>JAQPZY010001520.1:600000-1135000 GCA_029931535.1 Margaritifera margaritifera
ACACCCCCTCCTGAATCAGCAGATCACACACATCATACTTCTGATACATATAAGTATTTGCTAATGCTTTAGACGCATAATCACACTTGGAATCCCAATTATCAGTATCTTTCAGCTGTTTCACAGCTGTTTTCACAAAATCTAGTGATCTCAATATCACGTGAGGAATATGCTCCATTGTTAGCGAGACTCCCTCCTGAACAAGCAGATCACACACATCATACTTCTCACACATATAAGCATACTTTAATGCTCTAGATACATCATAACACTTAGGATCCCAACTGTAAATGTCTTTCACATGCTGTATTGCTTTCTTAACGGATTCCAGTGGTACA
The DNA here is from genome assembly GCA_029931535.1 of Margaritifera margaritifera. Classification (NCBI taxonomy): domain Eukaryota; kingdom Metazoa; phylum Mollusca; class Bivalvia; order Unionida; family Margaritiferidae; genus Margaritifera; species Margaritifera margaritifera. The sequence continues at coordinate 600,339 of JAQPZY010001520.1, forward strand.
CTGCATACCATAAATATAAGATCCTCTATTGATAGTGAGACCCCCTCCTGAACCAGCAGATCACACAGATCATACCTCTGTTCCTTATAAGCACTCTTTAATGCATTAGATGCATCAAGATGCTTGGGATACCAACTGTCTGTATCTTTCAAATGTTGTATTTTTTTCTTAACAAACTCAAATTGTACACTGTGCAACACAACAGGAAGATCCTTTATTGATAGCGAAACCCCCTCCTGAACCAGATACTCACACATATCATACTTTTGATTGCTATAAGCAGTTGCTAATGCTTCAGATGCATCACTACACTTGGGATCCCAACTGTCAGTGTCTTTCAAATGTTGTATTGCTTTCTTAATAGATTGCAAAGATACCAGAAATCTCCCCACCATACCACAAAGATTCTTTTTTGTCAATGAAACCCCCTCCTGAACCAGCAGATCACACAATTCATACTCCTGTTCACTAAAAGCATTCTCTAATTCCTTTGATGCACAGTCACACTCAGGATCCCAAATGTCAGTATCTTTCAAATATTGTATTGCTTTCCTAACAGACTCCAAAGATACACTGCGTAAAACATTAGGAAGATTCTTCATTGTTAATGAGACCCCCTCCTGAACTAGCAGATCACACACATCATACTTCTGTTTGCTATAAGCATTTGCTAATGCTTCAGAAGCATAATCACACTTAGGATCCCAATTATCACTATCTTTCAACTGTTTCACAGCTGTTTTCACATAATCCAGTGATCTCAATATCACTTCAGGAATATGCTTCATTGTTAGTGAGATCCCCTCCTGAACCAGCAGATCACATGCATCATATGTTTGATACATATAAGCATTTGATAATGCTTCAGATGCATCATCACACTTAGGATCCCAATTGTCAGTGTCTTTCAAATCTTGTATTGCTTTCTTAACAAACTCCAGTGATATGTTGTATACCACACCAGGAAGATTTCTCATTGATAGTGAGACCCCTTCCTGAACCAGCAGATCACACACATCATACTTTTGTGCACTATAAGCATTTTCTAATGCTTCAGAAGCGCCATCAGAATAGGGATCCCAGGTACCAATGGCTTTCAAATGTTGTATCGCTCTGACAACAGCCTGCTGTGAACTAATTTGCAACAAACTAGCAAGCATGTACAGTGATACCTTTACTTCTTTTTTCAAAAGATAATCTGCAATATCAAACTTCTCATTATAGTAGGCCATGTACAGTGCGAAGGAACATGGATTTTTATATAACTGCAGCAAACATCGGTCAGTTCTATTTAAATACATACAAGGGAAGGAATACCCAATGTGTCTCCCATCTTTCTCCTCATGTGGATTCCATTTATTGTGGTATTTAAGATGTTCAATAATCTTCATTAAAACATTCATATCTCCATGTTGTACAGCATCTACTACATGCCAGCTATCCAGTGTGATCCCTTCTTTTAATAAAAGCTCGATCAAGCACTGGTTTCCTGATATATAGGCTCTACATAATGCATCTTTTGATTCCTCACATACCTGATTGAAAACCTGACTCCTCTTTAATGTCTCTAGGATACTCTGAACTCTTCTGAGGTCACCACGTCTGGCAGCATTACAGAGACTTACATGTGTATAACATGCATTTCTAACAATTAGTTTGTCTGCAATCTGAAAATGGTGGTAGTAGAGAGCCAATTCCAGTAGCTGCTGCTTTTCTTCACACTGCCAACAATCAGAGCTATTAGTATTATGTGTGCATGCCAAGAATTCCAAAAAGTAACTGTACACTAATCTCACTGCATCTTCATCACTTTGTAATATATACTGCATAAATGTGGCACTCTCTCCATCTGATAAATAGTGACCAAATACTTGCACAGAGGATGCCATGAAAAAATCCTTGATCCTATCACTTGTTTGCAACTCATCTTTCAATTTCATCAAGAACTTTTGCTGTTTGAGAGCTGAATGTTTCACAGCACTACTTACAAGTTTTTTCTCTACAATATCATGAACCATCCTCTCTACCAGAAGCCGATACAAAGACACAGGTATAAACACATTCTGAGAAGTACCATCCTTGGCTTCTGCAGTGTAAGTTCTCTGATATAAATATTCTGAGTCACCATATTTTACAACCATCTCTAGACAACGTTCCCCAAGGATCTGTCCTACAGCCTCACAGACTGTAGCATGAGTGAACCAGATACAGGGTTTTTCAACTGCAAACTCCAAACTGAAATCATATGACATAGACTTCAAGACATACAACCCCAAAAAATTGTCATAATTATCTCTCAGTAATGTGATGGATGCCTCCTTTTCCGACATGCCCAGACGTTCCGCCAGTTTCATTAATAAACATTTGCTTGACTCAGGCATGGTTTCATGTGATAAATACTCCTCAAACATCTTACCATTGCAAAATAGAAAAGCCAGAGATAAGAATCTTGTAGCCTCTAATTCAGTGATGTTTAAACCAAAGAATTTGTTTGGAGATCTGAAGAACTCTGGTCCTCTATCAAATAACTTACTATCCCCTGCAAATAGTGAACAACACTGGGGAAAACCAATCAGCCCATTAAAATTAGTCATGCATTTTTCTTTTTCATCTTTTTTCATGTTTCTTTTATGTCTAAGAAGCTCTCTATTCAAAATGCTTATCTTCTCTGAATTTGTTAGATGTTCTGAAGACAGTGTCAGTGATAAATTATCAGAAAAGAGTTTTAGTGATTCTAACTTGTAGTAAGCCTTTGACAGTATGTTGACTCTGGTGGTAATAATGACCTGTAACTTTCCTGCATCAACATGTTGCTGTATCGTAGGTAGATGTACCATCCACTCCTGCAAACGGCCAGGGTCAAGGTCAAATTGTCCTAATATATCCTCCAGTATGACAATGTCTACCCAATCTGTGTCCACTTTCACCCAATCTTTTGGATAATAAAGCACCACACGTCTATCTCTGTACATTTCATTATCTATCAGGTGAAGGGCCATGGTTGTCTTGCCTTCTCCTGGGTTTCCTCTGATAACAACAGATCTTCTCTCCTGAAGGAGTTTCTTAGCTTTTCCTGCCTGTGTTGTTGGAATGCATCCTAGCCTTCTAAGTGTATCAAGCTTATCCTCTGTCTGATCTAGTAGAAAATAAAAAGATTAAATGAAAACACAATAAAGAATGTATCACAAAGAAAACTTCCTTAGGGAAAAAAAAAATATATAAAAAATACATGTTCTGCAACCCCCTCAACCCCAACCTCTCATTCCAAATCATGACCAAAGTGAATTAACCCCCAAAGTCTATTACAGATATATTCAAACTTGCTCTAACAGCAACCAAAAACACACTATCCAAGACCCAACATAATACATTCCAATAAAATTTAACCTCCATATAACAGTCACCTCTCTAACACGGTCACATTTACCAGACACAATATAATACATTCCATATAAAATTACTCTCCATATAGCTGCCACCTCTCTAAGACAGCCACACTATCCAAGACCCAACATAATATATTCCATATAAAATTAACCTTCATATAGCAGTCACCTCTCTAAGATAGCGACACTATCCAAGACCCAACATAATGCATTCCATATAAAATAAACCCTTGACCTCTCGAAGACGTCTACACTATCTAAGACCCAACATAATACATTCCATATAAAATTAATCTCCACAGAAGTCACCTCTCAAAAGACAGCCACACTATCCAAGACCTAAAATAATACATTCCATCTAAAATTAACCTCCATAGAGCAGTCACTTCTCTAAAAATAGTCACACTATCCAACACCCAACATAATACATTCTATGTAAAATTAATCTCCATAGAAGTCACCTCTCTAAGACAATCACACTATCCAAGACCCAAGATCATACATTCGATATAAAATTAACCTCCATATAGCTGTCACTTCTCTAAGAAAGCCACACTATCCAACACCCAACACAATAGAGTCCATATAAAATTAACATGATACATTCCATATAAAATTAACTTCCATATAGCAGGCACTTCTCTAAAACAGCCACTCTATCCAACACCCAACACAATAGAGTCCATATAAAATTAACCTCCAAATTATCCAAAGGTGGCTCTTATACAGGTTTCTGTATTATGTATCTTCCTCCTAGAAATGCATGTACACAACTGGTAAAAAAGTATTCAGAAAATGCCAGTGTCATGACTATTTTTTATTTATTTGATTTTTGACTACAAGGGACTAGATCAAAAACTCATACCCCCATCACAGACTGTCACCACATAGGCAACCTATGTACCAAGTTTAGTACATTTCTACCCAACAATTTAGAAGGAGTGGTGGTGATGGACAGATGGATGGATGGACAGACCGAGGGTATTACCTGATATGCTAAATAATAAAATGTGTATGTGCAATAGACATTGTATACTCAACAGAATTTAAATATGCTAGCAATACACTGCTAATCTATACTATTAACTGAGATAAAATAGTAAGACTAATACATAGGCTGTCAAAGGACTTGAATGGTTTTATATATTAATAGGGATCTTGAAAAAAGACTTAATCATCAAGAAAACAAACCCACTTTGGGAAGAAACAATCATTATAATTTTACATCCAATTTTGAACTACATTTGAAAATGTATTCAAGTTACACGGAGTACAAGTTATTCAAACTATATGCAAACTATTTTGTCTTAGTTCTTAAATGTATTGAAAGACTAATGTTTTGGAAAACCACCTGTCATAAAAGAACAGATTCTTCATGCACAAATCAACATTATTGTATAATTTTATCATTTATAATGAAAGACCACCCATCTTTAGATAACTTTTGGTTGACAGAAGGGTGCCCTCATAATATTAACGACAGGTGATAAAATAAAAAGTGGTTTGGAACAAAATTATTAGTGTTCTATAAATTGTGCAGTATGAAGGGGATGCAATGAAACAGAAACCTAATAAGATAGGCTAGCTGGCGCTTACTGATAAATATACAAATGATTACAGTGACGATCGACATATCAAACATTCTGCTTACAGTCTGACCTAAATACAACAGATAAAAGCACATGATGAACATAAAATACAACATGTTGTAACATATGTTGAAAAGTTATTGAAAGTGAGTCTACTTTCTTCAATTTTGTAAGAAATTACTCTGTAATTTATTTATAATTTGCAACATTTTCAGGACATATATGGTATTATAAAATAGGTCTACAGTATCTTTTACCCAGAGCTTTGACCACACCTCAATACATCCTCTTTTAAGAAAAGGTAAAATAAGAATTCTTTATTTCAGACTGCATGGTCCATGCATCTAAATTAAAATACTAAATATAGAAGTATTTTAAACATAAAAGTTCATAGGTGTTTTATGTACAAATATACAGACACATCTACAACTACAGTATGTGTCTGTCATTGTTAAGGACAAATTTATTTAAGACATTTAAAGAGTAATTTGTTCCATGTATCTATAATCTGAGAATTTAAACGAATATCATAGTTCCACAAAGATTTCAAGATACAATCGTTTTTAAGTTGAATATTTATATTGTTGATTTTTGTTTGTGTATTACTATAAAACCTAATTTTTTCATATTTTCTTTCTATCACCTGGAAACTTACATTTTCCCATGCTTCTTTCGACTACCTTTTTATGTAGATATTTTTAACAGGTAAGAAAAGAAGATATTCATTTCATTAAAAGAACTGTGAACACATTGCAGTGGTTCAATATCAACATCAATGAACCTGATGATTCTGAATATTTGTTTTCCTTATTAATAGGACTGAACCCATAAGACCATCAAGTAAATATCCCAGTGATATGAATTATCAATCTGAATTTTATACAAAATTCTATCATACAACAAAATTATTTCCAAACACATTTCACATCAAGGAAAGACAGTCTTACAATAGTGCTGAGATGTAAACAAATATAATAAGTGTAATTAAAATCTATTTGTATTTGTCAAAGTTATGTTGTTTACAAGATACTGGGACTAACTACATAACAAAAAGTACTTTAGAAGGAATAAACATGGAAATATTTCCAAAATGGAAGGCTACGTTAGCAGTGGTTTTAGACACTTGATCAGTACCTTTTCCAGTCTGGATCAAGTATGGAGTGTCAGAAGTATTTTATTGAAAATCTCATGTCAATACAACTGTCCTTCAGGAGGAGTAGGGATAACATGATTTTCAAGATGGCTATCAATGCTGCCATTTTGGCACTGAGGTCATTTTGATGTAAAACAATCTTAATGTTGCATGTAATCCTCCAGTGAACATTCTTTAATGATATGACAAACTGTTAAGAAAGGGTAGCAAAAATAAGATTTTCAAGACAGCCAGAATGGCAGCCATGTTGGAGGTCAGACCTGTACTGTATTCATCGAAGATCAACTACATATCAAAAGAAGTATTAGTACAAAAAAACAAAAACAAAGTCAAGATGTACCACTCACTCAGAATTAGCAATAATCAGATTTTCAAGATAGGCACCATAGCAGCCATCTTGGAGGTTGTATTGACATGATTATTTGTAGGAACAACCATATATCTAAACTTTTAGGAAGCTTTAGAGAAATACATGTACCATGTCAATGACACTCTCAATTCAGGAGGCAAAAAGCAATAAAAACAAATTGCCAACTCAAAGCAGCTGCCATGTTGAAGGTCACATTAGCATAATTATCATGTAAGACCTACTACATATTACAAGAATGTTTAAGTAAATAGCCCATGTCAATACAACTATCTGTTAACAAGGCATAGTGACAGCATCATTTTAAGATGGCCACTATGGCAGCTATTTTTGTGGTATGTTCAGCATTATTTTCATTTCACCGAAGCACCTATCATATGAAGTGCTTTAGTAAAAATTCCATGTTAATCTGACCTTTCAGTTTAGGAACAGTAATAATAAGATTTTCAAGGGGAGCCATGGTAACTCAGTTGGTAGAGGACAAACTTGTAATCCAAGGACCGCAAGTTTGATACCCACCCATGCAGCCTGGGTCGGATGCCTCGGCGTGTCTTTGCTAAATTCACTCAGCTGCCATTTCCTTGGCATGATATAACCAATAATGTGTTAATAGTGCCAGTAAACTAAACATAAAAAACCAAACCAAAAACAATGATTCTCAAGGTGGCTGATGTGGACAAGGTTGTTTTTTTTGGTGGTGGTGGGGTACTATTTTTAATAATGTAATACTTACCTGCCACAACTGTATTGCTTACTTTCCAGAATGCAAAGTTCTATGTCCAAGCTACAGATTCTACATGATTCCTTCCTCCTGTTAGTATGGAAGATTCTAGATCTGAGTTTACTATCCTCTTTACTTAGACCCTGAGGACAGGGCATCAGAGCAAGTGGGATGGAGGAGGGAATCTTTGCAATAGAGGCAGGAAGTATTACATTATAAAAATTGTTATACTCCCTGCCTCTGAATGTTTTTTGAAAAGAATACATTTTAATAGTAGTAAGACATTACCTGTCACTACTGCATTGCTGAACTTGTCAGTTAGGATGGAGGCTGATGGCCTCAGAAACTGGTATTAAAATATATTGCACTTACCCTTATCGTAGAGGAGTTCAATGCTGTAAGCTGGTAGAACATTGAGCAATGTGTTGTGCCGTTACAATCAGGCCCACTAAACAAAATGCGCCAAAGATCAAAGATAAAATGAGGAGAAGGTAGTGTGAGATCTCCAGAAGCCAGCTCTCATCACATCATCCAAGGATGAATGATTCAAATACCCCCAAAAAGTAGTGTCATGTATGATGTTTATATACTAAACTTTTGTCTATGATTGTAAGTTGTATGGTTATTTGAAAATACATACTCAACTTTTGTCCAGTTGTTTACATTGTAATTCGCAACATGTCCTATTGTGATATGAAAAAGGATCGCAAGTGTTTTCCCATTAGAATTACATGTACTCATATTCTGTTGTGACATACGTCAGGTACACCTCTCTCTCTCTCTCTCTCTATATATATATATATGTATATATTGGTAAATAATCTCATTCTTATTCTAAAATTCCTGTTCTAAAGATCAGTCTGAATTTACAGTTGTGTTGTTGAAATCAGATATAATTTGAGAGGAATTATTTATTCAAAATATTCATTGGAATTACTGAAGTACTCATTGGCTTTTGGATTAATACTTAATTGCGGGATTTATGTGAACTCATTCAAATACATTCTGGATTACATATTTGCAGTATATTAGGACATTCAAGGCTATGTCTCTACAGAGAGTGCCATGGACATCAACAATGCAAGTCTGGACATTTTTGCTACAGCCTCCTGCAAACACTGAAGTGCACCTGGAGACATTATTTCCCCCTTCAGAGGACTGAAGGAGGCTGCTGAAAATAGATCACCATGTGAGGCAATAGTAACAAGTGTCCTGAGCTCTAATGCCTCTAGAGTTGTAATCGGGAGGCAAGTCCGGCATCCAAGGGAGGAGGCTTAATGGGCCACATTGGCAAATGGACAATATAGTTGGCATCCAAAATCAGTGGTCGAAACACAGAAGGAGGGACAAACCACCTCTTTTGCTGCCTAGCAAACTCTTGCCCCCCAGAAAACTTCTGCAAAAGCTTCATGACTATTGCTTAATGCAGAAGCAGCAGAAGGTCTGAATGAGAATCCACCCAAAAGCCTCTCCGAACTGGAGAGAATTTTCCTATCTTCCGAGTCAAAAGGCTTTGGAGACAAGTCCCAGGAAAAAAGGCAGTAAACTTGATTTACCGCATTATCAAACATCCATACTTCTTCCTCCTCCAACAACTAGCCCAACAGGGCAGAGGCTGGGCACCCTAATGGAGGTGGAGGTGGAAAGACCATCTCCACTGATTCATCAGCAAACTCACTGGAGTCCACCAACACTGAAAGAACATCATCATCCTGCTCTTGTTCCTGTGGAGAGGTAGGACTTTTCCTCCCACTGTCTCCCTGCTGCAAGGGAGAAGGGGGAATAGGGACATTCTCGTACCTCAGCCCCTCATAGGGGAGATGGGACAGCCCTTACTAGGAGATCTTCTCAATGAATGGAAGAATGGAAACACTTCTCACCCTCTCATGAGTGTCTAGGTGGAAAGTATTGCCCCCCCCCCTTTTTTGTTTTCACCAGCTGGAGCACATGAGACAGGTTAGTGATCTGAAACATCTCTCCTGCCTTGAGGCAAAGGCAGGGGCATCTATGGCATCAGGTAGGGGAAGGAAGACCCACTTTCTAAAAAAGGTGTGCCCCATATCCTGTAGGGATTAAAAGAGAACAAAGGGAAAGGGGGATGCCAATCCAATCACCTTCCCTAGTTCAATGAGTACATGTCAACTCCCTATTCCCATTGGGATTCATTGGTAGCAGAGAGGGGGGGGAGTATCGACCCAATCCCTTTCCTCATACCGATTATGGGAATCCATTCACAGGTATTGAAAGACCATTGACCAGTGCCTTGTGACCAATGACCAGTGACCAGTCAAGCAACAACTATCTGGTAGCTGAGCTCACATAAGATACAGAATGATATCACTACTCTCCCTCTTCTGGGAGGCACAATCTGCTCTTTGCCTTCACTGGGTTACCAACCTTGAAAGGATACCGCTCAGCCCTAGCCCATGGGCGCAACTCACTCTCTTCTGGTGTTTTTCCTCCCTTGGGAGGGACCCATAATTGATCCATATTGGGCACTGACTACATCAAAACAATCGTCAGGGATCGTTTGTCCATTATACCGCTCATTACTTTTCTCTAACACAGAGAAAGATTCCATAACATTCTGGGATTGAGGAGTCTTATTCCGAGCCCCGCAGAACTCAGAACATACCTGATCCATAGGGGCATAACTTTTCTCTAACAAAGAGAAAGCTCGCATACCCTCCTGGAATCAAGGCATGAAAGATCCCAGACCCTCTTGAGATCTAGGTGTCTTATTCCAAGTAATGCAGGACTCCCGAACATTCCAACCCCATAGGGAGTCATGCTTTTCTCTGAAAAAGAGAACGATCACACACCCTCCTGGGATTGACAGAAAGATCGCATACCCTCCTGGGATCGAAAAGATGAGGAGGAAGAAAGCCTTTCTTCCTCCCCTTATAGTACGCCGATTCTTGTCAAGGTCCCAAATTTCAGCTGATCACAAACAGCAAAACAGACAACCATTCATGTGTACAGATATAGTACAACAGACAACCATTCGTGCATACACATTTAGTACATATTAAACAGGTGGGGTGATTATCCCACAGGGCCTTTTTGTGCCCACATTACCCACCTTCTGCAACATCTCACACTGTAAAAGTAATTATTACAAAAATAATATAATTTCACACTGAAATGGAAATTACTGCATTACAATTTCACATTGTAGTGGAAATTATAATAAAAATATTCTCATCTGACACTGAAATGGAAATTATTATAAATTTATTCTAATATAACAATTAGAAGAAAAGAGGAATTAAAACTCTGGATCCAAACAACCTGTGCATGCTAAGTGGTGTGACTGTCCACTTGCAACATTATGCTCTGAAAAAGAAATATTTATACAAAAGAAACAATATCCGGAACTAAAACACAGTAGCATACATGTGATTCTACTGGAGGTAGGCCAAAAATACTGTTGTAAAGACCGTCTACCGCACATACTGTTTTGAAGTCAAAATCTACCGCTTTGAAAAATTAAAACAATTTGTTTAAAAATTGAATAAAAAAAAAAAAACGGACACGGTATTTTTACACGTTCTATCAACACATTGGAGAAACCAGCCAGAACCAGTCTACTGGGGACCAGTAATGTTCCACCAGTACAATGACCAGAGCGATAGTGCATCGCAGAGTTATAGGATTCTAATTGTTAAAAAACAGCTAACATGTGTACACAGCAAGCTGTTATTTGATTATTTTATTGTTGTAATTTGGGAAGTTTAAGGCCAAATGCAGGATGTTTTTTGAGGTGTTATAAGTAATAAAGGGATCAAAGGTGGTCCATGATGTCTTCTGAGCCTTTGATGAAAATCGGCCGACCTCTGGCCAAGGAGAGATAAAATGAAGAGACCCACCGTAAAAAATTATTTAGGCACACTTGAGTAAGTATTTTGATTTTTTGTTTTGTTAATTGTAATTGTATTGTTCAAGATGTTTTAAGAGGAATATTTTTGGACAGCTCTAACATTTTTTGCTCAGTTCATATCAAAATGTCGAAACATGTGATTTCTGCCAATGCTAAGAAACTACTAGCTAAGAAATATTACAAGTTCAACAGTGCTTGGATATCAGAGTTTAAGTGGTTCTACAGGTGAGTAGCAAAGGTCCTGAGTTTGCATTATGTGTTTCAAAGGTTTGTATCTTTTGTATTTCATAAACTATTTCAAGTTTTCATGTACATACATTAAGTTCAAGTTGCAGATAGAATATATCAGTTAAAAATATATTACAAGATAATTAATTTTAAAGTTGGGATAAATTATTCATAAAAGCATAAATACATCATGTATTTTTTTCATTGCTTATTTAAAGTCTAAATCAATCTTTACTTTTTTGTTTATTTACTTGCCAACAGAATTTTGGATCCGAGTCATGAAGAGAAAGAAGCTCTTGAGGATGAGGCTCATGAATACATCTTAAGTCCCAGTCAGGAATTTCTTCCTCTGGGTGAACATAGCTTGGATGAGTACTGGAGAGCAGTCAGCAACCTTACAAACTCAGCAACAGGAAAACTGAAGTTAAAACTTCTTTGCAGGCTAAGCATGGTTGTCCTGTCATTGCCACATTCAAATGCTGATACAGAGAGGACATTCTCCATTCTTCACAAAATACAAAGTGATTCAAGGGAAAATCTGGACCAGAGAACTATTGAGAGCCTGTTAAGCGTGAAGCTTGAAAATCACAATGAATGTCATCAGTGGTCACCAAACAGTGATCTTTCAAAGGAAATTAAAAATGCTATTGGATTTTATTTTAAAAGATATTTGCAGTGATCAATAGGATAAACAACTCTTCCTTTTTCATTTAATTGGCAATAGATTATTATTGTAACATTTTCCATCAGAATCTGAATCTGATTCAGGTTCAAAACTTGATGTTCTATTAGAGCATGAAGAGAAAACATATTATGGCCAAAAAAGCAGTTGTTTTATTTCAAACCCCTTAAAATACATAAAAATTATGCAGATTAAAAATCTACTGGTTTAGAAGCCAATCTCCTGATTAAAATTTGAAAATCTACTGGTTTGAAATCCTGTTTCTGTCACATGCATGCGGTAGGAAATACTTACCCTAACACCATGCAACAATATGAAGGGGGATGCAATTTACTATAGCACCACCTTACCAAGTAAGATTAATTTCTCTTTCTTGAAAACCTTGCAATAACAAATTCAAGTAAAAATAACACTCATCTGTAGCAAGGACTATGGAGACTAACACTCGAAACAAAATATATAAGTGGATTGCTGAAAAAATGTTTAAAAACCAATCACAAAGGCAATTTTCATTGAGTAAAATAGCACACATATACTTGAGTACTGCATATCCAAGAAGAAAGGATTGTAAACAGGTTGTGGGCTGTGAGACAGCCGTCAGACTGTGACCTGGTTCTTTTCTCAGTTCTATAACCTTCCATACTAACAGGAGGAAGGAATAATGTAGCTTGGACATGGGACTTTGCATCCTGGAAAGCAAGTGATGCAATAATGGCAGGTCATGTATTACTGCTATTAAAAACAAGATTCTCAATATGGACACTGTGGTGGTCATATCAGAACCAGACTTCAGGATCATACTGTGTGCCATGCTTCATGACTCTGCTCTAAGTAGTTCAGGAAAAGTAGTGAACTCAAGATCATGGAGGATTGGGTATCATACTTCTTAAAGATATGGTATGTCCACATTGCAAGTTTTATTAGAAAAAAGTGGAATTTGTTTGTTTTATTATGGTCGAGGAATGATGCAAATGGAGAGGAGTCTGATAAAATAGATCAATGACAGAGATTGAACAAAGGATGCTACTACTACTACTACTATTACACAGTTGCTACATTATCTGTTTATAAATGTTTGTGTCATTTATCTTCTTCCCTAGACCATGTACATATATATATATATATATATATATATATATATATATATATATATATATATATATATATATATATATATATATATATATAAACAATATCTCTTACAACCAGCATTATCGTCAGGACCTCTACCGGTGGCACAACTTATGTCATGACAAGCACCTTAAGGGTTAACAGTGAAATAAAAAATTTATACTGCACAGAGTATTTTTATATGCACAAGTTTAAACTAATTTGCAGGAGTTCTGAGACATCACTGGTCACCATGTGTGCGAATTCGTACAAATTTTGCACGATTGGCCCAAGCAGCATCTCTCTAGTGTGTTCATAAGCTCAGTCAATCAGATGTAGGATCCCCTCATTATGCATGGATGCTGCTCATAATTGAATTCATCTGAGATCTTGATCACATAAGCATACATACCAAATCTGATCAAAATCTGATCTGAAATATGGTGTCCAGAGTGGTAATAAACTAAGGAGAAGCAAGATTACCTAATCAGTGTGTACAGATTTCACTCATTATGGAACTTGTCCATGATCTTCATAATATACACCCATATTCTCAGCTTGATAAAAATCAGATCAGAAATATGGCTTCCATAATGGTAGCAATCTTAAACAATCAGATGCAAAATCACCTCATTTATATGCATGAATCTCGCTCATTATCGAACTTGTTTGAGATATTGATGAGATGATATAAGCCTATATTCCAAGTCTGATCAAACTCGGATTAGAAATACAGACTCCAGTGTGTAACAAAGTCATCCGATTAGATACAAGATCACTTTATTAATGTGGATCTTGCTCAATATCAAAATTTTCTGAGCTCTTGATGATCTAAGCATACATTCTAAGTTGAATCAAAATCTGATCACAAATATCATCTTTGGAGTAGTAACAAGTTCAGCAAATCAGCTACAAGATCGCCTCATAGTCAAACTTGCCTGAGCTATTGATGATATCAACCTATGTCCTAAGTTTGATCAAAATTGTATCAAAAACATGGCATCCAGAGAGGTAACAAACAAATGTTGATGGATCAACACCAGAGGAAGTAAGCCTATATTCCCGGTCTGATCAAAATCAGATTATAAATATAGACTCCAGTGTGTAACAAGGTCATCCAATCTGATACAAGATCACTTCATTAATATGCATTGATCTTGTGCAATATGAAAATTTTATGAGATCTTTATGATCTAAGCATATCTTCCAAGTCTGATCAAAATCGGATCAGAAATATGTCCTCTGGAGTGTAAAAAGTTCTGCCAATCAGGTGCAAGATACCCTCATATTTGAACTATCCTGAGCCGTTGATGATATATACCTAGATCCCAAGTTTGATCGATATTGGACCAAAAGCATGGCCTCCACAGTGGTAACAAGCAAATGTTGATGGATGGATGACGGAGGTCAGAAATGGGATCATTGTGTAGATTCACCTGGCCAATAATGAACAGAAAAGGAACAATGGTGAATTATAATAAGAAGAAGAAGAAGAAAAAGAAGAAGAATAATAATACCAATAATAATAATAATAATAATAATAATAATAATAATATTAATAATAATAATCTCTTCATGTTTAAAGAGTTACCCAATCAGTTTATAAGAACTAATCTCCCTTGGGGGCCTTGATGACAGAAGAGAAGCCTTGCAAAACCTCAAATGCCCTTAAGGTCAATTAGTGTCAAAGACCATGGTCCTAAATAAGATAAGATAATTGCATGTGTGTGTGTGTGTGTGTGTGTGTGTGTGTTTAGACTTACTTTTAAGCTGTTTCATACCATCACTCTCTGGTCTTATCTTTGTTGCGGCTTCTGAAGGTACAAAAGATAGAACATTTTCTACAATTAAAATTTCATTGTTTAAATACCTAATTAGATAATATATTTTTATGGACAAAATCTTGTGGGTGTTTCTTTCCAGTTTTTTTCCAGTTTTTTTCTACTCAGTTTTTGAAGGATGAAATTTCCAGTATATTTTTACTTATTTTAAAAATGTTACAAAAATTAACCACAGAAGTACAGCAAATGGACACATGCAACTAATTCGACATCCAATTGACCATGTTGCCAATGTTAGCAAATTAACCAAAAGAGTTGAGCAAATGGGCACATAAAACTAATACAACACCCAATAGACCATGCTATTAGTTAACAAATTAGAGACACGAGTACAGCAAATGGACAAATACCAGTACAACTGATTCAACACCAAACAAAACATGTTTATAAATTAACTAAAAGAGTACAGCAAATATACACATACAACTAATTCAACACCCAAATGAATGTGTTGTTAATGTTAGTAAATTAACCATAAGAGTACAGATAATGGGCACATACAACTAATTCAACATGCAACTGAATGTGTTGTTAATGTTAGTAAATTAACCATAAGAGTACAGATAATGAGCACATACAACTAATTCAACACCCAACATAATGTGTTGTTAATTAACCAAAATAGTACAACAAATGGGCACATACAACTAAATCAACATCCAAAAGAATGTGTTGTTTATGTTAGTAAATTAACCAGAAGAGTACAGCAAATGAACACATACAACTTGTTGTTAATGTTAGCAAATTAACCAAAAGTGTACAGCAAATGGACACGTACAACTAAATAAAGACTCCATAGCAAATGGGTAGATACAACTAATTCAACACCCCACAGATCTTGTTGTTAATGTTAGCAAATTAACGATAAAAGTACAGCAAATGGGCACATAAAACTAATTCAACACCCAATAGACTGTGCTGATAATGTTAGCAAATTAACCACAAGAGTACAGTGTTACGACTCTAGGGGTAATGTAACAAGATAAAAGACACAAACAAGCTTTCAAGATTAAAATGCAAATCTTTAATTTCCTAAAGTATTAAAAGAAATAAAATAGTTCAACAAACAATCAAAGTGAAAGAATTAAAAATAACTTACAGTATAGAATATCCTAAAAAGTCCTAAATTGTTTTAAAGTTCACTTCCGGAAGTTAATCCAAGTAATCCGGATGTAGTATTCCGAATGAAAAGTCTGCACCATGCTGATATACATAAGTTCTAAATAAATCCAAATAATCCTTGTAAGTCTGGAATCTCACAAGCATTAGAAATGTTCCTGATAATTCCACGGAACTGTATATTAATTCAGATGAACAACAATACTGACTTCTAAATGTATTGTATAGATATTAGATGAATCTCCAAATAAATATAGATATATTCCACACTGTACTGCGAATTCAAATATGACCTCTCTCTTATTAGTAGCTGTAAAGAATGATAATTATAGGATTATTTCCTATTTATACTTCACTAAGTGCGCAGAATCAAATAAACCCATTACACAGTTGCTGTCAGCATTCGAAGGCTTTGGAAGCCTATAGAAGGTATTTACTTCCAGTAAACACAATTTCTTTCTCAAGAATGCTATTTTAGACTAGAATTAACAGTCAACACGATGTTGTTTTCAATGAAGTAAAAGTACAGTGAATCTAGGTTATGAGCGCGAGATGATCACGTGACACTACCAGCATGTGACCAAAAGCTACAATTTATCGATCGAGTTACCGTATGTATACTCATATGATAACCGCGGTTTAGACTAAGAACAGAGATCATAAACTAATAAATTAAATCATTATAAAAAGGGGAAAAGAGGTATGATTCTGTAACAACAGCAAATGGACACATACAATTAATTCGACACCCAATAGACTGTGTTGCTAATGTTAGCAAATTAACCACAAGAGTACAGCGAACAGGCACATGCAACTAATTCAGCACCTCATTGATCTTGTTGTTAATGTTAGCAAATTAACCACAAGAGTACAGCAAATTGACACATACAACTAATTCAATACTCCATAAACTGTGTTGTTAATGTTTTTCAATTTACTAAACTTTTGTTGCAAACTCAACAAACTATGCCTACATACAATGTACGATCTATTGAAGGGCAAACTTTTTAGAGAAAAGTACTTTGTAGATGCACTGGAACCTCTATTAAAATTCAGACCAGAGAAATCTTCCCATTTACTGATAGGAACAACAGTTATAGCGTGAAAAAAGGATCAGATTTAAGCCTATTATTGCATACAATTTACCCATATGTAGGCTTCTTCCTAAAAAGACTACATTTGAAATTCAGGTTGCAAATATCATCAAATAGGCTGTGGAAGTGAGGAATAATAATAATAAAAATAATAATATTAATAATAATAATAACATTATTATTTGAGAGATGCTGATATGTGATAAGGAACATGGAAAGTATTACATTACAAGTTTGCATTGCAGGGGAACGCATACAATTTGGATCCGAATTTGCCAAAAAAAAAAGACTGTTGATTCAATTAATATGATTAAATTGCCAAGTATTTGGTGCAGCAGACACACACTTTATATTTTGATAATTAGCTGTGATTATGCATTTTGTTTTTCTTAATCCCAAAACTGCTTTCTATTTTAGGGGGTCAGCATACATACAGAACTCATACCAATTTTACTGGAAAAAAAAGTTAACACTTTTCAAAATCGAAATCTGGTATACTAGAATGAAAAAGCTAACTTGTGCAAAAAATTATAATTCTGAAATTGAGAATGTGCAAAATCTAAGTTAAAAAATGTATTGAATTTTTTCCAAGTCCAAATATTTTGTGTTGATTCTACTGAACTCATCAATAAATCATGGTAATTTTTCCATATTTTATTGTCAGCCAAGGAGTATTCCAGCTGGGAACATTTTTATTGAAATTGATACTTTTCTGTAGCAAATATGCAAAATCTCTTTGAAAATGCAGAATTCCATGGAAAATGCAGAATCTCATGGAAAAAAGCAGAATTCCATGGAGAAAAAATTTGAATTGAGAATATCTACCAATAGGTGTTTGCAATAAGAGTGTAGTACAGTATCAAGATGCATCTCTCACTAAGTTTCATTATTCAAGGTAGGACATTATACATATCGTATACCAAATATTCATATATTGATGAGCTACATGGATTAAAGTCCGCTTTGAAGGTTCCTGCCATCCACTACCCTACTTTTCTCACAAGAAGGTGAAATGCAAGACAAATAGGAACAATACACACAAAACTACCACTTACCGATCGTTCAAACATTTTATTGAAGAACAATTTCTTTATGACCTAAATAACATTCCATATCTGTTTAGGAGGCAGAGTGACATCATGATCATTAAGATGGCCACTGTGGCAGCTGTTTCCTGGTATGTTCAGCACTATTTTCAGCCATTGTATGAAGTGCTTTAGTGAAATCCTATGTTATTATGACCATCCATTTAGGAACAGTAAGGATGAGATTTTCAAGATTGTCAATGTGGAGAAGAGAGTGGAAATCATATCCACATCAGTTTCATTTGAGACTACCAGTAATATATCATAAAAAACATTTCAGTTAAAAGCCAATGCTGATATGATCATCTGTTTAGGTGAAGCAGTAAAAACAATATTTTCAAGATGGCCACTGTGGTGGCCATATCGGACATTTGGAGGTGCACAATTTTCATTTTGGACCAACTAGACCAAAGGAATCAAATATACGATGCTTAGTTACTCTCCTCCAATAAGTTCATTTAAAGTAGTGATAATAAGATTTTCAAGATACACACTGTGGTGGACATATTGGAACCAGACATCAGGATCAAAATGTGTGCCATGTTTCATGACTCTCGTCCAAGTAGTTCAGGAAAAGTAGTGATAATATGATTCTCAAGATACACACTGTGGTGGCCATAGTGGAACTAGACCTTCGGATCAAACTGTGTGCCATGTTTCATGGTTCTCCTCCAAATAGTTTAGCAGATACTGTGATAACAAACAACTGCAAACAGATGCCAGACAACATGCTGGGCACCAGATCATCACATAATCTTTGCTGGTCTTCAACCCTGAACTCAACATCTTGGAGGATTGGGTATCATTCTTCTTAAAGATATTGATATGTCTACATGTTTTATGAAAATCAAGTGGAATTTGTTTTATAGTCAAAAAAAGATGCAAATGAAGGAGACGTGTTGGATGGACAATTGACAGAGACTGAACAATGGATGCTACTACTACTACTAACAACAACAACAAGAACAACACAACTAACAAGATGCCCAAGCAGGATTCATACTGCTCACCTGGGTTGTTGATATGTCAGTTTGTAAAGACAAATTCACAGAGACTGAAAATGTAGTGGGGAAAAATGAGCTTGGATAACATAGCTGCTTCATTGTCTATTAATGTTGGTGTCAATTAACTTTTTCCCTAGATTATATATATATATATATATATATATATATATATATATATATATATATATATATATATATATATATATATATATATACATATACATAGCAACACTATCACTGCATTAAAAGGAAAAATCATTTGAACAACCAATAGTATACAAACACAAAGTATATATGATATGCATTAATTGAATAAATTGGAGTGCATTTATTTCAATATTTACAATGAAAACTGCCTTTTAAGATAATGGTCATACAATTTGGTTCTGAACACATTAAGATTTGTTTCTCATGTAAAGGTTTTGGGGAGTCCATTCATAGAACAACAACTGAGTATAAGAAAATGATTTTTTTAAAGTATTAGTTTTTGGAAATGTGTTTCTCCAATGATCATTTGTAATCAATCTCAATTTAGGTCCTTGGTATTGTTCTTCTGACTTTAAATGAAACTTATCATGCAAACACTGTGGACAAAGTTCATTCTTTACTTTGAACATTAATATAGACTTTTGGTAGGCTAATCTGTATTCAAATTCCAGTCATTTCAATTCTGATAATTAAATTTTTGATTGTGTATCAAATGGTAAATTTATGATAATCTTTGCTGCTCTTTTATGAATTTTGTGGACCGTTGCAAGATTACTATCAGTTGTATTTCCCCAAAACATGCAGCATTAGTCCAAAAGAGGAAGAATGAATGCATTGTAAAATAATTTCTGATAGTTCAGTCCCAAAGAAGAATAATGAATAGATTGTGAAATAATTTCTGATAGTCGATTCCCAAAGAGGAATAATGAATGAATTGTAAATAATTTCTGATAGTTGAGTCCAAAAGAAGAAGAAGGAATGCACTGTAAAATAAATTCTGATAGTTGTGGGGTAGATACTCTTTATCCACTTTAAAAGATAAATTCTTGAGGAGATTACAAAACAAAAATGGTTCACTTGCTTACACCAGTCTAGATTATTATCAACACAAACTGCCAAGTTTCTCTGTGTCAACATTTTCAATTAGATTATCTTCAATACACAGTTCATGATTTGGATTTCAATCACTGATAATCTATGCCTAGTTGCAAACAACACTGCCTTGGGTTTTAGGGGATTGATAGATATGTTATTCAGTGCCTTGGGTTTTAGGGGATTGATAGATATGTTATTCAGTGCCTTGGGTTTTAGGGGATTGATAGATATGTTATTCAGTGCCTTGGGTTTTAGGGGACTGATAGATATGTTATTCAGTGCCTTGGGTTTTAAGGGATTGATAGATATGTTATTCAGTGCCTTGAGTTTTAGGGGATTGATAGATATGTTATTCAGCTTAATATAAATCTTCAAATAATTGCCTGTTCAAAGTTTTAGAATTAGAATCCAACTTACACAAAGTAGTATCATCTGCATACAGATCAGTTTTTTGAATGTTGTACATACAGGGGCAAACCATTTATAAACAATATAAATAAAACAGGGGATAAAATAGATCCCTGTGGAACTCCTTTGTTGATGGACATCAGCTGTGATTTAATGTTACCAATAACAACTTGTTGGTTTCTGTCAGATAGGTATGATTTGAACTATGAGGGTGATAAGTGAGAACATTTGTACTTTTCAAGTTTCCATGCAAGTATATTATGGTCAACTAAATCAAAAGCCTTTTTAAAATCAAGGTATATAGTTCCAACCAATTCTCTGCTGTCCATAGCAAGCAACCATTCATCAATAAGTACTGTTAGTGCAGACTGACAGGAATGGTTCCATCTCAAGCCAGATTGGGATTGATGAATTAGATGGTATTTTGAAAGGTAACCATAGACCTGGAGACATGTCTTTCAAGCAGTTTAGATATGGCTGGCAGAATAGATGTTGGTATATAATTATCTGGATTTGATTTTGAACCATTTTTTATAAACAGGCATAACCTTGGCATCCTTCAGCTGTGATGGAAAGATTCCCTTAGTAATGCTTTCATCAATTATGCACATAAAGATGGAACAATAAATAGCAGCACATTTATTTATGATCCACTCTAGTTGATTTCTTGGAATTTAATTTTTTCATTTAACTTACTATATCTACACATGAAATAGATGGAATAGTGATGTGTAAATTTTCAGGAAGTTTTGACTTATAAAATCTCATAAAAACAATGTTTGCACTATTTTTTTATATATTCGAAGTTACCTTTGTTACATTAATGAAGTGCTCATTAAATATGTGAACAATATGATTCATATCATCAATTATTGTCCCATCAATTATTAGCTGATTTCTTAATTTCGATGTGTTTTGAATGAATATATACTAATTGAATGGAAATAGATACTAAAATTATATTCAAATCCACTCAGTAGTTTTAAAGATATGACCAGTTAATGTCAAACAACTGTGCTGATAGTCTGGTCTAGGGAAGTCACAATGGATATAGACATGATGTCACCAGGTTGCATCCAGTCTATTGCTGATGCAATGGTCTACCAATTCACCATTACCATAGAGTTAATTTTGAACTGTTAAGAAAATCACACATCAGAATGATGTAAAATTACTACACAGTAAATAATGGAAATGAATTCAAATAAGATAACTATACATAACTCAAAACTGTATCAAAATATTCCAAAACACTGCTAGTATGTGTACTTTTTCATCTGAAATAAAATTATATCCAAATTAAATCCAAAACTTTCAAAACAGCTATTACCTGGTGTAAGGCATGAAAGTAAACACAGACAAGACTAAAGTATTAATGATTACTACCCAATAAAAAAGAGCAAAATTGGAAAATAACAATTTGAATCTTAAGTTGAATGAAATTCGTCTACAAATGGTTACCCATGACAAAATCCTTGGGGTGATGGTTGACAACAATTTGCAATGGAATGAACATATTCTAGTCATATGTCACAAAGTAAATTCATGTCTCTGGTTATTAAGCAAGATAAGGCCATATCTATCAACTAAACATAGGTTAATATATTACAAAAGCTATATACAACCATATCTAGACTACTGTAATGTTATCTGGGTAAACACTTCTGACAAGAATATTTGCAAATTATTCCGCTTGCAGAAAAGAGCTCGCAGACTCATCCTAGATAATGCAGAAGACATCCCAAATGCAGTGAATGATATTAAAATGCTAACAGTAAGTGAACAAATATTTTTGAGAAAGGTTAGTCTTATGCACAAAGTTTCAAACAATATAGCCCCATTAAATCTTGTGGAACTATTTGATGCTAGCAAACAAGGCAACACTCCCAATTTAAGATCAATTTCAGCTAACCACCTTTCCATTCCAAAATCAAATAAAGAACTCTTTAAGAAATGTTTTCAATATTTGGGGTCACTTATCTGGAACAGAGTCTGAAAGGAAAGTAAAGAATGTACAAATATAAATGCATTTAATTATAATCTAACTGAATGGATGAAAAGTTGAACCTGTTCAATTTGACAAATACATTACAACTTCAAGTATAAATTCTCAAACCCTTCCACTATGTTGTCTCAATATTTTTGTACTGTATATACACAATGTACCTAGTTGGAGCATGTTCTTACAAAATTGTCTGTTTATTATGTCCATATATACACGTAGTTTATTATCAATGCTTCTTTTTGTCATTTTTTTTACAAAATAATTATTATTATTATTGTGTGTTCAACTATGTACATGTATTCTGTATGTAAATATGCATATAATAAAGGGCTGCAAGGAGGACTAATTGTGTCACCCTCTTTAAATAAAGTTGTTATTATAATTATTATTATTATTATTATTACTATGGTGAATCACTGTTCAACTGACTGTCATCTTGTAGAATAACCAGAATGGACTAAACATCATCACAGGTATGGACAATTATTGATTTCACAAATGAAGTGCCTACAAATATGGCTTTGTCCTGTGCTTCAGGAAAGTTGTCAATTTGCAGAAAAGAAATCAAGAAATTATCCCTTGTAAAAGTGCTTAAAAACAAATCTTCAGTAAATACCGAATTTTCTACTAAGTTTATATTTAATAAAATCAGTTTCTCACATGCAATGCATTTTCCTTTAAAACAAAAATAAAGCAGTCAGTGAAGTGTGAAATATGGGTCTTTGAGACCTGCTCTGTGATGCATGTGTACTACATACTCATCAAGATGCATCCCCACACCAAGTTTCAAGATTCCAACTATACCAGTATGTATTCAGAGTGCACAAAAACCTAAGGTAAACACAAAAGCTTAAAGAAACATATATTAGTAATGTACATGTACAAGTTAGCCCCTTAGTTCCCTCCCCTTGG
The DNA here is from genome assembly GCA_029931535.1 of Margaritifera margaritifera. NCBI lineage: Eukaryota > Metazoa > Mollusca > Bivalvia > Unionida > Margaritiferidae > Margaritifera > Margaritifera margaritifera. The sequence goes on from JAQPZY010001520.1 coordinate 624,006, forward strand.
GGTAGACACTTTAATATCCATTCCAAACTGCTGTAAGGACCTTGGAAGAAAGAATGTTTGAGATGTAGTGAGGTTGTTCATTTGCATGTGTTTTGATATGTGTGGATGCCAATGCTGATGCTGGAGATAATACATAGCTTCCCTCTTCTTCACTGAGCCAAGCTAAACATGAACTATGTTAACTTGTGTGAAAATTGAATGAAACATCATTAGACTTTAACCATACCATGAATTCTGGGTATCGCCAGCCAAACTGTACACCAATACATATAACGTTAATTGTCTTCGATACAATATGTATCATGATAGAATTGCATACATAAGTAAATTAAAATAATATACGAGATGGTCATAGATATATTTGGTGGTAGTTTTGGCATCAATTTTATTTATTTGAAAGCCTTTCATGCCAGAATGCTTTTTGTCAAATTTTGTTGCAACTTTTGAAAATAAGGCATTCAAAAGTCTTTCTATTTTTAGTAATCGTGACCATATTTGATGGTAAATTGGCATCATTTAAACATATATGAAAGTGCTCTATGCACCAATGTTTTTTGTCAAATTTAGTTAAATTTGGTTAAATTCTGTTCAGTGGTATTTGAGAAACATTAATTTAAACCTTTGTATATTTTAAGCAATGGTGATCATACTTGAAACTGGATCAGTATAATTTGTAAAAACTTGAAAGCATTTCATGCCCAGAATGCTCTCTACCAGTAGTTTTAAAGAAGAAGTTGAAAATAACAAATGTTGATGTAAACACAGCAGACAGAAGTATTACCATAAACTCACTTAGCTTTACGAACATGTGAGTTAAAAAAATATATGAAAATACAAACATGACTCATGGCTAAAAAGTTGGTCACAGTGATCTAGTTTTCATCCGGCTAAGTTGCTCTCTATGAGATCAATTCATTTAAAAATTTTATTATGAGTAGGTGAAATATAGTCCAAGATAATGAGAGTGTAACAAATGAATATCCCAGTGTACAGAAGTAACTCAAGCTTCAAAACTAGGTCATATTGACATAATTTTGGTATGGTTGACTTCTTTATCAGATGCATCAACAATTTTCATGACAAGGTTAAATTGGGTTCATGATACAAAGGATATAACCAATAAACAGCTGAAAATACAAAAATAACTCAAGCCTACAATCTAGGCAAACATTGCCTACTTTTGGTATTGTTGTGCTACTCTTCTTGTTGTAGTAAACATACAGCTGAAAATACAAGCTATTCAAGCCAAACAATTAGATCACAGTGACCTGTTCTGGTATGGTCAATATAATTTTGCAACCTATACCAACATGCTGATTTTGACAACTGTAACTTTAATGGGATCAAAGGAATTGATGGTGTAACAAACAGCAGAAAACACCAGTTAATACAGTGTGATAAATAATTTACAGTAACCTAATGGTGGAGTTATTGTTCTTGACATGCATCCACATATCAAATTTTTTTATAATACAGAAACCATTTAAGTGCAAACTAGAGAACCATGAATGGCATATTATTTGATAACCCAATGTTTAATAGTCATCTATGTAGACGCTAATAGTGTATGGTTGATTCTGAAGGTTATTGAACATTGGGCCTCAATGACCCATATATTTGGTCAAGGCATGTGGTCTTGAACTAAAACTATGGTGCAGAAACCATTATTATTTTTCCATTACTGTGACTTCTGACCTTCCCACTCTGGAATCTAAAGGATTTTATTTATTGTCCTTTTGTCAAAGAACTTACTCAAGAGCAAAAGTTATTCTGGAAAACTAATTTTTCTTTGAGCCACAATGAGCATGACCTTTGACCTTTTTTCTTCGACATCAATAGGCCTCTTGCAAACATTAAGTGCAAGTCCCCCACAAACTTTAATAAAAGTCTGTGTTATAGAACTAAATTTATTCTGAAAAAAAAAAAAAATTATTTTTCTTCTTTCAGTTACAGTGATCTTGATCTTTAACTTTGTAATCCCAAAACAATAGGTTTCTTCCTTACCCCAAGAGCAAGCCATCCACAAAGCATCATCAAGGTCTGAAATGCAGAACGAATAATAATGTGCAGAAACCATTTTTTCCAGACAGTGACCCTGACCTTATAGTTTTCGACCCATATACTGATAGGCATCTTCCTTTCCCAAGTGCAAGCAATCTACCAAGTTTGGCCACTGCAGATGGTGGAGAACTTGATTTATTGTGCAGAAACCATTGTTTTCTTTCAAACTGACTTTAACCATTGTCCTTTTGATCCATATATCAAGAGGTTTCTTCCTTACCTTTAGTGCAAGCCATCGACAAAGTGTGGTAAATGTTGATTGTGGACAACTGGAGTTATTGTGCAAAAGTTAAATTTGTAACAGACGGATGGATATCATAACAATAACACAAGAAAAAACCAAATGAAGGAACACACAAGAATGTACAATTATTGCAAGAATGAGAATAAAACAACACTGTAACCACTTCTAATTCCATTGGCAAACAGATAATGAAAACATTGTGATTAATATTGCATCATGATTTTAGTATCATAATATGAATTGTATCATCACATTATATATAATTGCTAAAACAACATATCACAAAAATTACCATGATATCAATTATCCAAAAGTGTCATCTGAAAAGTATACATACCAGACTGTAGCAAATCAGGTATCCTTTCTCCCACTGCTTTCCTTCTCCTACGAGAGTTATTTTCCCTTTGTATCAGCATATATTTATTTCTAATTCCTGCAACTTTGTACCAAATTACTGTACATCTTGTCCTCAGTTGAAGCAAGTTTTATCAATGTTAATTAAAAAACAGATAAATAAGTATCATAGTAGCCAGTATTTGCATTTCATAACTAATCTTTACCTTTAATACAAGAGTTGTTCTCCTTTGTCATTTGTCCAAATTCCTCCTGCAGTTTTACCAAATTTTCCTCAACTGTATTAAGCCTTACTCCATGTGTGCCTAAACTTGCTGACATAGTTTCCATAGATGCCTGGCACTTCTTCTGCTGCTGTAGTGCAGTAACTTTCTGCTCCTTTACTGACTGAACATCTTTTGTAATGGTGTCAATCCTAGTCTCAACATCCTCAAATCTTTCTGTTTGTTGTGAGATTATCTCCTGGTGTTTCTTCTCCTGCTGTTGTAGTATAGTATCTGTCTGCTCCATTACTGATTGAACATCTTGTTCAATAGCGTCCATCCTAATATATATATGGTCAACAGTTTCCTCCATGGTATCAAGTCTAACTCCATGTGAAGTTACATTTGCTGACATGTGAGTTACATGTGAATACATATCCTTGTGTTTCTTCTCCTGCTGCTGTAGTACAGTATCTGTCTGCTCCTTTACTAACTGAACATCTCTTTGAATGGTGTCCATCCTAGTCTCAGCATGCTCAAATCTTTTCATTTGTTGTGAGGTTATAGCTGTATGCATCTCCTGATGATTTTTCTGCTGCTGTAGTACAGTATCTGTATGCTCCTTTACTGACTGAACATCTCTTTCAATGATGTCCATTCTAGTCTCAGCTTCCTCCAATCTTTTTGTTAGTTGTTCTCCAAGTTGTCTATATTCCTCTTTCAAGGAGTCAACAGTGTCCATTGTTCTTTTCTCCTGCATTCCAAGTTCATGGCTGACCTCATTTACCAATGCCCTCAAAGCTATAATCTCTAGGTCCATATTAAAGAAGACATCAACTGAGTCATCATCAATCTGCAAAGAGACATATCTATACATGTAGCTAAATGCACTCCTCGTAAAGTTAATCATAACACTGTAAACTGTTGTAAAATTTCTGTAAATTGAATTGATTTATGGTTTTCAACCTGCTTTACATGACTGCTAAAAAGGGATAGGCAAGCTATGTATCTAATCACTCAGTGCTATAAATCAGTTTCAGCTCATAAGGGAGGCACATAAAGTCACACTGAAGAATTATATATATATATATATATATATATATATATATATATATACTGGTAGTCAAAGCTGTCCTAGCGGTCACCTGTGTTCAGCGGTCATTCTAACTACCCCCCTGGCAAATTTCCTATATAAATGCCCAGTATTTAATGGTCACCTGCTTTCAGTGGTCAGCAGCCAGGTGTTTCTTAACCAAAAAATGGTTTCACCCTGCCTCAAGTGGTCACTGGAGTGTATCAGCAGTGCCCACTCCAAGTATGCAAATTAAACACTTCTTTTGTTTGATGTGCAAGACATTGTTTAGATAAAGGTATATCATGTGAATTGATGCTTAAGCATTTCATATCTCGATTGTACTTACTGTGCTCCAATTATACTGTCAGTCAAACTCAAAGGTATCAAATGTCGGCTTCGAAAGCAAAGCCATTTTTGTCTTTACATGAGAGAATCAAAGCAATTTGTTTCCTGGAGAGAGAAAAAAGTTGTGTAGTTGCAGCCGAAATGGGAGTCGGGCGAACTCTGATCCAAAGGATTATTAAGAGTAAGCGAGACATTATGGCCAATTTTGAGAACAACGTTAGTCCGGAGGGTACGTACAATCACACCAAATGAGTAGAGATACATGTAAACTGAACTTGTGATATCCCTTATTGTTTATATGCTACTAACGATAGCTGCAGGAAGCTTCTTTTCATTCCCTAATAATCAAAGATCTCGCACAAAAACCGACTGTCTTTTGATCTCGGCGAGTTTGAGCAACTGCTTAATCCATCAATTGTTTGAGGTGTGAACATCTGTTTTCATGCCTAATTATACCAGCTGGCCTAAAAAAAAGTAAGTCCTGTGTTTGACAATCACAGATAAGCTGTGTTATGTATGGTGTTTATATAATATTATAAATATTTTAGGAAATTATACATATTTCTTGACTTTAATATTTGCTTAAACCTTAATGTTGTTTATCAGGAAAACATGTTTAACTATTGCCCTTGAATTAGGTTGTTTACTTAATATTTGAATTCAAGAATAGTTTTGATAAACACGTTGTTGATTCAATTTGAGGTCAAGGTTGATTTTGTTTACAGATAAAACTAGAAAACCCTTTAGAGTTATGTGTCAAAAGTCACACACCATTTATTATTCTAGAATATTCTGTCACGTGATCCATCATTATATATACCATGTTTAGTGGAAAGTTTTTCAGTTTTGACATTATCATCAGTCTTTTAAAGACCCATTACAGTTGTGGAAAATCATTCCAAATTCTGAGAGAGGAATTATTTAAAATATTCATTGGATTATAAAAGTGCTCATAGACTTTTGGATTTTGGATATTGAATTGATGATTTTGGGTTTTATGTGAACTTATTCACAGATATTTTTGAGTACTTCATTTTGGCATATCATCACATTAAAGACTACTGACACATCAGAACATTAACACATCAACACCTTCAAGGATACAGCCATTCATTCAGAACATTCTATATTTAGGACTTGTAATTAGGACACTTATAATTATTGGATTATTTGGAATTTAATTCGCATTACTGTAAGTGTTTTTTGAATTTTCACTTTAATGCTTAGAAATAAATTGCTTGTTGATTTTTACTTGATTTGTTGGTTTCACTTTCTTTCTGTTACATTTTTCTTAGACCATAGAGTTGTAAAAGAAATTGGGGGCTCGTCGTCCGGGATAGAATTTCTTTAAAGCATATTAGAGATATGAAAGTTATCTTTGAAATTCATATTGATCCTGTCTCGGAATTTTTGTTGTCTTTGGCAAAAAATTTAATTACAGGAATTTTTTTGTGTGAAACCAACAAGCATTCACAATGGCATCTAATGTTCAGAATTTCATTTCAAATCATTGACAAAACAGGAGATAAAGATTATTTTAATTCAATATTTAGTAGGAAAAGGAATTTTGGATAGTTATGCTTTGAGTTTGAAGAGAAAGCCAGTATCTGGTTCTGACAGGAAATTAAGGGAATTAGAGTTAAAGAACCAGATGGATTTAGACTTAGCAAAGCTTCAGATTCAGAGAGAAAAAGAGAAAGAGGAGAGGCAAATTCAAAGAGAGAAAGAGGAGAGGCAGATGCAGATGGAGAGGGAGAGAGAGAGAGAAAGAGGAGAGGCAGATTCAGAGAGAGAAGGAGGAGAGGCAGATGGAGAGAGAGAGAGAGAGAGAGAGAGAGAGAGAGAAAGAGGAGGCAGATACAAATGCAGATTCAGAGAGAAGAAAGGGAAATGCAATTTAAATAAAGAGAATTAGAACTGGCAAACAGAGCATCCCCTCCCCCCTTTAAACACAAGTTCAGGTTTTGATGTTACTAGATATATTAGGTCAGTACCCCCTTTTCAGGAAAAAGAAGTAGAGAAATACTTTCTTCACTTCGAGAAAATTGCTGAAAACTTGAAATGGCCCAGAGAGCATTGGACTTTGTTATTACAAAGTGTACTTATTGGCATAGCTCGTGAAGTCTACACTTCACTGTCAGTACAACAAAGCACTGATTATGATGTGGTTAAGGAGTACATCTTGAAAGCTTATGAGTTGGTACCAGAGGCATATCGACAAAGGTTTAGGAATTGTATAAAAGAAACTGGGAAAACTCATGTCAAATTTGCAAGGGAAAAAGAACAACTATTTGATAGGTGGTGCTCAGCCAAGAAGGTTGATCAAGATTATGATAACTGCATTATCATAATATTAATTGAAGACTTCAAGAGGTGCATCCATAGTGATGTTAAGACCTATCTTGACGAGCAGAATGTGGAAACTTTGGAAAATGCTGCTCGTAAAGCTGATGATTATTCCTTGACTCACAAAATTCATTTGGTAATAAGTCGTCCTCTCAGCAGTTTTCTGGTAAAAAACCATTTCAATCTCATACGAGTACTTCCAAATTTCACAACTGTTAGGAATCAAACATCTGATAAGACTGATCAGAAATCCTTATCTCATCCTATGTGCACTTATTGTAAAATGAAAGGGCACATCATTTCTGATTGCTTCAAGTTGAAAAATAAGCAACAGAGTAAAGACAGAGCTTTTCCGAATGCTCTTATTTCAAAGAGGTCAAGATCACGGTCTTGTATTGAATCAATACATTTGTTGGGTCAAACAAACCTCAGTCTGATTCTATTTTGGAGACTTATGAACCATTGATGTCAGAAGGTTCTATATCACTTATTGATGATTCTGCCAAGCCTATCCCAATTAAAATATTAAGGGACACTGGAGCTTCTCAGAGTCTTTTATTATCAGGTACTTTGCCTTAGTATGAGGAGTTTTCTTCTAGTGAAAGTGTTCCTGTTCATGGAGTAGAGTGCGGCTTTGTAAATGTTCCTCTTCATTGTGTCAATCTGGCATCAGACTTAGTTTCCGGACCTGTGACTGTTGGGGCAGTGACTTCTTTACCCATAGAGGGTGTTCATTTATTACTAGGCAATGACCTAGCTGGAGATAAGGTTGTGGTTAATCCACTTGTAACTGACAAGCCTTCTTTGGATCAGAAAGATGATCCTGTCGAAATTGAAATCCCTGCTTTGCACCCTGCTCGTGCAGTTACTAGAGCTATGGCAAAAAGAGCTCTTGAGAGTGATGTTGATCAGGATATTATTCCTTTAGCTGACACATGTATTAGTCAGTCTTTTGATGAGGTCACTTTTTCCACAGGTATTGATCAATCAAACGGTATTGATCACAGTGATCCTCTTTTGACAACTCATTCTCTTTATTCTAATCAGGGTGACAAACGACAATCACTTGTCGTTGAACAGGAACAAGATCCCAAGATATCTTGTTTGTTTCAGAGGGCTATTAGTGAAACTAAAGCCACACAAGTTCCAGTGTGTTACTTTGTGAAAAATGGGGTCCTTATGAGAAAATGGAGACCACCTGAGCTACCCGCTGATGACGAATGGTCAGTGAGTTATCAGATTGTTGTTCCTAAGTCATATAGACAGGAAATTTTTAATCTAGCCCATTAAACTCCTCTGGCTGGTCATTTAGGAGTCAGTAAGACTTATCACAAGATCTTGAATCATTTTTATTGGCCGAAACTCAAAAGTGATGGTTCTAAATACTGCAGATCTTGTCACACTTGTCAAATGGTAGGAAAACCCAATCAGAAGATACCTAAGGCTCATCTGCTACCTATTCCTGCATTTGATGAACCATTTAGTAGAATAATGGTAGACTGTCTCGGTCCTATACCAAAGACCAAGTCAGGCAACCAATACTTGTTGACCATCATGTGTGCATCTACAAGATTTCCAGAGGCAATTCCTCTGAGAAATATAAAAACTAAAACTATTGTGAAAGCTTTGGTGAAGTTTTTTTTACACTTGTTGGCCTTCCAGATCTGTCCAGTCAGATCAAGGGTCAAATTTTATGTTTGGAATTTTCCAACAAGTTATGCATGAATTAGGAATCCAGCAGTTTAAATCTTCTGCCTATCACCCTGAATGTCAAGGTGCTTTGGAAAGATTTCATCAAACTTTGAAGAATATGATTTGATCATATTGCTTTGATACAGAAAAGGATTGGGATGAGAGTTTTTATTTGTTGTTGTTTGCTGTTAGGGAATCAGTTCAAGAGTCGTTGGGTTTGAGTCCCTTTGAGCTGGTTTTTGGTCATACTGTCCGTGGACCATTGAAATTATTGAAAGAGAAACTTCTTTCAAATGAAGATTCAAAGATTAATCTTTTTGATTATGTCTCTGATTTCAAATACAAGTTGTCAAAGGCCTGTGAAGTAGCAAGAACTAATCTTCACACTACCCAGTCAAAAATGAAATTAAGGTATGACAGAAATACGCAGCAAAGGAGTTTTAAACCTGGTGAGAAAGTTCTGGCTCTCTTTCCCATACCTCAGAATCCTCTTCAGGCTAAATTTTATGGCCCTTATACTGCTGAAAAGAAAGTAAATGACTTAAATTATATCATTAACACCCCTGGAAGATGGAAACAGAAACAACTCTGTCATATAAATATGTTAAAGGAATATTTTGACAGATATAGCCCAGCTAATTATTCAGTTAATTTAGTTGTACCTGACCCACACAGTGAAGATATCAACGATGGAATACAATCAGACTATAGTGACTCTGGTATAAACAATCTTCGGAATTCAGAAATATTGAACAATCCAGACCAGAAACTTTCACATCTATAACAACAGGAAATAAATGAACTAAAACAGCTATTACATGAATATGAGCACTTGTTTACTGACGTTCCTACACGAACAAGTAAAATCTATCATGACATTGACATAGTAGATTCTGCACCTGTCAAACAGCATCCTTATAGGATGAGTCCTCTCAAACAGAACTATTTTTAAGAAAGAAATTCTGTATTTACTGGAGAACGATTTTATAGAACCAAGTAAAAGTAACTGGAGTTCACCATGTATTCTTGTTCCTAAGCCAGACAATACATTCCGCATGTGCACTGAGTACAGAAAAGTCAACAGTGTCACCAAAACGGATTCATTTCCAATCCCAAGAATGGACGATTGCATTGATAAAATTGGAAATGTGAAATATGTTACCAAGTCTGACCTTTTAAAAGGATTCTGGCAAATTCCATTGACTGAAAGGGCAAAAGAAATTTCAGCATTTGTAACTCCACGTGGACTTTATTAATAAGTCATGCCGTTTGGAATGAAAAATTCTCCTGCAATGTTTCAACGTCTGATGAACATGATAACATCTGGTCTTGATAATTGTAACGCGTACATCGATGACATCATTATCTACAACAACACCTAGGAAGATCACTTGGAAACCATTCGGGAATTCTTTGATCGACTCAGAGATGCGAATCTGACGATTAATTTGAGCAAAAGTGAGTTTTGCCATGCTTGTGTCACATTTTTAGGACATATTGTGGGACAAGGTCAAGTTAAACTTATAGAAGCTAAGGTCAAAGCTATCTCTGAATTTCAAGTACCAATTTGTAAAAAGCAACTGATGTGATTTTTAGGTATGGCTGGATATTATTGGAAATTTTGTTCACATTTTTCAAAAACTGCTGAACGTTTGACAAGTTTATTGAGTAAGAAAACATAATTTCATTGCTCTGACAAGTGTCAGGAATCTTTAGAAAAGTTAAAGGCCATGCTTAAGAACGCACCAGTTCTTTCTGCACCAAATTTCAGCCAATCATTTAAATTATCTGTTGATTCAAGTGATGTAGTGGTTGGTGGAGTATTGATTCAGGAAGACAAAAGTGGTGTGGATCACCCTGTGTGTTATTTTTCTAAAAAAAAACTGAACAAGCACCAGAAAAATTATTCCACAATTGAGAAGGAATGTTTGGCTTTGATGTTGGCTTTACAGCATTTTGAAGTGTATGTTACCTCGGATCTTTCTCCAATTATTGTGTACAGTGATCACAATCCCCTTACTTTCATTAACAAAATAAAAGATAAAAATCGGAGATTGTTGAGATGGAGTTTAATATTGCAGGAATATAACATTGACATCAGACACATCAGGGGAAAAGACAACGTGATTGCAGATGCACTCTCAAGTGCATAGAGATGTTATATTGCTTGATGTAATTAAGTTCAGTATCGTAAAACATCTTTCTATGTAATTTTGGTTATTATAGTATTAGATGCATATTCAAAAGAAAGCTTTATTGCATAAATGTTCCTTTTCTTTATGAGGGGAGATGTTATGTATTATGTTTATATAATATTATAAATATTTTAGGAAATTATAAATGTTTCTTGACTTTAATATTTGCTTAAACCTTAACGTTGTTTATCAGGTAAACACGTTTAACTATTTTCCTTGAATTAGGTTGCTTACTTAATATTTGAATTCAAGGATAGTTTTGATAAACATGTTGTTGATTCAATTTGAGGTCAAGGTTGATTTTGTTTACAGATAAAACTAGAAAACCCTTTAGAGTTATGTGTCAAAAGTCACACACCATTTATTATTCTAGAATATTCTGTCATGTGACCTATCTTTCTATATACCATGTTTAGTGGAAAGTTTTTAAATTTCGACATTATCATCAGTCTTTTAAAGAGCCATTACAGTTGTGGAAGATCATTCCAAATTCTGAGAGAGGAATTATTTAAAATATTCATTGGATTATAAAAGTGCTCATAGACTTTTGGATTTTGGATTCTGAATTGATGATTTTGGGATTTATGTGAACTTTTTCACATATATTTTGGAGTACTTCATTTTGGCATAACAGCATATTAAAGACTACTGACACATCAGGACACTGAAGACCATTGACACATTCAACACATTCATTCAGAACATTCTATATTTAGGACTTGTAATTAGGACACTTAGAATTATTGGATTATTTTTGATTTTAATTTGCATTACTGTAAGTGTCTTTTGAATTTTCACTTTCATTGCCTAGAAATGAATTGCTTGTTGATTTTTACTTGATTTGTTGGGTTTCACTGACTTCCTGTTACATTTTTCTTAGACCATAGAGTCATAACAGCTGTCAATTAGTAATTGTATTTAGATGTCATTCCTACTGATAAGTGATGATTTAATGTACATAATGGATTAAAGTGTAACTTTATTTTATTATTTTGCTAGTTTTCTTTGTGCTAATTAGCTATACTAAATACATGTATCTTGATAGCATACTACTACTACTAATGCTATTCAGTGCATAGTACATGTATTTGCCATGAACCAAGTTTGAGAGTTGAACCTGCCTTCAGAGGTCAACTGTCTTCAAAGGGCACTTTGACCCTTTCCTATGGGTGACTGTTGAACACAGGTTTGACTTATATACTATTATATAATGGGGAAGAAAGTAATTTTAGTAAACTGCAGAAAAGTACCATATTATTATGCTCTATTTCTCATTCCTACACTCATCCATTGCATTCCTACCCATCCCTAGACTCCTCCATAGCATTTCTACCCATTGCTAGACTCATCCATAGCATTCATACCCATCCCTACACTTATCCATAGCATTCCTACCCATCCCTAGACTCATCCATAGCATTCCTACCCATTCCTAGACTCATCCTTAGCATTCCTACCCATCCCTAGTCTCATCCATAGCATTCCAACCCTCATCCACAACATTCTTACCCAGCCCTAGACTCATCCCTAGCATTCCTACCCATCTCTACACTCATCCATAGCATTCCCACCCATCCCTACTCTTGTGCATAGCATTCCTACCCATTCATATCCATCTCTACACTCATCCCCATCCCTACACTCATCCGTATCATTCCTACCCATCTCTACACTCATACATAGCATTTCTACCCATTTTCACTCATCCATATCATTCCTACCCATCTCTACACTCATCCATAGCATTTCTACCCATCTCTACACTCATCCATAGCATTTCTACCCATCTCTACACTCATACATAGCATTTCTACCCATTTTTACACTCATACATATCATTCCTACTCATCTCTACACTCATCTACAGCACTTATCTCTATTCCTAGACTCATTCATAGCATTCCTACCCATTGATAGCATTCATACCCATCTCTACACTCATCCATAGCATTCCTACAATCATCCATATCATTCCACCCCTTCTCTACACTCATCCATAGCAGTTATCTGTATCCTAGACTCATCCATAGCATTCCTACCCATTCCTACACACATCCATAGCATTCCTACCCATTCCTACACACATCCATAGCATTCCTACCCATTCCTACACACATCCATAGCATTCCTACCCATTCCTACACACATCCATAGCATTCCTACCCATTCCTACACACATCCATAGCATTCCTACCCATTCCTACACACATCCATAGCATTCCTACCCATTCCTACACACATCCATAGCATTCCTACCCATTCCTACACACATCCATAGCATTCCTACCATTCATTCTCATAGAAGGTAAAAACTGTTCTACTTAATTACAATGTCAATATACTGTTCAGTTTTGATAACTCAAACATAAATTTGCTTCAACACTTGGCATCACTCAAATGACTTGCTACAGGTGCAATCTAAAAATAAACGAGCAAAAGAAAACTTAATAAAACAAAAGATTTGTCTTTCTAAAACATGAATACCATACCAAATTAACAAAAGTCTCTCAATGGGACTTGCGCTCTACAGGTCAAAAAGAATTCCAAAGAATATAAGATAATACCATTTCTTCTTTTTAATTGTGGAGGTTTCAAATCACCTCTGACATTTCTGAGCAATAACAAGAATTTCCAAGTAACCGCAGTGGCAGTCATATTGGATATAAGATTGGCACCATTTCATTTCAAACAGCCATACTGGATGCCTCAGCAGAAAAATTTCATTTAGGCCCAACTAGACCCTGAGATGATTGTGTAGTTTCTTGGTAATCCTTCAAAAGTAGTTTAGGATCTCAAGTATTGGTAACAAACTTGTGCTAAAAGATGAAGAATGAGAGATGATGCAATAAGCTGGATGACAGACACAGGCTCTTCTGGTCTATGACCAGTAGAACTATAAATGTCAAGGTTGAACATGCTGCCTTAGCAAAATGAAGATAATAATCGGGTGATTTAAATATGAACACGATCATGCCTATCAAACATCATTTATATATGTCAAATAGTTTTTGTGCAGTGCCGATAACAAGGTTCTCGTACAAAAGGTCTATGTTGAAATTATTCATGAAAATGGAAAATTTGCTTTAGATGCCTCAAAATCTAATCAGGTCATGAACATATACATACAATTAATAATACAAAATCTCATTTGTTTATGACAAGGAGTTCTGTGGCTTTGTGTTGAGAATGATTTCATCCAAAAAGTCTTGGGCTCAGTATTTCAAAATTTCAAAAGTTTATTAAAAATTTGCTTTAGCAGCATAAACAACTTATTAGACACACTTTTGTGGTTCAAAAGCTGCACTTCAGACATGGATACAAATTACAGCATTACATGTTCCGTTCTTGTGACCTAGATCAGGGGGAGAGAGAAGCATACACTGTAGCTATGGTACACGATACACTGTTTATATATGATCAGTATTTTCTCCAGACTTCATCCATACCCATTTAAGCACATTTAAATTGGAAAGGGCACACATACATAAAAATAACTGTTCATACATGTATCATTTGAAATGTTTTACATTGACAACAGCACATACAAAACTGCAACCTTAAAAACTGCAACCATCATAATAGCGATGATACAAAACAGTGAGTGTTAATAACAGTGAGTAATAATATTTTATTTAATCAATGCATTGAATCCATATAAAACTGAGATAGCAATGCCTAGTAGATAATAATATAAAAACAGCAAGTATTAGTAACAGTGAGTACACAAATATTTTATTTAATTTATGCATCAATGTATACTAAATACAGATATACTGATAGCAATATGGCATCTGTTACTAGACCTGTAGATTCAAGTCATGAGCTAAACTGCATAGATAGTCCATCAACAATCACTGGCTGTAATCGGTGATGATGCCTGTGATTTTTGCTGCTGTTTCTTTGTAGACAAGTTTGCTTGCAGAAGGTTCTTGTCCAGCGACGAACTGTTCTACCTTCATCTCGTTCATGCTCTGTTCTTTCTTGAGACCATCAATGAACTTACAGATGGATGTATGATTAGCTCCTTAATTTTATTGAAACCTCTGTGCCATCCTTCGATGGCATTATTTGTTTTGGCAGTTCACAATGGGCAGCTTCATAGTAGTTCCATACTGCATGCACGAATATAGGTTCACTTTATCCTCCCTGTCTTGTTCGTCTTTCTGATCAATGTGTCTTCTAAATAGTTTACGCGATCACTAAGGAAGTTGCCAATTTCCTGATAGAAAGTTGAATTCATGAGATCATCAAAAGCTTCTACGACATCAACTATTGAGACAAAGGTGATTGCTGCTAGTTGCCTTATCGAAAGAGCAAATTCAGGGATCAGCTGAGTACTGCTAATGTAGCACATTGATTTGTTGTGGATGTTGCAAGATCCATTGGCTCATGTGGAACAAGCACCCACACTGCTCTGCATTGGGATAGATGACTAGAGGCAAGTAAAGCAGCATGCTTGAAGTCAGTCATGACAGTACGTGGCTTCAGGTTTGCACATTCTGTGCATTTGCGAAGTGTTTTTGCCTTAATAGTTTTCTCTTTATGAAAAGTAAAACCATCCACTAGAAGATCACAACCCTAGTTACTGTTTACAAATTCTAGGGGCATTTTCTGTATACTACCTCCAAGTTAAACTGAATATTTTTATATTGAGTAATTCAAATGGCAACAGCATAAGATTCATTTGCCTATTTAATTATAACCAATTGTCATAATTATTTCTTATTGATTGCCACTTTGAAGAGTACTAATTAATAGCAGTTATTATCCTTGCTATTATTCAGTACTAATTCTTTTGGTGGTCGCTTTAAAGACTCCTCAGTAAAGGTGATGCTATTCTACTCTCTATTATTAACTACTTGTTCTTTTGGTGGTCACAATTTTGTGAGTACAGTTTTTAATGTCGTAGTTTTGTGTGTGCGGTTATTGAAGTATACCCATTTGCAACCCCATGCTCTGTGTCCTAACTACCGTATATACTCACTTATAAGTCGAGGTTTTTAACTTAGAATTTGGCTCATACAGAGTAGGGGTCGTCTTATAAGCGCGACATTAAAAAAATAAAAAAATCTTGGGGTAATGTTGGAAACTCTAGATGTTTGCAGTACATAAAAATACTGTCAATTCATATATTTTTACGTTTTCATGCCACTATTCCTATGCAGTAATACATATATGGTATGCAATGTGTTTATCCGTTTCATGGCGGTATTCATTACACAATACATGTATCTACAGTTATTTGGATTTTATTAATTTGAAAATATTACCGGTAAATTAAATACTACCTACTGCAAAATGAAGTGTCCGTCAATGTTTACCGTAGGTGTTTACTAGTAAGTATATTGCCTCCATTTTCGTGCAAGTCCGAACAACCTGTATTTGTATTAATATTTGTGTTTTGCTGTATAAAGACTGTGCTTGATGCAATAAAAGTTTTGATTTAATTTGTATTTTCCTTTTCCACAAGTCAGATTTAATTCTCAAGTGATATTTCCCAAGTTATCTGCCAGTGCACGTGGGCCAATAAACCTTTGGCTTGTAAAGGGACTCACTTTGTTTTCAAGTTGACAAGCCTTTTGATCGAGCCGCCAATCTCTACTTGTTCAGTAGAGTTCTACAACTTCCTGTGCATATAATTTGACCTTAATCCCTTTGCTTGTAAACACAACACACTCTTCGTTTTCCCACGTGACAAATCTTTGATCAAGCCGCGAGTTCAGTGCCAAGTAACCGAGGGAGGCTATTTGAACTCCCTGTGATCTTGCCGCACAATTGACATGTGTTCAGTTGCATCCTTTAATAGATTTCTGACTTTATGATCAAAGTGTTACTCACAGAGCCCAAGCTCAGTCTTTGCATAAGCACCTGCATATGACAGTAAAACCGAAAATCGGAGTCGGACGAGATTTACGATGATTAGACGACGATTTACAATGACTAGACGACGATGTAGGATTTCAGAACTTTATCAGACAATGAGGATTAATTCTTGGACTTTGTACCAGATGACATTGGATAGTGACATTTATAGGATACCGTGAATCAAAAAAAAAAGTGGACTTAACTTTCCTTGTTTATTTGCACGACGTATGGAATTAATATATTACAGGATATTGTGAATCGGATCATTCTGAACTTCTATTCTTATACTGGTATGTGACCTATAACTGAATTCGTGGATTTATCATATAAATAGATTCGGAGTCGGACGATGTTTACGATGATGGGATGACATTGGAGGAATTTATTACTTTATTTGGTAACTCTGATGATGAGGATGAATTCTTAAGCTTTGAACCAGAGGACATTAGACGGTGACATTTATAGGTTACCAATTTTATACCTGTATGTGACCTATAATCCAATTCATGGATTTATCATATAAATGGATTAAAAATGTTAAGCTATATGGATTTCATTACACGAAGATGGACAAAATGTAAGTTGTAAATTTATTTGTACATATTCAGCTCAATAATACAATTGTATTTATTCTACATTGGTTTTTGTTTTTATTTCTCCTATCTATCTATATGTCTATCTATCTATCCAGTTTGGGTCGTTTATTTTTCCCAAGTGCAGCTCTGACTCAGTGATGACATGTCACCCCTTGCAGACGGATTTAATTTGCAAAAAACACCTCGACTTATAGGAGGGTCATAGCTGAATTGGCTTTTTGCAGCCATGAAAAGGGGGGGGGGGGCGACTTATAGTCTAGTCGACTTATAATCGAGTATATACGGTACTAGGAAAGTCCACCAAATCACCAAAACACTTGATTTTATTTATTTCTAGGCATGTTGCAAACTCCATGCTAATCAAGATCCCCTCTCTTTCGACTTCTAGTTCGATCCTGGACAGGGCCTTCATGCAACATTAGCAATATTAAAGGCTCTAAATATCTCACAAAAGGAAGAAAACCACAGATGGGAACCTTAATGATATAGTTCTAAATCATATAAATGAAAGAATCCAAGAATATATCACATTTTTCACACTGAATACTTAAGTCAAATAAATTGATAACAACTGATGATTCTAATACAAATACAAATAGTACGTACATAAAGCCTGAAGTAACCAACTGAGTCAAAACTAATAAAAATGAGGGCATTGCCACAGCATCAGATACCAGAACCAGGAATACAGTATGGTCATTCAAGTAGGAAAAACAGCAATGGAAGTATTGCTCCAGCTTCAGATACCAGGACAGGGAGTGACATTTCTGTCAATCAAGTATAAAGAAACCAATGAGGGCATTGCCCCAGCATCAGATACCAGAAACAGAAGTGACAGTTTGGTCAATCAAGTGTAAAGAAAGCAATGGAAGCACTGCCTCAGTATCAGATACCATAACTGAAAGTGACGTTTCTGCTGATCAAGTGTAAAGAATGCACAAAAAATGGAATAATCATGTGCTTTCCCTGGATCCTACAGAATAATGCTTGATAACATTGGCAGAATTTTTAAATACGAATAAATAATATTATTATACAGGTCAGAGAGCTTTAATTCGTACTCTATGGAGATTCGAACCCAGATCAGTGGGTTATGGCACCCATCGCCTTGCCTGGAAGCGACAACCCATATCCCATCTCAACCATGCACACATCACCAAAAAATGTTGCTACAAAGTCGGTAGTATATTCATTCACATGTAGCAGACATACCCACATGTTGACCGGTAATTAATTCTCATCTAAGTACACAGTCCATCTGGATTCCTACTACAGAAATCAAGCTATACAGAATTTATTATAGAGA
Organism: Margaritifera margaritifera; assembly: GCA_029931535.1. NCBI lineage: Eukaryota > Metazoa > Mollusca > Bivalvia > Unionida > Margaritiferidae > Margaritifera > Margaritifera margaritifera. The sequence continues at coordinate 642,288 of JAQPZY010001520.1, forward strand.
ATTACAATGGCGCGCTAACCACTGAGCCACAATATACACCAAACAGAGCGGAAAGTGATATCCCTGGATCCTACAGGAGAATGCTTGAAAACGTTAGGCTTCAAGGTATAGATTAGTTCCTGTAACTAACTGAGTTACCATCTCTAAATAAAGTCATTATTAGTCATTAGATATGACTGAATATAACTTTTATAAAAGAAGATCCTATAATGAAAAGGAATGAATGTTCTGATTTTCTTAGTAGCCAAAGATAAGAATGAAACTTTTTTGAAACAATTTTAATGTGAATAGACCAAGTTATATTGTTATCAAAAATACTTCAAGAATTTTATCATGAGAGGTTATATTAAGGTTCACATATTCCAATGGAACTTGGAGTTGGTCGCTATCTAGCATTGATCTTTTTTGTTTTGTAGTAACTAGCAAGTTTTTTTCTGTATTTATAATTATACTGTTTGGTTTGGTTTGGTTTGGTGCTTTACAGCACAGTGACACAAGTAGATTATTTAGTGCCGAGGCAATTGGAGTAAAGTGCCTTGACCAAGGATACACCACAGTAGCGGACCCAGGCTGGTCCAGTGGTAGGATTCAAACCCACACACTTTCAGTCATGAGTCACGCTAACTACTGAGTCACCATGGCTCAATTATACTGTTTTCCTTGCACTTTATTTCAAGTCTGTTCAGAGCATCTTGTAAATTATTTTAAAGTACAGTTTTGGTTTTACTTGATTCAAATAGTATGATGTCATGTGCATAAAGGTCCATGGAAGAAACTTTATTTCCTATCTTAAGGCGTAAGTTGTTAATAAATAGAATGACTAACAGAGGTCTGAGGATAGAGTCCCATGGAACTCCACAATTAATATTTTACTTTCAGAAAGGTGACCATTTAAAGATACTTTTTGCACTCTTTTTTAGTTATATAAGAAGTAAATCAGTTTAGCTAGTTTTTATTACACTGATAGATTTTCAGTTTTTCAAGTAAAATTTCATGCTCTACAAAATCAAAAGCTTTAAAAAATCAACCATAAAGTAGCAACCATTTATCATTTATCAAATGCTTTCAGCCATTTATCCATTACAGATACAAGTGTAGTTTCACACAAGTGATTCTGTTGAAAGCCAGACTGATTATCATGAATGAGATCTTTAGTGTTCAAACAGTTGATAAAAGAATCATGTACATGTTTCTTTAGCAATCTGAAAGACAATGAAGAACAGAAAATGGTCAACAGTTATTTGCATCATTTATTGCTTCCAGCTTTATGCAGTGGTGTCACCATGGCAGTTTTCCAAGTCTGTGGAAATTTATTAGACCTAATACTTTGATTGCAAATACAAGCTATGCTCTCTACTATAGCAGGTGCAGCTGCCTTTAGTAGCCTTGACCCAATCAAGTCCCATGGCTTTACAATCATCCATTTTTTTAATATACTTCAACACAAATTTGGTTTAATTTCAGGAAATTCACACTTTATATCATTAAGGATTTTTTTTTCTTTATTCCTCCAAATTTTATATTCAGCTTGATTACCTACAGATTTTAGATCGTCTCTTTGCTTCACTGCATCTAAAATTTCTGGGGAGATCCAACCTGGCTGGTGGTCTTTCTTTATCCTGTGTGTTTTTAAAGGGGCGTGTTTATTTACTGTTTCCATGAAAAGATCCATCCAATGACCGAAAACACATTTTTAATATTTCATTAACTAGTACCAAATTTTGCATTTATCTGTTTATTGTCTTTCATTCCTCGCATCATTAAGTAAATATTATTGTTAATGAGGAGTGAGCTCAAAGTAAGCTTATACTTGTTGCTTGGTCCTCTGTATCTCTAAGTGTTTTATTTGTATGTAATTTTTATGATGTTTTAAATAAATAATGTTTATACCAGCTGTATGATTTGTTGTATTAATCGTAATAAATGATGATACAAAATCTTCACATCAATATACTATACATATACCTTGTGTATGTTGTCAACAACACCTTTACAATCCTCTAATGACTTCAGGCTGACAGGATCTTCCAACAACTGTATGATTTTTTGTATGAATCCTAATAGATAATAATACAGAATCTAAACATACTATTCATGTACCTTGTGCACACATGTGACAGAGTCAGGATTTCAAACCAGTAATTAAAAAATTTTGATCAATAGATCTGTTTCTAAACTAGTCAATTTTTTATTGGCATAAATTTTACATGTTTAAAGGGGACTGAAAACAAAACAAGTGCATTTTTTGACAAAATATGTATTCTCTTCATATTATAATAAAACATCAAGTTTTGAACCTGATTCAGATTCAGATTCTGATGGAAAATGTTACATTATTAACTAACTGACATGAGTCAGTATACAGTTAAATAATGAAAAAGGAAGAGTTGTTTATCTTATAGTTCACTTGAAAGATTGTTTTTATAAAACCCAATAGCATTTTCAGTTCCCTTCACAAGATCACTGTCTGGTGACCACTATTGACATTCACTGTGATTATTAAGCTTCATTCTTAACAGTTCTCTGGTCCAGATTTCCCCTTGAATCACTTTGTATTTTGCAAAGAATGGAGAATGTCCTCTCTATATCGGCATTAGAATGTGGCAATGACAGGACAACCATGCTCAGCCTGCAAAGAAGTTCAGACTTCAGTTTTCCTGTTATAAGACTGCTCTCCATTACTCCTCCAAGCTAAGTTCACCCCGAGAAGGAAGTTCCTGACTTGAACTTAAGATGTATTCCTGAGCCTCATCCTCAATGATTTCTTTCTCTTCATGACTCAGATCCAAAAATCTGTTGGTAAGTTCACCACTATAAATGAAGAAAAAAAAAAATAAAGATTGATTTACACTTTAAATAAACAATGAAAAAATACACTATATATATTTATCAATAATTTATCCTAACTTTAAAATTAATTATCTTGTAATATATTTTAGCTGATATATTTTATCTGGGACATGAACTTAATTTATGTGCATGAAAGCTTCAAATAGTTTATGAAATACAAAAGATACATGCCTTTAAATACACAATACAAACTCAGGACATTGGCCTCGCCTCCACACAGTTAATCTCTAATATCCAAGCATTGTTGAACTTGTAATATTTCTTAGCTTGTGGTCTATTAGCATTGAGAGATAGCACAAGTTTTTGCATTTTTGACATGAAAAAAAAAATGAAAGAGCTGTCCTTAAATATTTCTCTTAAAACATCTTGAACAATACAATAACAGTCAAACAAGACAAAAAATCAAAATACTTACTCAAGTGTTTCTGCTGAAATAATTGTTTATAGTTGCTCTCTCCATTTTATCTCCCCTCCGCCAAAGGTCAGCCGATTTTCATCAAAGGCTCAGAAGACATCATGGACCACCTTTGATCCCTTTATTACTTATGACACCTCAAAAAACATCCCGCATTTGGCCATAAACTCCCTAACTTACAACAATAAAGTAATCAATTCCTGTGTACACATGTTAGTTGTTAATTAACAATTCTAATCCTGTTACTCTGCCACACATTATCATACCAGTCATTGTGCTAGTGGAGCATTTCCAGTCCCCAGTAGACTGGTTCTGGCTGGTTTCTCTAATGTGTTGAGAGAATGCATAAAAATACCATGTTGGCTTTTTTATAAAAATTTCTAAATTATATTCTTTCAATTTTCAAAGGTGGTAGATTTCAACTCTAAAATGGTATGTGCAGTAGACTACCTTTAAAACTGTATTTTTGGACTACTGCTGGTAGAATCATGTGACTGTATGTTTGTGGATGTTGCTAACTGCAGCTTTACAATCCTCTACTGGCATCAGGATGACAGGATCAATAACATCTGTATGATTTGTTGTATGAATCCTAATACATGATGATACAGAACCTACAGATAAACATACTATACATATACCTTGTGTATGTTGTCAACAGCACCTTTACAATCCTCTAATGACTTCAAGTTGACAGGATCTTCTAACAACTGTATGATTTGTTGTATGAAACTCATTCTTTCTGCATCAGAAAGTTTCATGTCACCGTCATGCACTACTTTGTTTCGTATAGTAGAAATCTGAAATTATCAAGAGAAAGTAGAACATAATTATTGAAACCTGTTTGAAAGAGGAATATACAAATGGGGCATATTAGGTATGGGTACTTAAGATCAAGGATCCATTGTGACATACTTTCCATGCAACACAAGATATGCTACCAACTTTCAGACTATTAAGAAAAATGAATCCAGTATCTAAGATATCTAAAAGACAGATCATAATGTTTATGTCGTGTGATAAATAAATCCAGTATCAAAGATATCTAAGAGATTGATCCTAATGTTTATGTCCTTTGATAAATGGAGTCCAGTATCTAAGATATCCAAGGGACTAATCCTAATGTTTATGTCCTTTGATAAATGGAGTCCAGTATCTAAGATATCCAAGGGACTAATCCTAATATTTATGCCCTTTGATAAATGGAGTCCAGTATCTAAGATATCCAAGGGACTAATCCTAATATTTATGCCCTTTGATAAATGGAGTCCAGTATCTATGATATCCAAGGGACTAATCCTAATGTTTATGTCCTTTGATAAATGAGTCCAGTATCTAAGATATCCAAGGGACTAATCCTAATGTTTATGCCCTTTGATAAATGAGTCCAGTATCTAAGATATCCAAGGGACTAATCCTAATATTTATGCCCTTTGATAAATGGAGTCCAGTATCTATGATATCCAAGGGACTAATCCTAATGTTTATGTCCTTTGATAAATGAGTCCAGTATCTAAGATATCCAAGGGACTAATCCTAATGTTTAAGTCCTTTGATAAATGAGTCCAGTATCTACGATATCCAAGGGACTAATCCTAATATTTATGCCCTTTGATAAATGAGTCCAGTATCTAAGATGCTTCTGTTACATATGTCAATATATAGTTTACAAAGAACAGTGTGTGCTGACAACTGTGGTGTACACTTACTTCTGTTACACATGTCAGTATATAGTTTACAGAGAACAGTGTGCACTGGCTACTTGGGTGTACACTTACTACTGTGGTGAACATCTGCTACATATCAGCATAGAGTTTTCAAAGAAACATGTGCACTGACTACTGTGGTGTACACTGCCTACAGTGGTGTACACTTGCTACTGTTACATATGTCAGCATATCATTTACAAAGAACAGTGTGTACTGACTACTGTGTTGTACACTTGCTACTGTTACATATGTCAGCATATAGTTTACAAAGAACAGTGTATACTGACTACTGTGTTGTACACTTGCTACTGTTACATATGTCAGGATATCATTTACAAAGAACAGTGTGTACTGACTATTGTGTTGTACACTTGCTACTGTTGCATATGTCAGCATATCATTTACAAAGAAGTGTGCTACTGTGGTGTATATTTGCTACTGTTACATATGTCAGCATATAGTTTACAAAGAACAGTGTGTACTGACTACTGTGTTGTACACTTGCTACTGTACCATATGTCAGTATATAGTTTACAAAGAACAGTGTGTACTGACTACTGTGTTGTACACTTGCTACTGTTACATATGTCAGCATATAGTTTACAAAGAACAGTGTGTACTGATTACTGTGTTGTACACTTGCTTACTCTATGATATGTGGTGGGTAACAACCATTGCATAACCAGACTGCTGCAGCTTGCAATAAAATGTAATCCATCCACTACAAGTTCATTGTGGACAATCTCATACAAATCACAATGGCCATGATGCCAAGTCTGTGATGGATACAGCATGGATGTATTAATTGTATACTATGGTAGTGAAGTATTTTTAAAAACACTGGCTGCCCTGTAGGTCACTACTTTTTCCTGGAGTGGTTCAGGAATAATGGAAGGTACACCTTAGCCGAGTTCCATGAACATTAAGATACAATACCTAAATAAATCCAAATGAAAATAAATCTGTGTTTCCTGCGACCCAACTGACTGCTATAACCAAATAAAGAACTCTTTAAGAAACGTTTTCAATATTTGGGGCAACTCATTTTGAACAGAATCCCAAAGGAAATTAGAGAAAGTACAAACATAAACACATTTAATCATAATCATATTTAATTGATGAAAAAGGGAACCTGTATTACTGAACAAATTGTATTTCAACTTAAAGTATAAATTTTCAAACTTTATACTTTATGTCTCACTATTTTGTACTGTATATACTATTACACAATGTACCTAGCTGAAGCATGTTCTTATAAAATGTTATGTTTATTATGCCCATTAATAAATGTTCATTTAGCTTATCATTAACATTTCTTATCTTTATTGTGTGTGCAACTATGTGCTCCATATGTAAATATGCATATAATAGAGGGCCACAAGGAGGATTAGTTCCATACAACTAATTGTGTCACCCTCTTTAAATAAAGTCATTATTATTATTATTATTATTATTATGAAATATTGTAGACTCAATTTTTTTTCTTTGGGGGTGGGTGGGTATTTGTATCATTGACCACTCAGAATAGTTCACAGTTCTTCAGCTTGAGAATTGGAACTGACAGAGTATATGGTACAGAATTTGATGTCATAAAATCTGTGGTAATCTCAGACACACTTTTTTATTATAACTTGTCCATATTACATAATTATAAAACACCTGATAATAGGCTCTTTATTTTTGTATGAAAGGAGATACTTCCTTGTGTGTATTGTGTAAAACAATATTTTTGGGGTTCAACAAAAGATGTAGCACTAATGAGATCTTTTTTTGAACAATTTCAACATTATCATTGAAAAATATCCAAATGTTGTGATTGTGCAATTAAAGCGAATGCAAAAAAACAAATCTTGATTCTTTTATTTAACATTAGATCAGGATATGGAAACTGTAGCCATTAGTATGTTGCAGATGTAACTGGATGCCATTTTTGCTTTTTAACAATGATTATGAAATACATCAGATGGCTATCCAAATGAATAATCATCAATTCGAAACAATGAAGTTGACATACATTTTTCACATCCTTATTTTTGCAGTTTTACTGGTTATTACTCTTAAATTGTGAAGATGGCATTATTGCATCCCCAGTTACATCCAAGACAAGGGTTTTTCATTCCTTTTTGGTCATTTGAAATGCTCATGGTCTCAGGATATCATCCCCTATCATCCTGCAATGTAAGTTGGATAATTTTGAACCACTTTCTGTTCTTCTTGCAGATGTCTCATTAACACATATAATGTTTCTTACAAGAAATTTCATGTCAAACCCACTTATACTTTACAAGTCCTTACTATAATGTACAAAATAATCTTAATATTTAAATAAAATGAATGTAGGCTACTCCTAATGCATGTATTAAGGGAACAAATGTGCAAATAAGCAACCAGAGGGACCAAAAGTATAGTCTAGATGACAATTAGCCAGAATACCCAGTGGCTAATCAATGATAAAGAGGCCAGAGTAAACTCATTCTGGGGCTATATTACAGATTCCACTTTTATATGAACTTTAAGATATTAATTTGTCTTTATAGTCGTACAGATTATGGTTTGAAAGCATTGTCTTTATACTTGTACAGATTATGGTTTGCTAGCGCTAATTATCTTTATACTTGTATAGATTATGGTTTGTTAGCATTAATTGTCTTTATACTCGTATAGATTATGGTTTGTAAGCATTAATTGTCTTTATACTTGTACAGATTATGGTTTGTAAGCATTAATTGTCTTCATACTTGTACAGATTATGGTTTGTAAGCATTAATTGTCTTTATACTTGTACAGATTATGGTTTGTAAGCATTAATTGCCTTTATACTCATACAGATTATGGTTTGTAAGCATTAATTGTCTTTTTTAGTCGTACAGACTATGGTTTGTTAGCATTAATTGTCTTTATACTCATACAGATTATGGTTTGTAAGCATTAATTGTCTTTATACTTGTACAGATTATGGTTTGTTAGCATTAATTATCTTTATACTTGTATAGATTATGGTTTGTAAGCATTAATTGTCTTTATACTTGTATAGATTATGGTTTGTTAGCATTAATTGTCTTTATACTTGTACAGATTATGGTTTGTAAGCATTAATTGTCTTTATACTTGTATAGATTATGGTTTGTAAGCATTGTCTTTATACTTGTACAGATTATGGTTTGTAAGCATTAATTGTCTTTATACTCATACAGATTATGGTTTGTAAGCATTAATTGTTTTTATACTTGTACTGATTATGGTTTGTAAGCATTAATTGTCTTTATACTTGTACAGATTATGGTTTGTTAGCATTAATTGTCTTTATACTTGTACAGATTATGGTTTGTAAGCATTAATTGTCTTTATACTTGTACAGATTATGGTTTGTAAGCATTAATTGTCTTTATACTTGTATAGATTATGGTTTGTAAGCATTAATTGTCTTTATACTTGTACAGATTATGGTTTGTAAGCATTAATTGTCTTTATACTTGTACAGATTATGGTTTGTAAGCATTAATTGTCTTTATACTTGTATAGATTATGGTTTGTAAGCATTAATTGTCTTTATACTTGTACAGATTATGGTTTGTAAGCATTAATTGTCTTTATACTCATACAGATTATGGTTTGTAAGCATTAATTGTCTTTATACTTGTACAGATTATGGTTGTAAGCATTAATTGTCTTTATAGTCATATAGATTATGGTTGTAAGTATTAATTGTCTTTATACTCATATAGATAGATTATGGTTTGTAAGCATTAATTGTCTTTATACTTGTACAGATTATGGTTTGTAAGCATTAATTGTCTTTATACTTGTACAGATTATGGTTTGTAAGCATTAATTGTCTTTATACTTGTACAGATTATGGTTTGTAAGCATTAATTGTCTTTATACTTGTACAGATTATGGTTGTAAGCATTAATTGTCTTTATACTTGTACAGATTATGGTTTGTAAGCATTAATTGTCTTTATACTCATATAGATTATGGTTTGTAAGCATTAATTGTCTTTATACTTGTACAGATTATGGTTGTAAGCATTAATTGTCTTTATAGTCATATAGATTATGGTTGTAAGTATTAATTGTCTTTATACTCATATAGATAGATTATGGTTTGTAAGCATTAATTGTCTTTATACTTGTACAGATTATGGTTTGTAAGCATTAATTGTCTTTATACTTGTACAGATTATGGTTTGTAAGCATTAATTGTCTTTATACTTGTACAGATTATGGTTTGTAAGCATTAATTGTCTTTATACTCATATAGATTATGGTTTGTAAGCATTAATTGTCTTTATACTTGTACAGATTATGGTTGTAAGCATTAATTGTCTTTATACTCATATAGATTATGGTTTGTAAGCATTGATTGTCTTTATACTTGTACTGATTATGGTTTGTTAGCATTAATTGTCTTTATACTTGTACAGGCTATGGTTTGTAAGCATTAATTGTCTTTATACTTGTACAGGCTATGGTTTGTTAGCATTAATTGTCTTTATACTTGTACAGATTATGGTTTGCTAGCATTAATTGCCTTTATACTTGTACAGATTATGGTTTGTAAGCATTAAAAATTGTCTTTATACTTGTACAGGCTATGGTTTGTTAGCATTGTCTTTATACTCGTGCTGATTATGGTTTGTTAGCATTACTTGTCTGTATACTCGTACAGATGATGCATTTGCTAGCATTAATTGTCTTTATACTCATACAGATTATGGTTTGTTAGCAACACATAAGGAGAACCATACAATCATATTTGTCATGTTACTTCCGCCATTAATACATGCAAACTCAAAACAATTTTCTATATTTTTAAGTAATTTTGTTTTCTTGTGCATTTCTTTTGTTCAAGTGGTATCCAAGCATAAATTCTGCACATTTTATTTAAAAAAGAGAAAAAATCCCTGTCAAAACGTGTTTTTATTTCAATTTGTGATGCTTAATCATTGTTCTACTTGCTGAAGATTTGTGCATCAATAGTTCTACATGTTTCAGTTACTGGCACATTATGTGTGTGTGCATGTCTGTACACTATACTGTTGCATTTTCAACTAGTAAAAATACACCAGAACTTAATCATGCCATACATATTGAACCCTCATAGTAAATATACATGTAATATGCAGTTAGTGCCAAATAGATGGGTAGTATATTTAATGATGCCCAGAGGCATTCATGAATACAAATACAGTTGTTTTCATGCTAATTTTAACTACATTCCTGAAGACACTGGATATATTGAGTTTGGAAGAGGGAAATAGAGTGGACATTTCTAATCTCAACTGGAATTCCAGAGCAAAGTTCCAGAGTATTTGAAACTTTTTTTGAATAATTCCTTATTTGGCTTGGGAATTTTATACTGTTTGGTAGACATGGATAGCAGGTGGGGAGTGTTACCAGGTAGCCTATACTGGAATAGCGACTGTAAATATACAGGAGCACTGTTACTGGATATCTTGTACATTAACTTAGCTTTTCTCAACTGGATTCGGTCTTTAATAGGTAATATTTTTAACTTACCAGCTAAGTTTTTCCTGTTTTCTGTTTGGATTGATATTAGCCCAAATGCTCTTTTTTGAAGACGTGCTAGTTATGCTATGTTTTTAGTATTTGAATTACCCCATACTGTATTACAGTAATCTAAATAGGGTTTTATTTAAATGTTATAAAATGGTTTCCTGTGCCTTTCTGTGAGAAATGTCTTATCCTACTGAGAAGACATAAACTTGAATTAACTTTGTTACTGATATATTTGATAAATCCATGCTAGATTATTATCTACAAAAACACCAAGTACTCTATCATGACGGACCATTTGCAAATTTATATCCTTCCATATTAGACAATGTTCATCACTATCAAGATTTGTTCTTTTCCGCAGTGTTGAGAAAACCAATATTTGTTTTACCAGTATTAACTACCATGCCATTGCATATGCACCATTTGTCCAGTTTGTTTAGGGCAGCCTGCAAAGAAATTTCCAGTTCGTGCTTTGTGTTTTGGATGTCTGATAATGTTGTGTCATCTGCATATAGATCTGTACATAAAATTGAGTCCCCCAGTAAAAGTGGCAGGTCATTAATAAATAATATAAATAGTACTGGACCTACAATTGAGCATTGTGGGATTTCATATCTAACTGTTCCAGGTTCAGACAGAACATCATTTATATAAACATGCTGTGCTCTAACATTTAAGTATGAAGTAAACCATTTAATCATGCCGTCATCACATTAGTAAATTTTCAGTTTGCTCAAAGGAATTTCGTGATCCACCATGTCAAAAGCTTTCCTGAAATCTAAAAGTACAGATTCTATTATTCTACCTTGATCAAGTGCTTGAAGCCATTTATAAGTTAGGGAAATCAAGGCAGTCTCACATGAATGATTCTGTCTAAAGCCTGATTGGTTAGGGTGTAACAGCGAGTGTTTGGTTAAATATGACATGAACGAGTCATGAACATGTTTTTCAAAATTGGTCGATAGTTATCTGCATCTTCCTTAGAATCTGATTTGTGAATAGCCATTACTTTTGCAGTTTTCCATATTATGGGGACAGATGAGGTTGCAATATTTAAATTGATTATGAATGTTATGCTATCTGTAATAGCTGAGGAAGATGTTTTTATGTGTCGTGGACCAATCTGATCAAGTTCTGTGGCTTTCTTGGTATCATGTTCAGTAAGACATTTTTACCAAAATTATTTGATATTGGTGGCATAGAGAAACATACCTCCCTAGGGATTTTGCTGGTGCAGAACTTTTTCAATTCATCAAAGTTGTTTTCTAATCCATCCAATAAGCGTCAGTCATGAACATGGTCATAAAAATTGTGACAGATACGATACTGAGTCCTTCTAATATACAGCATGGATGGATTAAATGTCCACAATAGCAGTGTGGCATTTCTAAAAACACTAAGCATGTACGGTACTGTAGGTCACTCTTTTTTATTGGAGTGGTTCAGAATGATGGAAGATACACTCTAACTTCATGACCTACCTATACCTCATGAAGTTACAGTAAAACAAAAATTCTACACTCTTGATTACCTAACTGCAGACAATGTTGATCCCACTGATGATACTGGGGTTATACCATAAGCTCTCATATATTTCATACAGGTGAGCTAATAATTAAAAATATGTAAATCTATTTATAATACTACAAATACACCAGAAATAAATGATTTTATATGACATTTTGGCAAATGACAGAATGATGCTAATATCTGTCAGCTAATCTTCCAACACATTTTTATAGAGTGGTCCTGTTACCCAAAATATCCTGTTCTAGTGCATGGAAAAGTACAGAACACATAAATCTGTTTACACGGTAAAGATAATAGTTCTTAATTCTCTGAGATTATATTAGCCATAGTTCTTAAATTTTCATGTCAACCATATGTAGCTATTTCTACATACTTGTCATCTTTTGCCAATGATGCTTTTTCCCACTCAATAAAGTCAATAAAGTCTGGTTTTAAAAAGAGATAGTTTCTGAAGGTATTATTTTTTTGTTTATTATCAACTTACCCGACTTACAGGACTTTCACCTGGTAGCACTCCATAAGTGATGGAGTTATATTATGTTGCCTAGTGGTGCATATATGTGTACATTCTCTATCACACTGTCACTATACTCAACAGATCCTGTGGAAAAGTGATCCTACATTAATTTAACAATCTTGACAAAACATTTGTGCATGCTTAACTTACAGTGTGTGTAAGACCCTGGCCTTGTGGAGAAAGTTTGGGATGGAAGTGTGTACAATTGACTAGCAGTGTCAATAATGCCTGGGCATCACACTCAGCAGGTCCAACACTGGTAGGCTGTTGTCCCCTTGGCATAAAAACCTTGGCGCATTCCCATGGCTCGAATGGCCACGAAGGAACATGACTGTTATTCCAGTATATTTTCTCTGATTTAGGACTGTTGTGGAGCATCAACAATTCATCAAGCCAGACATCACAGTATGATCTACATTGTTTCTGAAATGCCCAAACTCCAGTGAACTTGTTTCTTTTTAAACAGATAGCATGACACATGGTACAAGGTGGCAGCGGCACTGTTTGACCACCATATATTTTGTGTACAAGGGACTGATGTAGATAATCAACCTCTCTTTTGATGAAAGTGTGCAGTCCAGATTTCATATAATATAAGGCCAAGGTCACTTTCAGCCAGTTAGTGTACTCTTTGTCCTTGACCTTATCTGAGGGGGCTGGTGCTGCCATCTCAAATTTGGTACAAGTAATGTTATGTTACATCCTTGGCACTTCTATCATCACTGAGCCTGGAAGAGAAACAAAGTATAGAATAAGGAGTAGAATACTGGGCAATTCCACATATCAACAAGCAACAAACTGATCTTTCACATATTGTAATTAGCAAATTATGTGAGGTTTTTGTAACCAGCCTAAACATGTTATGTACCATGGCTTAGAAACAAAAACTGTACTAACCTTGACCTTTCACACTGACCTTGTACATAAAATTCTGAATGGGAAATGGCATGCATTTTTCAAATATGACACTTAAAAGTACAAAAATATTGTAAATGGTTTTGTAGTTAGAGGTATTAAAATCTTCTAAATGATTGAGTTTTATTTCATTATCTTTAGCAGTTGAAGAGATGGAAGGTAAACATAAATTAGAATTGACGGCATATCAGTTTGGAATGTATATATTTAAAAGGAATACCTTCCAGGATGCTTTTTTGTAAACATTGGCTAAATTATACTAATAAGTTTTGAGAATAAGCCATTTTTAACTGCTTAAATATTTAGTAACAAAGGACATATTAAATGCGTGACCAGCATCAGTTGTATGAAGTTAAAGGAACTTTACGCCACGATGATTTTTCTCAAATTTCATCAGATTCATTGGTCTGTTTTTGAGAAGTGATTTAATGGATTTTCTATTTTGAGTTACAGATGCAAGATCACATCATTAAATGCTTCAATCTCACTCATGAAAAAAACTAATTTGAGACTGCAATCATATAAGCTCATATTCCAAGTCTGATAAAAACTGGACAAGAAATATGTCTTCAAGTGTGGTTATAAGCTCAGCCAGTCAGATGTAATATCACCTCATTAATATGCATGTATCTCACTCAATATAAAACTTCTCCAAGCTCTGAATAATATAAACATATATTCCAGGTTGTATCAACATCATATTGAAAATATGGCTTCCGGAGCGGTAACAAGCTCAGCCTGTCAGACACATGATCACCTCACTAACAGAATTGTATTTCATTCATTATCAAACTTGTCCAAAATTTTGATGATAAATTAATCTCATATTCCAAATTTGATTAAAATTGGATCAAAAATATGGCTCCTTGAGGTTTGCAATATAGACTCATTTCAAAGACATTAATTCAATGTAAATCCACCTGTAATGGCAGGTTTGCAATATTAGCTATCATTTCTGAGATATTAATTCACTGTAAATTCTCCTGTAATAGCAGGTTTTGCAATACTGACTGTAATTTCTGAGATATTAATTCATGTTCATTTTTTCTTTCAAGATGTTAGTTTTAAATTTTTTTCATTCATGGCACATGTACTTTATTATTGCACCAATTTCATTGTACTTAAATCTGTAGAAAACAAAAACCAGGTGATACATATTTTGATACAGCGAGGAGTAGGAGAGGTGTGGGAACCAAATGGTACATATTATGGTACAGCGAGTAGTAGGAGAGGTGTGAGAACCAAATGGTACAAATTTTGGTATAGCGAGTAGTAGGAGAGGTGTGGGAACCAAATGGTACATATTATGGTACAGCGAGTAGTAGGAGAGGTGTGGGAACCAAATGGTACATATTATGGTACAGCGAGTAGTAGGAGAGGTGTGGGAACCAAATGGTACATATTATGGTACAGGGAGTAGTAGGAGGGGTGTGGGAACCAAATGGTACATATTATGGTACAGGGAGTAGTAGGAGAGGTGTGGGAACCAAATGGTACATACTATGGTACAGGGAGTAGTAGGTGAGGTGGGAAAGAAAGAATAAGAAATTTCTATTGAGAGAAACTATCATGGAAATAATATTGGTCACAAACAGCCAATAATTAATTCCTAGATTTCCATTCCAGTAATAGCTACAAGTGGGTCTGATATCACTCACCTTGCATACATCAGTTTAAAGCCAAATGTAGAAATTGGGCTCATATCTTGGGTTGAAAGATACCTATTCCAGAATAATTTTCAGTTAGTTGGTAGAAACTGATGGTATCCGACATGTAGTTTAACCGTGTTTCTGGTTTTATTAACTTCTGCTGGAATAAATGTAAGAATGTAAATAGTGTTCATGCTAGGACTCTACCTATCACATTTTGTCTAATAATGGTAAGGCAGTTTTGAGTAAAATGTTGTTCTGTGGTGCTATATACTGCGACTCGGCAGGCACATTTTACGCAAAGTCACCATGGAGGGGGCTGGTTGACATTACTGCCTAACATCTGAATACCCAATGCATGAAGATCACCCATGGAATGATTGAAATGTCAGTTATTTACAATTAGATACCATTTGAGGGATGAATCGTTTTTAATGGACAATAAACAAATCATTTCAAATGACTCTTGTATATTCAACACGTGTATGGTTAGAAAAGGTTGACTGGCTTTTGTGCAATACTTCTATTTGCAGCTATTGCTGATGTCAAAAATTAATGCGTATTCCCAATTTAGTTTAAACAATGTAGCCCAAGAATTTTACATTATGATTAATGGAAAGTACATCACTGACACTTTTAAAATTTTTAGATTTTTACTTTATTCAAAGAAATCTGAACAAACTTGCTCCATGACTTGACAAAAGGTATACTTTACAGCCCTTTCAGCTTCTCCTGAACAGCATAAATTTATCCTTTTATTACAAGGAAAAGTAATTATCTGTGATATTGACAGTTAAAATTCCAAATGACAACCACTGCTTTTTAAAATAAAGAAAAGAACAGAAAACAATTAAATGTGAATCATGCGATTAGTCCTTAAGCAGTAATGGCACTACACACTGTCAACAACAGCATGTGTTCATGAGGATGAATATACACAACTTTCAGCCAGCTAGATTCTGATGCAATAGGGTCTACAGCATGTGTACTGTAAAGAACTGATCATTTAATTTTTCGGGAGTGGGAGGTAAGTTAACTGGAATTTTCTTTCCTACAGGGATATTTCATTCCCTTTCATTACAAGAACATGTTTTTCAGGTAAAATTAGTATAGAGCAAACTCTTTTTTTACACATGTTAGACCAATCAAGGCAATAATTTTCAAGCTTTCAAAGAAAATCTGTATTCCCTTCCCACTTACAAGAGAGACTTGACTTCAGCAGATGTTCTACAAAAATCAAAGCAACAGTCATTGTCAACACCATTACAAAATATTGACATGAACTAACATCAAATGGAGATGTCAGTTTTGGCTTGGAAAGGGAGTCATTTATATTACATCAAGCCATCTGACTTGGAGCATCATATTCTACAGCCCCTATTATAACCTACCAATTACCAGCAGAAGTTTGTTAGAGTGGGGTTGGGTCACCTCGGACCATCGGGGCAAACCAGACACTTTCTAACTAATCATCATATGTTTTGGTTGATATGTAAATGCTTCCTATCATGCACTTTAAATATAAGTGTCAACTTCCTGTATCCATCTGCACATGTACATCATCTACTTTAGACCATGGGGAAATTCACCATGCTATCTCAACAGTCACTTGTTTAATTAGCTAGGCATGTTTTTTTTATGGTGGCTGTGTGAATAGCCTCAGCCTAACTAGATAGGCATGTATGTGCTTATATGCAGTGAGTAAACATTTACCCAACCATCTTGAGGCATTTTATTTTGTGTGATGTGTTGATATAGCATCATGTAATGACACATATTAAAGCAAGCATGCAGGTATTCAAATTCACACTACAAGAAATTCACACATTCGTCTCTTCTCAGACATTAATATTGAAACAGAATGCAAAGCTATCAAAAGCACACAATAGGACCTGAACAACAATTTAGGATTTTACTGTGAGGAATCAAATGTTAGTGATTGTATGCATTGCCCAATTAATTCTGCAATTTTTGTCAGGATTTTGTGAAAGAAAATAATTGTTTTTAATGACACCCTTTGTTCAATGAATTTGAAATTATATATATTGAGTAGAGGTCTGAGAAGAAGCCCAACAGTGATATACACTGTAAAGCACAAGGTTTTAATCCCCGCTACAACAAATAAAATAAAAATTGTACAGTATAGCACAAGGTTTTAATCCCCGCTACAACAAATAAAATAAAAATTGTACAGTATAGCTTAATAACTGAATAGATGTAACTAACTCTGCTGATTATTAAATTGTTTCAATGCCATTTAAGATCCCAATTTCTTAAAAATACTACTAGACTGCCCATATCCAATGCTATCTGACATCATGTCTGTTTTCACCTGAAACCATCTGATCTGACACACCAACAGGATCAATCCAAGAGGGGTGAAAAATAACATGATCAATGTTGATAAGCGTTGTAAACACTTTCAATTATAAGCAGAACCTCCAACAGCTGCTACAAAAATTGTCACTAATCATGTATTACAAGTATGTGTAGATGAAACATATAAATGGCTTAGATGTCCTAATGCCCCTGACCCCACCCTAATTATCTGCATTTATACTGAAAAAAATTTATTAAGCCTGCTTGTTTCAGTCAGGATATCTCTTTGAACCACAGCAAGCTTTTTACAAAAGTCAGCTTACACCTACTCCTCTTTGAGATCTAGCACTCTGACCAACTAAACACCCCTATAGTAGCTTGGATGGGGCCAAGAATTTATCTGGGTTGTTTTTGTGTGTTAGCACAATCAATTTATTACTCAACTTTACTGCAAGGATGCCATCCTGCTTTGCCATAAACTTTAGACCGATTCTGCACTTTACAAACCCCAGTCTAATACGATACACACCAAACTTGGCTAGGCATTGTTCTAGTCTCCTTTCAGTTACATCTTCTAGCTTCCACCTGGCTACCACCCAAGCAAGGGTTTCCGTCAGTCTCATTTACTTTGGTGGTAAATGTGATTTCATCTTCATCTGGCCCAGGGTCATCTAGGTGGGTAAACTTGTTCATATAAATACCAAATTCACCTTCACCCATGTTGCAGGTGATGTAGCTATGCTCGCTTATTGAAAAGAGGGCATATGGACTCCAATAGCACTATCAGCATGTCTCATTATTGAAACGAACTTGACCCATTTCACTCCCTCCACCACGCGCTTGGTGTAAAGTCTGAAGTATGGAGCACAATTACTGTGACTAATAACCCAGGCACCAGAGACCAAAACCAGATGATTAATGTCAGATTTCCCAACCTTTGTGTCTGCATCCACTAGACTAGCATTTACAATTGCTCTGAGGAGGAGCAGCACAATTGTTAAAAATATCAATATAAAGCTTAAAGGAAACACACTGGCCAGCATCAATGATGGTGATATTTGTGATGCCTACAAAGGATCTCTAGTTGATGGAGAAAGAGCACTGTAATGCTGTCTATCACAGTATATACAATGCCCAAACTAATGCTAAACATGTCGGCGTTCAGCAATGCTGTTGAAGATACCCAGCCTGGCATGTCTATCACTGCCGTATTTGGTTGGTTGGTTGTTATGGGTTTAACGCCATTTTTCAGCACATAATAGGCTATACATGGTGGAGGAAGAACCCAAGAAAACGCCGGGAAGAACCACCGACTGATGGGAAGCTACTGGCAAGCATTCTCACATACCCATGTTGGCCGAGTCTGAGATTCGAACCAACGCGAACAGTGGTGAGATATCAGTGATCTGTAAAAGTGAGCACCTTAGACCACTCGGCCACCCGGGGCACCTGACCCTGCCGTATTTGGAAACACTTCTTCGTGTCACTCAACTTCAATCTATTAAATGACCACATGCCATATTACCAGCCCGGCCTTCCAGACCACCGCACCATTGAACTGAAGTTAAACAAATATGCTTGGGTCATCCGGAGCACTAACAAAGGGGCATGCTACACCATCAGTGGTATCTCTCTGAAGTTCAGTGTTGTGACTCTCACAGAGCTCGCATGCATTATCTGGCAGCAGAACATGTGGAATGTGGTTATCTTGTACACCAGAGTGCTGTGCCATCACAGAACAGTGCTGAACAAGAAAGATCCCAGGAGGAACATCAATGTAAACATGCCTGTAAAGGCTATAATCATGTGACACAAAGCTCTGATTTTGCATGTGACACTGAGCATTTATACAACCTTCTTATTGATAAGGTGAAGGTGATGATCGACTGCATCCCAAACCATATCTATGACCATGGGCAGTTGCGATACCTGTGGTGGAAAGATGCCTTAAAAGTAATGGCGAGGGAGTCTATCAAGGATACAGAACTGCCATCAATTGGTGTTAATGGATTCTACCAAAGCTGGTTTGCCCTTATCATCAATATGATATCAATAGAAGACCAAATGTTCCATGTGTCAGGAAGGCACAAAACTGCAAATAAAAAAAAGAAAACAGTCCAGGCGGCAGGCATGTAAAACATGCACTGATACGTCATCATGAATGCAAAGCACAACATCCAAATGGCCTGTTTGTGTCAGCCATCTGAAAGCCTTGGGGCAAGCCGCACACTCCACTGTCCTTTAGGCAGTATGCATTAGTTCTTTGATAACATACAGCCACAATGCATAATGATTGTCAGCCACTGCAGCAGAAACATGAATGTGTTTGCCTGTGAACTGCTTGAATCGGCATTTATGGCCCACTTTGATTTTATCGTCATGCACATCATCTACTCTACTACATGCTTCAACAAGGCATACCTGGTATATACGGAATATCTGCTATATAAATATAGAGAGGTCTATGTTGCACTTTATTTACAAGTTTATCTTCATGTGTACACTCAATATCTTTATGTGTACACTCAATATCTTTATGTGTACACTCAATATCTTTATGTGTACACTCAATATCTTTATGTGCACACTCAATATCTTTATGTGTACACTCAATATCTTTATGTGCACACTCAATATCTTTATGTGTACACTCAATATCTTTATGTGTACACTCAATATCTTTATGTGTACACTCAATATCTTTATGTGTACACTCAATATCCTCAATATGTGTACACTCAATATCCTCAATATGTGTACACTCAATATCTTTATGTGTACACTCAATATCTTTATGTGTACACTCAATATATCAATATTCACTCAATATCCTGAGTTGACAGTATTTCGACATTTCAGGTATTGCCTTCAAAAGAAAAGTGTTCAATAATATTTCATGTATATTTGCTTCGAGATTTCCTATTTCAACCCAGAAATCAAAGGAGTTCTCCCTGAATTTGGATCTGATACTTGGACTATATCTACAACAAAGAAATTGAGTATGCTGCTAAAGAAACTTGAGAAAAACCTTAAAGTTCTGTGAATAACTTTAATTTACTCAAATTTACAAAAGGTCAAAAGGTCAGAATTTAATGAGTTTGAGTTTCAAGCTCAGAAAATTTTGAGAATACAGGGCCAGACTTCATTCTTTTTTTAGAAAGGATTGTTACCACAGCGTCATAACTATAACTGCACGAGTAAAATGTTACAGAAGAAGCATCAATTAGATCTTCCTTCAAAGGAAAGGGATAATTTCTTTTTTAAACTCAAAGTTTTTCTATATAAATAATTGGCAATCCCTTTGCCTTACAATCACATAATTATTTTGACACCTGAAACTACTAACAACAAATTATTTTGCCAATAAGTTACTATATTTAACACTTAAGCATATAACAAAATTGTTTATTTGGAGTTTGTGGAGGATTTAATTTTGTTTTTCTTGATGGGGAATGAAAGTCCATTAAATTAAATTACCAAAAAAAGGCATTACACTGCTATTCTTGGGAATAATTTCTTAAATTAGAAACAAATGTAACAGTTTAATTATATTTTGTACGATAAATATCCACCTCCATATTCCTTTTAGGCAAACAACCATGATCTATTTTCAAAACTTCTCGATTTCAAAACTTCAAGGTGAATAATTTTGACCTACCGTAGCTTCTGTCTCAATTTTTTTAGACCAATATAACTTTCAAGGATTTTCACATCTTTGACTCCTTTGTCAGTGAAATTTTAATATCTAAAATAATAATGTCTCAAATTTAATGGTTTTGGAAGAATCAGAATGTTGTGTGTGACAAATTTGTGGGGTCAAACTGTTTACCAAACCCCAAAAAGACAATGCTTTTTTTCATGGTCATATAATTTAATGGACTTGCATTCCCCATGAAAAAAAAAACAAATTTAATTCCTCCACAAACTCCAAATAAACAATTTTATTATATGCTTAAGTGTTAAATATAGAAACTTACTGCAAAATAATTTTCATATTTTTTTAATTCCTATATTTTCACATGTGAAAAATATATCCTTATATTTTCACGTGAAAATACAAGATTTCGCATCATGCCATGTGATGCTTGATTGTGTGCATCAACAGAAGTTATACATGCAGCAAGAAAAACGAGCACTTTGTGAGCTAGAACAAATAAATAGAAACTGAATTACATTTCATACATGGAAATTAATTTTTGCTGAAGAAATCTGACTCTATGCCGTTCGCGTCTCTATGAAATTATTTCCCCCTACTTCCTTGACAACAATGATAAACCTGGTGTGATGCATTACTGAATCAGACTTGCTTTGTGGTCAGATATGATCAAATAGTTTTTAAAAATGTCAAAAATGTAATTTACTGTGACAGATTAGGTCATCCCAATTAAGTCACTGATATTTATATGATCAGCCTAAGTAAATTTATGAAACGTGGGGTGGGGTGTTGTGCTGAAGAGCGAGTTTAATCTTCTCAATTTCGATTCTGGAGCAAGTTTGGTATATAATAAAAAGAAAATTTTCTTTCCTGCATAAATACCAGATATATTTCATCTTGTTGTGCCAAAAATGCCACTCATTAAAATATCATGTTTATCATGATGAAATATATCTGGTATTAAGGTAGAAAAAACAAATATCCTCAATGTCTTTTTCATGGTGAATTTAATTTTATGGATCTTCATTACAGACAAAGAAAAGCATAATTAAATTCTCCTCAAATTCTGATCAATATATCTGTAACAAATGATACTCAGTAGAGAAGAAACTATGTGGGTTTGGTTTAGATTTTGATTTCTGGTGTTTTTATGAAAGAGCAATACTTTTGAAGTGTTGGGAATAATTATAAAAAAGTTGCCAAGGCAACTAGAGTAAAGTGCCTTGTCTAATTACATGCCATGGTAGCGGATCTGGGTGTATTTTGATGGTGTCGTGAGTCCAATGCCTTAATCACTGAATCACCCTGTAATGTTGTTCTTCAGCCAGTATTGTGAATTCATTTATTTTTTGGTTTTGCAAAAACTTTCATTTTTGGAGGTACTTAATTTAATCAACTGGATCAGGAGTTCTATTGTTTCCAGAGAAAAATCACTGATGATTACATTTTTAGTTTATAGCAACCATGAAATCAATGAAAAATGGTACTCCATGAAAAATAGTGAATTCGAAGTATATTGTTGTAATTGATATCATTATAAGCACAGTTCACCGAATAAATCATTAATAATTCCAAGAGCAAAAATTACATTACCATGTTTGTCCAATGATAACCCCATGCTTGATGAGAAGCCCAGTCCAATTTTTACAAGATTTTGGCAAGTACTGAATAAGGATATCTTTGTCTGATAATAAGCCTACCTCTACTTTTGACAAATTTACCATAGGTTGGCCCCCTGGTCTTATCATAGAACAAATACTGTAAATAAAGGAAACCACAATGAAAAATCCCTCTCTGTACAAAATGTTGCCTAAAATCAATTTAAAATTTAATCAATATTAATTTCCATGTCTGAAATGTAATTCAGTTTCTATTCTATTTTTGCAAAAAAAAAAAGATTGTTACCACAATATCATGTCTATGTGAGCTAAAGGAGTTGCAATAACAAGATGTTGAAGGTGGCTGCCATGGCACCCATATTGCATGTCAGATCGGCACAATATTAATTTATCACCAACTAGACATTGCAAGAAGTCTTTTAGTGAAACCCCCATGTTGATATGAACATCCATTCTGGAGGAGTAGCAATAACAAGATTTTCAAGATGACCTCATTGTGACTATACTGGATGTCTGAGGGGCACCATTTTTATTTAGGACAAACTAGATATAATAAGAAATCTTTTAATGAAAATCCCATGTCACTATGAACATCTGTTCAGGAGGAGTAGCAATAATAAGATTTTCAAGATGACCACCATGGTGGACATATTAGATGTCTGATGGGCACCATTTTCATTTAGGACCAACTAGACATCATAACAAGTCTTTAGTGGCAATACCCTGTTAATACAACGATCTGTTCAGGAGGAGTAGTGATAACAAGATTTTAAAATGGACACCATGGCTAATATATCTGATGTAAGATCGGTACCATTTTAATTTACGATGAACTAGCCATTATAAGAAGCCTTGTAGTTGACAACCCCATGTCTACATGACCATCCAATCCTCTGCAGTAGCGATAACAAGATTTTCAAGATGGCTGTCATGGTAGCCATATTAGATGTCTGAGGGGAACCATTTTCATTTAGGACCAACAAGACCTTAAGTTGAATGTGTTTGTAAAGTTTTGTGGCAATCATCCCAGTAGTTTAGGAGGAGTAGTGATAACAAACTTGTGTTCCTTGGATGGACAAACGGCTCTTCTGGTCTATGATTAGTAGAACTAACAAAAACAAAGAAAAAAAAAAAATGAACATTGTCTACTTGGTTCTTTATTAAATTCAGTATTCTCATAGCATTGCTGGTGTTATGCTTTTATCAGATTTGTGCTAATGCTTAATGTATAATTCCCCCCCCCCCTCTCCCTCCCCCCCCCCCCCCCCAGGCTTAGGATGCAGAATAAGCCTGATGCACCTTCCTTCATGTCACGCGAGAGGTGACTAATGGAGGCTATATTTTTGCCCTCTGATGTTGCTTGTGACGATGTTCCAGCTGAGAAGGTCTTGGACTTTTTAAAAGAGTGCAAATATAAAATACTGGAAATTTTACAAGAGTGCAAATATCAAATACTGGACTTTTTAAAAGAGTACAAATATCAAATACTGGACTTTTAAAAAGAGTGCAAATATCAAATACTGGACTTTTTAAAAGAGTACAAATATCAAATACTGGACTTTTTTTTAAGGATTTTACCCTTTTATGTCTTCATCTTTGTTTTGTGTGCCTTTTGGGGATACCTAAACTTACTTTGCACTGTATAGCCAGGATTGTGCTGATGTGTCATTAAACCCTATACACAGTTACTGTTCTTTTATAGACTTATTGCTTTCACACTTTTAAATCAACAGACCAATTACCATTTTGTTCATCATGTTCATTTTATTCTATATTTTTGTCAACAACAGATAATCACTACCAGTTTGCATTGTCAAATCGGATAAGTCGGTCTGTCATGTTTTGTTTTATTGGCACTGATACAGATTAAAACTCATGCAAGACAAATAAATCCTGTAGAATCGCTAAAATAATGAAACAGATTTAGATTTAAATCTAGATTAGACATTATTAACTTTGGTCCAAATATATAAATAGACCATATTATTTTCAATGTCAAAACAACCCAGTATAACATGATTAATGGCACATAAAACTGTATTTGACTTAAGCAGAAGCTTGCAATTACCTTTAAAAAAATCAAATACAGCAAAACAACTGATAAGTGATGTAATAATATACATAAATAGGCTATTGTTGGTGTAGATCAAGGTTTTGTGGCAAAAAAGCTATAAATAAGCAATAAAGTTGAATTATTTTCCAAAAATATCTTACGCCCCGATAATAAACTCCTATTTCAGTGGATTTGGATTATATTTATAAATAATTCCTTTCATACTGTGCCAAAGCTATTTCTCTGTGTTTGACATTTTAAGCTGCAGTGATAATAACAGATTACCATTTCTGTATATGACAGCAATACATTGCCATGGTAACAGGTACATTCGATATTACTTCATTCAGCCACTGTTCTGAACACGCATTTCAGTGCTTGACAAGGAAATGTACCTTGTCCAACCATAATACTCAATAGCATGACAAGGAAATGTACCTTGTCCAACCACAATACTCAATAACATGACTAATGCTCTGAAGGACATCTTTTATGTGAATAAGATTTATGCTTTAAAGGACATCCATGAAGGCACCTTTTCACAAAGGATACTTTCAGCCAACATAACTGAAAAAATACACTGCACACACACACACACACACACATTGACTATATATACGAGATCCTACAATTGTTGTATTTGCTGGAGTTGATGGAAAAATTATGTCAAATGACTCTTTGCTAACTTGCTATGTTGAACATTGGTCATACATTGCACATAATTACCCCATGCAGTTTTTGATCAATGTGTTTTCTCAACTGTTTAAACACTCTTTAGCCACAAAGCACCTGACAACAGTGGTGTTAAAGACCTATAAAATTGTTCCACTGGACAATTGCCCCAGGGTCTGTACTACAGATATTACAACAGTCCCTCACACCATGTGTTTTTTAACTGTATTGTGTGACAGTGTGTTAGCACATATCAGACCTTTAGAACAAAAAATGTGTAGCCAATTCCCAAATTAAAAAGAACAGAGATACTAACAACAAACACTAATTTTTATTATTATTTTTCTGAAAAAAATACTCATTTAAAAAAAAAATACTTTGAGAGAAAACTAGTGAAGTATGGAAGGATAATTACTAAAACAGAAGCAACAGTAAATCTGGAACCAAAAATGACACATTTTCTGAAATATTTAATAATTACCTATATCAATGTTTTTTTTTATTTTGGTACAACTTTTTATACCTCTTTAGAAAGTTTTTATTTTAGATTTCATAATTATCTCACTACCTCATTAACTTCTATAACAAATGTCCAGCAAAACTTATTAGAATTTTGTTACATGTTATCCCATTAGAATTTTGTTACATGTTATCCTTTAAATAACATACATGTATTTAGTCTTTTGTATTTAAAAAAAAAAAAACTTTCTGATATTAAAAATTTAAATTTGCACTTGTTCACTTACTTACTATACATGTATATGTACAACGGCTTTTGTATGAATACATAAATATTTCTTCCTAAAATTCTGAAAATCTACTATTTACAGGAAAATAATCTATACATACATCTACATATCAAAATGTTAATTTTCCATAATCCCCACAATCTAAAGAACCTCGGCCAATATAAAAAATGTTAACTCATTAAAACATGTTTAAAGTGAGCCTCATGGGACTCCAGAATCCCATCTCTCCATAATTGGTTACATCCTTTCAACAAAGGTACATATGGCAAAACATGACTTACTGGACACCTTGATAGACTGTGGACCCATAGCAATAAAGATAGACTGTGGACCCATAGCAATAAAGACTCGGTACTCTTAATCCAGAAATTCTGTCGAACCCTGTTTGATGGAAAATCAGAATCATTTGTACAAATTTGCTGAGCAATTTCTGAGATGTTGCTTAAAAGATTTTTTTTCAGTGCTGGTGGGCATATTTGATCCCAGATCAGCAGCCTTGCGGCTAAAACACGGTATTGGTGCTGATAAAGGAATTTTCATGTTATATGCATGAAATAGAAAAATTAAACAAGATATGAACCAATTTTAAAGATTGGTAAGCCTGGCATATACCTCTCTTACTTTCCTGAAAATTTCAAGAGGTTAGTGTAACCCATTGTTGAGATATGCATGGAAACAAGCTCTAAAAATGGCCATTTTTGAGCGTTATGTAGTCTCACTCGAAAAAAGCTTGAATATAAAATAGAGAATTCTCTAAATATCATACTGAAATTATGCATTTATTGGTCTGGTTTTATGCGGAATTCTATCCTGCAAATATTGCTTCTTGAATTAAAGAAATCGGTAAAATATTATGGATTTTATAAGCAAAATACCGTCAGTAGAAGTTTTGTTTCAACACTGAAATTCAAACACTAATCTGTTGTTATATGCCAACATTTTGTACAAAATAACATTCATTATAACTTTTATTGACATCTAGAACTCGACTTTATATTATAATAAGTAGTAAAACCATTTAAATCACATGGCTAGCCAAGATATTCGATTGAGAGCTTGTTCTTTGTCAAACTTTCCAGTTCTAAATTTTGTAGTGTCTGTAACCTTTACAAGTTTATATGGCAATAATTTTGTTGTTTCATTATGGAAAAGTATAAATCCTACAAAGGCTCATGTGTATCCATGTGATGTCTAAGTTGGCCAAAATTGGTGGTGCTGTATTGTACCATTAAAAAACAGCAACTCAATAAAAAAAGTTACAGACACTACACAAACAGGTATAAAAATGAAAGATAAAAGTATTGTTCTACTTGTCATTAAAACATTGTTTTTCTCAATAGAAAGTTCCATCTTATGTGATGTAATGTTGCATCATCTATTTACCTCTGCAGCCAAGAGCAAAAAAGTGATGCAATAACTCTCTTGATTGAATATTGCATCATTCTTGCAGCACTGTCTGTTTGAGTAATTTACTACAAGACAATGTAACCTGAATTTCTTATCCTAGAAGAAGCTGCCTAATTACTTTTTCTGTTCTTTACCATGGTACATCCCTAAGACATGGGAAGACGACAAAAGCAAACCTCTGGGAACAACTCTGGTAAGTTTGTATTGAATGGTAAACCACACTCTTAAATTGTAGTGTCTGTAACCAATATCCCCTTTTTATACTGTCTATGACTTTATCCCTGTTTTTTTTTAAAAAAATGAAGCCAAATTATGTTTCCTATTACAGTATTGATGTGTAAGGCTAAATTTTGACATATTGTCTGTCTGCAATTTGTAATATTTTGGTATATTTATAGTTTCTTTCATCTAGATTTCTGATAACAGGCAACATTTTCAGTGATTTCTTACAATATGCAATTGAAACTGAGTATTTTTGCATTCCATATCATTAGACTAGTAAATTCAAACAGAAATATTATGAGAATTCAATGAGCTCAGACTTAGTATTGGATACATTGCTGATATTGTCAAATGGTTACAGACACTACTAGACATGTGAATTGACCCGACTGTTGTTTACATTATTAAGGAAGGTGTGCAATCATTGTAAATGCTAGAACATTGAATAATCATCAAGTTTTATGCTATTTCTTTTTCAATCAGATACTTTTCTTTAAGAATCTACAGGTTATTCCAGTTTGCTTATGTATGAAAGCATATTGAGTACTCATTACAAGTATGTTTTGTAAAGTCTAAATTTCATCCGTATACATAGAGGAACAAAAATGAGAATGAAGTTGTTTGCTTTTAGGAAGCAAAGATAAGCCAGAAGGAGATGAACAGAAGATTAAAGCTAGAAGGGAGAAGACGAGGCTAAAGGTACAAGCCTGGAGAAAAAAACAGAGGGAAAATAAGGCGAAACATGAGGAGCTAAAAAGGGTTGATAGAGAAAGAAGAAAAGATGCAAGACTACTAAAAAAACAGCAATCACTTTCCGATTCAAATCTTCAACAAGAATTAAGAAGGAAAAAACGTGAAGAAATGAAAAGGTATCGCCAGAAAAAGAAAGAAAAAGCAGCCCTGGCAATATCGGTTAATAAGAGTGTTGATTTAAGAAGTCCGAAAACTGCTGAATTAAGTAGAAAGAAGAAAGAAGCTGTGAAAAGAACCCAAGCATGGAGAATGCGTATCAAACTGAATGAAAGTATACAGCAAGAGTGTATTCAGACTGATTGTGAAATAGGAAATACTGGGTCAGCCAGAGATTCACCAATGAATAAAGTGTTACCTAAAGCAACTCTGTACAGACAATTAAAAAAGGTAAAGGAAGTATTACCAAATACCCCAAAGAGAAAAGCAGTCATCATAAGTAAATTAATTGAATCTCCATCAACATCAAAGTTTCTAAATAGGAATATAATGATAATGACACCGGATTGCAGAAAAAAACTTGAATTGACAGATACTGTTATACAATCTGTGTCAGAGAGCATTTCAGAAGTGAAAACAAGGAAAGGGGGTGCAAAGAAACATGCATACAACATCATTTGTGACGCATTACTGAAGAAATATAAAAGACACAGACTAAAAAAGTATTTCAAAGTATCAGTGAAAGGGCAAAAACCTAGTTCTGCATGGTGGGAGACGAAACAAAGAAAAAGAAGAAGGGATGCACTTAACTCTCCATTAAAGAAATCTGTGAAAGATTTTTTTCTAAGTCCAGAAATCAGTAGGGAAGTGCCTAATAAACGTGAAACTGTGAAAGTAAGAAAAGGTGGTAAAAAAGAAATACTTCAAAAACATGTGATGACTATGACATTAGAAGAAGCCTACAAAGACTACAAGTTAAGGAACCATAGTCACAAAATAGGATTAACTTCATTTTCTAAATTGAAACCAGTGAATGTTAAAAAGGTGTCTGAAACAAGCAGAAGATCATGCTTATGCCAAAAGTGCTGTAACGTGGCCCTAAAAAGTGAGGCACTAACAAATGTAAAAAAGCAGTGAAAGAAAATGGAGATTTGGATGAAATTTCAGTAGATAAGAAAAGCTTAAGTGATGCTACTTTTTGTAAATACGACACCAATCCAGCTATTAAATGTTTAAGAAGAGAATGCAAACAATGCGGTGTGAAATGTTTGCAGAGTTACCTTAAACCATTTGTTGAAAAGTATAGTGACAGGCAGATATCATGGCATCAATGGGAAAGTATAGAAATAGCAAAAGATGATAAAGTAAAGCGTTGCGTCTCCTGTGTGCCTAAAGAAACAGACATAAAAACATTAATTACATGCTTAGAAACTGACATGCAAGAGTATCCAGAGCACGTTTTCAGGGCCAAATGGCAACAGCAACAGATGGGAATTTGTGTTGATAGAATTGGTGAGGGTTCTATTGCTATGGTCATGGACTTTAGTGAGAACTATGGGTGTGTTTTTCAAAGTGAAGTACAATCTGGATTCTTCGACAGGAACCAAGTTACAATACATCCAATCATGTGTTACTATACAGAAAAACAGGGAGAAAAAGAATTCAAGATAAAGCATGCCATTATTGGCATCAGTGAAGAAACCAAACATGATGCAGACTTAGCTATCACTTTTGAGAACAAAGCTATAGAAATTCTGAAGAAGAAAGGTGTGAAAGTAGAGGAGATCCATGAGTGGACAGATGGCTGTGCTGCCCAGTATAAGGGGAAGAAAGCCTTTGCTGACATAAGTCTGAGGAAAAAGCCATCTGTAACACGAAATTATTTCGAAACATCACATGGAAAGAGTGTTTGCGATGGTCTCGGTGCGACAGTCAAGAATGCTTGCTACAGAGCTGTAATCAGCAATAGAAAGGTGATAGGTTGTGCAGAAGATGTATATCATTTCTGTACAGAGAAACTGAAAATGGAAAATACAGATAATGAAGCTAAAACAGTTTCGAGAAGGGAGTTCATCCTTGTTAAAGATGTTGAGAGAAATAGAGAAGAAACTGATCTGCAAACACTGCAAGGTACAAGAAAATTACATGCTGTAAAGTCAGGAAGCAATGATTATGAACTGAGCATAAGAAATCTGAGCTGTTATTGTGAGCAATGCATGAAGGTTGACGGGAGATGCAACTTCAGCGAAAATGTTAATGCCTGGGAAATGAGAAAGTTAGTACTCAATAAAGATAATTTAAGTCAGAAAGGAAAACAACTTAAAGACAAGAATCCATCAACAATAGAAAATAATGACAAGAAAAGAAAACAAGGAAGTAACCAGAAAGATCATAACTCAGCAACAAGCGAAAAGCCTAATAAGAAACGGAAGTCAACAGAAAGACAAAACATTGTGACAAAGAAGATCAAAGTTGACAAAAAAGCACCAACCAACACAGAGAAACCAATAGAGAAATACCACCCTGGAGAATTTGTTGCTGTAGGACTTAAGCCAAAGAAGGGACCTCTAGATGTATACTTAGCAGAAGTAATAGACATTCTTCATAACGAAGTTAGACTTAAATACATGAGAAAGTCTGGCAACATGTATGTTTGGCCTGAAAAAGATGATTATTCACAAGAGGCTCTAGATGCTATCTTGTACAGGGTAAAAGCTCCACAAATAGTCAATGAAAGGGGTCATTTCAAGTTTAATGCAGCTGAATTGTCTAAGCTCAAGTCAAATCTGGAAAAAAATCATAAGCACTTCTATTTGAAATGACAATATAAAGTTAAGGTTTAATGTGTAGTGTCTGTAACCTTAAGATCAATCACATATGGGTCTGTGTTTGAGTCAGCACCTTGGGTTGAACAATACTTTAGTGACTATGATTTATTGAACATTCATTATACTTCAATATTTTACTCTTACAAACACTATTTAGTATTAAACTTTCAAGTGCCATTTACCAGTTCATAATTTTAACACAAGTATTGGACATATACCTGTTACAATGTGGTTTTATCATTTTATTAACTAATCAACATTCATTTAATGAATAATTCTAGTCAATGTGTTCATGTTGAATTATTTTTGAAGTGAATTTTATGGAGATATGTATGGTTCTGCAGCTGTATTGAAATGCTATAGTTTTGTAGTGTCTGTAACCAATTTTATGGACAATGTACTTCTGACTCTTATGGAAGTTTGCAATACTTTTGGCCAGTATTAATGATTTTGTTTGTTTAAATATTCTTCTTGGTGTTAGATAAATGCCTAAATAAGATTATTCTATGTCTTTTATGTTTGTTATGCAAAAGTTTCATGGTTAGGTTTTTTTTCTTAGTGATACCTTTGTCATAGATGTTTTGATTTTGTTATTAAGTTGTTTACCACTTCCAGTTATGTTGTTTACTTTAAATGTTGATATCCTGTTACTGATGTTACTGTGAAAAAAAATAAAGTTTTAAAGTTTTCATGCTGTTTTTCTTGCATGTTATACACCAAGTGTAGTGTCTGTAACTGTTGTTATACCAATGAATTGAAATAATGGTTAAACAAAATCGCATGCATGTTCAAGCTAAATCTAACTTGATCTGACTAGGGGACACCCTAGGGTATATAATGAGCTTCATTGAAATGTTCTATCAAACATTTCAATTTTTTAAGTGAGTGAGACTACTCTCAGCACCAATACCGTGTTTTAGCCGTTGGTATACATTTGAAACAACTTTCAGCCAGGATATTTATGTCAAGTTTGGTAAAATTCTGAAGAGTGTTTTTGTTTAACAGAAAGATGTCGTTTAAAGGTTTTTCTATTTGTAATAACTCTGGCTATATTAGATAGTGAATCAGCATCATTTGTACAAAATTGAAAGCCCTCTATGGCAGAATGTTTTTCTGTCAAAATTGCTCCAACTGAGTGAATTTTTTTGAAAAGCCATTGAGAGGAATACTGATGCTATATAAATGTTTTCCTGTTTTAAGTAATAGCCACCATATTTGATGGCAGATCAGCATCCTTTGTATAAGCTTGAAAGGCCTTCATGCCAAGGTATTGTTTGCCAAGTTTGACTGAAATTGGTTAAGTGGAGTTTCAGAAGTTGAAGCCCCTCTATAGCAGTATGCTTTCTGTCAAATTTGGTCAAGTTCGGATATGTTTTTTTGAAAAGAAGTCCAGGGTTAGAACAATGTTGAAAATCCATGCCTCTCCCCAGGCAACCAGCTTTTAAGTCTGGTTCCCCCGCAGAATTTTCTGGCTGCCTCCAAGATTCTTGTAATCAAAATTTACAACAATTTGTCATATATATAGTTAATCCAATTGGCACATAATACAACTAACCATCAGTCCTGCTAATTGAAAGTGTCACAAGTTTACACACATATAACCATCAGTCCTGCAAACAGAAAGTGTCACACAAGTTTACACACTTATAAATAACCATCAGTCCTGCTAACGGAAAGTGTCATGCAAATTTACATGCTTATAAATAACCATCAGTCCTGCTGACAGAAAGTGTCACAAGTTTACACACTTATAACCAAACATCAGTCCTGCTAACAGAAAGTGTCACACAAATTTAAGCTACTAGTATTTGAGATCAACAAATAAATGATAATTAAACAGTTTCCTTTTTTGAGGGGTGGCCCGGGTGGCCGAGTGGTCTAAGGTGCTCTCCTTTACCGATCACAGCCATCTCACCTCTGTCCACATGGGTTCGAGTCTTGGGCTCTGCCAATGTGGTTATGTGAGAAAGCTTGCCAGTAGCTTCCAGTGGGTCGGTGTTTCTTTCCTTTGATTTTCTCGTGTTCTTCCTACACCAGATATACTGGCCGCCATGTATAGTAAATTATTTGCTGAAAAATGGCGTTAAACCCATA
The DNA here is from genome assembly GCA_029931535.1 of Margaritifera margaritifera. Taxonomy (NCBI): domain Eukaryota; kingdom Metazoa; phylum Mollusca; class Bivalvia; order Unionida; family Margaritiferidae; genus Margaritifera; species Margaritifera margaritifera. The sequence continues at coordinate 675,703 of JAQPZY010001520.1, forward strand.
AAACCTAAACCTAAAGCTTTTTTTTGATGGTGTCTTGTTCTCAGTCAGCTTTCTAGTAATTGGCCATCCTTGACCAGAAATTATCCATATTTTGTTTATATGAGTTTACATCATTACAATTCACATTATCATTAATCCAACACTAATAATCTTAACTCTCAGGTAACTTATACACTTTCCATCTTACCAATAACAATCACCAAAAACTCAACTATGGAATTATATGCAGAAAATTCAGGCCCCCTTCTGTACATACCAAGAGGGACAATTTAAAGATCAAATGTTTGTTGTTGGACAATATATACAATTCCATTATGATCCTGAACATGATTATTTCTTTAATAACATTTTACAGTTGCCCAGCCTTGGCTTTCACATCTGGAAAAATGGTTGCCAGACATTAATTTTTAGTTCTCTAAAAGGACTTTTCTACCCCTGAAGTCATTTAAAGGTTCTCCACATTCATTGGTGGCCATATTAAATTGTGGAGCAGCATCATTTGTATAAACTTGAAAGGCCTTCATGCCAAAATGCTCTGAGCCAAATGTCACCATCAACTGTACAAAATTGAATGGCATCTCTGCTAGGAAGTCTTCTGTCAAATGTGGTCAAATTCAAGTGTTTTTTAAAAAGCAACTTACAGGTGGTTCCAGTTTTAGTAATGGTGTCATATCTGAAAGCAGGTCAAAATGACTGATACAAATTTTAGAGCCTTCTATGCCATGATGCTTTCTGTCAAATTGGGTCAAACTCTGCCAAGCAATTATTGAAACAAAGTCATTTAAAGGTTTTTCCAGTTTTAAAAATGGTGGACACATTTGATGATGGATTGGCAACATCTGTGTAAGAAGATTTGTCAGTACAAAACATTTACTTACAATTTCAAATCTTAAATGGCTAGGTAGAGTAATTAAAATTAATGTAGTTATTGTAATAACATGTAAAAATAGTAATTTATCTCCTGTCCTTAATTTGAAAAATGTAATTTTCAGAAATTCAAATAGTATATACTTTGTCATGAAATATTTTATAACCATAGTCTAAGATTAAAATCATTCCATGTAACTTGAATGAAAGTGGCTGAAGTTGAAAATTATCTGACAAAACTAAATAACTATGTGGAAGAATTACACAATAACAATTTTGATTATTAGGTGCATTACTTTTCTTACTCTTATAGTTTGTATATTTTATTCTAAAATTCATTAATTAATTAATTCATTAATTATTTATTTATAAATTTATTTATTTTACATAAATACCACACAGCTGCCACCTCATCATGTTTTTCTCCCACTCTCTATTTTTCTTTCTTTCTAATCTCTCTTTTTCTTAATCCCCTGTGGGCTTGGGAATGTAGAATAGGCCTAATGCACCCTCCAATATGTAGAAAGAGATGATTAATGGAAGCAGGAGCCACACTGGCTCAGTGGTTATCATGTTGTAAGAGATGATTAATGGAGGCAGGAGCCACACTGGCTCAGTGGTTAGCATGTTGTAAGAGATGATTAATGGAGGCAGGAGCCACAGTGGCTCAGTGGTTAGCATGTTGCAAGAGATGACTAATGGAGGCAGGAGCCACATTGGCTCAGTGGTTAGCATGTTGTAAGAGATGATTAATGGAGGCAGGAGCCACAGTGGCTCAGTGGCTAGCATGTTGCAAGAGATGACTAATGGAGGCAAGAGCCACATTGGCTCAGTGGTTAGCATGTTGTAAGAGATGACTAATGGAGGCAGGAGCCACAGTGGCTCAGTAGTTAGCATGTGTGTTTTGCAAGCAATAAGGTGCATGTTTGAATCCTACCACTGGATCAGTTCGGATAAGCTACCATGGTGCGTCTTTAAGCAAGGCACTGTACTCCAATTGCATCAGTACTACATAACCTATTTGTGTTGCTATACTGTAAAACACCAAACCAAATCAATCATTTTTTCATATTTATAAGAAATTAATGTTACATATATAAAATTTTTTTTAGTTATTACTATAACTATACCAGTGTTCATTCCATAAATGGAGCAAGTGAGAACCAATGGTTCCTATCAGGTCAAAAAGTGTGGTAATTTTTTAAAAAAAGGGGTTGCAAATATCCTTACTGGCTTCTGCCTTATTCAGGAAATTCAAACATGTGTCATTATCACAGGCACTCGCATCATGGATTTACTAATTTTAGCAATAAATATGAACTTGTATTATATGCTTTGACTCGGCCATTGTACAGTCAGACTACAACACAGTTTTCTACAATTTTCTTTATCTGCAAATATAACCATATCCACTGTTAAGGACACAGTTGTTTCAGTGGACATTACAATTTTAGCAAACTGACTGTATTCTGACTCGAGAAACCATTCCCCTCTAGAATTAATTTTGGACATTTGAGTCTACATTGTTTCCTCAATGTAAGATACTTTGGAAATAAACTTTGCAGTATTTTTTGCTTAAGATTTCATCTTATCTTCTTTACATTTTCTATCTGTGATCTTTGACTATGTGCTCTTGATTGGTACTCAAGCTAATAACAAGAGTCCCTAGCAGGGACTGCTGCTCTACTGGAAGAAAAGAATTTCCATGAAATCAAGATAAGACCATTTCTTCCTTTTAACAATGTCTACCATTTTGAATGATGAAAACACATGGTTTTGCATCATTTCATTCATGCTGCAAGATGGTGGCCAAGTAAACAATTGCTTAGAAGTAGTTTGTCAAAATCAGTGAATATCATATGATTACTCATCCATCTTGTATATTTGTAATCATGGATACTGTTCATCTAAGTCAGTGCTAAGAAAATCCGATAGCCTGACACCGGGATCCTTCTAATTTCAGATCAGGCCCCTCCTTTATTATAAGTGAAGTTCCCATTGGACTTGTCAAAAAAATCTAATTTGCATGAGAAAACTTCAATCTCACTGACTAAATGTGGAATTTTATTTTCAAGTTATAGAGGGACTAGAAAATTATTAACATTTATCCCTTTGTATGCCTCTTCTACACCAAAAGCTGTAAACTTTGAGTACAAAGCAAAGCATGTGACCTATGAACATCAAAAGTGTAAAGAGAAACTGTGTAAAGCAGGACACACTTCAGTTGCTAATGAATATCAACACTGCTGATCCAATGAGTAAGGAGGACAAAGATAGAGCAATTGGACAATGGTTGACATCATGACCTTGAGGAAGACATTGCTTTACATGAAATATTTTGAGATCTGAATAAACACCCAAGTCAAATGAATATGATTTTGTTTATTTCTTTTTATAGTAGAACTTAGGGCCCTTTTGGGCACACAGAATTGGAGTCCGCAGTTGTGGAATTTGAGTCAGGGCTTGTGATTTTTTTTAAGTCACCAACCCTGGGCCTGTGTCTGAAATTATTTTTTTCTTTGAGTGGTGTCAGTACTTAAATGCTTTTGGTAAATCTTCACTGTGACTGATGCTGTTAACAATTTTATTATTTTGTTTAAATTACTTAGCAGAGTTCTGCATACAAATCAAACGGTGGTAAATCTAACAATGTCAATTCTGTAGACAATTTTCAATGGATCCAGTCCATTTGAGTCCTCTGGATTCACCCAAGTGGATATTCATGATGTGGAAGTAAATTCATACAGAAAGGTAATCCCAGATTTTATCCACATCAAAGAAAATCAAGACAGTATCTCTATCCATGTCAGGAACAACTTATCACTGAAGCAGATGAATGAACCTAGGACTAATTTCCAACTCTATAAATACTCATAGCATGTGTCCTAAATCACTACTTCACATGAAAAAAAAGGTACATGTACTGTATTCCCATCAATAAACCATTTTATTTCAGGACAGTGGATGCTTGGCTTAGACTTATAAGGATTCCGTGAACTGTGTTAAGACATAAACAATAGATCTAACACCAGCTCTGTGCCAACAGAGCCATCCTCAACTTGGCCCATAACCTCCACTCTAATCAGTGCCTGTCAAGCAAAGCCGTAAAAACAAACTCCCTTACTCAAGTAGATGCAAGCTATACAGGCCTAATTACTTAACACCCCCATTTTGCTAGCCCTGGTAGACCCAGATACACTTGATCAAATTGTAGCAGACAATGCCAGTAATCATGATAATGAAAATCAAAGTACAGGCAGGCACAAGCCACATTGTGCCTAAATATATAACACCTCTAGCACTCCCTCTCTTCAAGCCCAGCTAGACCCAGATATACTTGATTCAAATTGTACAAGAAAATAAAATTAATCATACTGAGACTTCTTTCAAACACAACGCAATTCTTTTAGTCAAAACTCCATATTTATATGACCATCCATGTAGGAGGAGTAGCGATAACAAGATTTTCAAGATGGCTGCTGTGGCGGCCATATGGGACCCCAGATCAGCGCCATTTTCATTTTGGACTAACTAGACATCATAAGAAGTCTTCCAGTGGAAATCCCATGTTGATATGACCATCCATTCAGGAGAAGTAGCAATACCAAGATTTTCAAGATGGCTGCAATAGTGGCCATATTGGATCTCAGATCGGAACCATTTTCATTTAGAACCAAGTAGACATCATAAGAAGTCTTTTCGTCAAATCCCCATGTTGATAGACCATCCATTCAAGAGGAATAGCGATAACAAGATTTTCAAGATGGCTGCCATGGTGGCCATATTGGATGTTAGATCTGCACCATTTTCATTTAGCACCAAGTCGACATTATAGGAAGACTTTTAGTGAAAACCCCATATTGATATGACCATCCATTCAGGAGGAGCAGTAATAACGAGATTTTCAAGATGTCTGCCATGGCGGCCATACTGGATGTCATATCTGCACCATTTTCATTTAGGACCAAGTAGATATTATAAAAGTCTTTTAGTGAAAACCCCATGCTGATATGACCATTCATTCCAAAGGAGTTGTGATAACAATATTTTTATATTGGATATCTTAGCAGCACCATTTTCATCTAGGACCAACCAGACCATGGGATGAATGCATGTGTAAAGTTTCATGGCAATCCTCCAAGTAGTTTAGGAGGAGTAGCAATAGCAAACTTTTCCTAACAGATGGATGGACGATGGACAACAGACCATCCCACAAGCTCTTCTGCTCTATGACCATTAAAACGAAAAAAACAAATCCTCAATTTTCTTCAAATAAAGAGGAATTCCCACCAACACCACATTCTCAGCTCTAGAACAGATCCTGACTGTGATTGAAATTTGTGTACTTTGATCCATGACCCCCTCCCACCTGGGACCAGGGGAGGTAGAAAAATAATATCCCTTTTGCACATGATTACTATGTTTAGGCAAAATACTACTAGCCAACAGTTTATGCAGAGGTAAATTTAAGTAACGGACAGAGAGATGGACATATGACATTCAAGACCCAAAATCATCCTAGAATAGTCCTTGTGCCTCATCTAATGAAAAGATGAGTTTTGTGAATGGCACATTAAATGCCCACACAGTGTTTAATAATCCCTATGTAGGCACTATTAGGATACAAGATTATTGACCAATGAGTCTCAATGACCTTGACCTTGAGCCTAGGTATGCAGTCTAGAACTAAACCTAATATGCAGAAACCACTATTTTATTATAAGACTTACCATGACCATGACCTTTGACCTTTATACCCTAGAATCCAAAGGTTTCTTTAGTACCTGAAGTGTGCACCATCCACAATGTTTGGTCAAGGTCAGGGGTGAACAAATCGGTAGTCCGTGCACATGGGTCTACCAAATTTTGTTTTTATACTACTTAGCTGTAAGGTTCTAAGTCCCATCAAACTGCCAGCTTTATTTCTCCCACCCTCCTTCTGCCTTAAGGATGTAAAAAAAATGCACAAAACTTAGTCATTTAATTCATAAAATTTTAATTTGTAACCCTATTTTTAGCAAGGGATCCCTAACAAGGTAATCTCCTTCTTGTTTCTGTAAATTACAAGCATGCCTATGGTCACATTATTGTTCCTGGAATAGTCCATTTTCAGTAATGGGGTGGGGTCTTTGGAATACACATACATAGAATGTAAACATTACATCATCCACATCCAGTTATGTACTCAACTTTGAAAACATACACAGTAAGTATATTGAAGAATTGTAAATCTATGTACAAATTCATCAAAATAGACTTGCCCACATAAATATGGACATAGTGTTAGCATAGAGACTACAATTTGGTTGAAACATGATCATGATAATGTTAAGGACCCCCATGGCAACAATTGGGTTTAAATTATCGATTAATGAATGAAATGACTAAGTTTTGTGCATTTTTTTTATATCCTTCAGGCTTTTCATTTTAAAATTGGAAGGATGATACAAACTGCCAGGGGGGTACCCAATTACTACAGTATAAACTGCAGTGCAGCATTGTGATATAAAGACTTGCTTGGGCCTTTTTATCCAGACTTAACTTTTTATTTTCATTTCATTTATAATTTAAGGTATACTGTTTATTTCTTTTATTAATTTTGCAAAAACCAAAAACAGATTTCTAATGTCTCATGCATGTGCACTTTCTTGCAGCCATTAAGCAAGAACAGATTCACTTGATTGTCAAGCTTAAAAAAGTTAGCTATTTGAGTGCTAAACATATTTACATAAACTATTTTATGTACTTGCAAGGTTTGTCTATTTGTTTATCTAGACCTTTTACCACTCAGGGCTGAGCAAATTTTTTTTTTTATCCACTTGTCCAGGACAAGTGGTTTCAGAAAATTAACTTGTCCCACCTTACTTTTCACTTGTCCCACCTTACTTTTTACTTGTCCCAAAATTTTAATCACTTTCCAAGATTTGAAGAGATGTATGCACTTAATCCATACAAAGAACAAATGAAAAAATATACAACATAATTATTTCTTAAAAGACCCATTTCAATGCCTTCCTTTACTCACAAGGCATCAGCTGATTTCAACTCCTCAATGCTGACAAATGAGGTTTTCAGTTTTCCATTGTCCAGGTATCTTGCATGCACTATTTCTTGCTCTGATATGGTAGCATCAGTACTTCCATCAGCAAGAATGGAAAGGAATTTAATGGAATTCAGACTTTCCCTAAGTTCTTCTCTCAAGACTTGATTGATTGATAGAACAAAGTCTCATGCCCTGAATCTGTTCTTATAATTCGCACCAAGTTCAACACTGTTCTTCTCCTGGAGTGCACACATCATTTCCATATCAGAAAATGTGCCAGTTTTGGATATTGTTTGCAATAACTGCAAAACATCTTTCCTTTCGAGTCAATACATTCAAGCCAGGGATAACAATCAACCCAATGCGGCTGAAAATTTCTCGGTCTCTTAGTAGTCATATTTGACATTTTTTGCTACCACAGATTCTGGCTTATGTCTCTTTGTAGAAATATCTACCTCACACTCAGTAGCAGTCTTACCTTTTATCCCACCACTTTCACACAAATTTTACTTCTCTGATTCATGCTTATTACCTTCCTTTTAGCAAACTCATTTTATCCACAGAGTAACTATCAGCTTGTTTGACAACTACTTCTAAAGTGATCATAACATACATTTTCTCTTTTAAATACGAACAGAGACAGCTCATTAATTAGCATAATTGTTTCGCTTCAAACGCAATATCACACGTGGAAGTTAATCCTCTGTATAATCAATTAAAAATTATAGAATCATTACTGTCATTTAATCAGTTCATAAAGGAAACCAACACTGATGTCGGTAAAGTACCTTTCATTAATTTAATTACAATGACGCGCTGGACTAAAATCATAGTAAGCCGCTCGTGAGGATCTGGTTTGAGTAAACACCATGCAACAAAGCCACTTACAGCACTGCTAATTGATCATACTGGCTTTGCTTTGTTTGACGTGTTTTGGTTTGCCAATAATATGGTTGCTTAGCCCATTATGCAGTCAAGCGGTAATGAACGTACGCATATGCGACAATTATCACTGACCACATGTATGTGTTATACAGGATGTAAATGTATACATGGACAGGATGTAAATGTATACATGGATAGGGGTAGATTCAAGTATTCAGTATGCCTGGAGGGCATGAATGGCCAAATAAAGGTAGATATTGTGATTAAGCACAAAAATAAGGAGTTGCCCGACTTTTTTAAAATGGGAAAAAAACACTTGTCCGGACTAGCGACAAATTTCACTTGCCCGACTTCGAAAATGAATAGTCCGAAATGTCGGGCTATGGGATTTGCTCAGCCCTGCCACTTTACAATTTTATCCATCCACATATTTTGAATGGCACATGCAATGGAAATGTTTATTCATTACAAAATGTGGGCTACAAAAATTTCTTGTGGGCTACCATAGTTTCTTGTGGGCTACCATAATTTCCCTTTTGGTAGTCTATCAGACAACCACACATATTAGAGGTCTGTCCACCCCTGAAGGAACTTACCGGTACTCAAGAACAAAAGTTATTCTGCACAACAAATTTTTATTTTGGCCATAATTACCTGGACCTTGACCACAAAATCAGTAATCCTCCTCCATGCCTCAAGTACAAGCCCTCCACAAACTTCAGTCAACATATGTGATCTAGAACTAAAGCTACTATACACAAAACCCATTATTCTTCTTTCAGTAACCTTGACCTTTGACCTTTTCACCAGAAAATTAACAGGCTTCTTTCATACCCAACATGCAAGTCATCCAGAAACTTTGGTTAAAGTACATGGCCCATAATTGAAATTTTTGTGCAAAAGCCATTTTTCTTCTTTCAATCACAGTGAACTTGACCTTTGACCTTTTGATCCAAAATTTAGTAGGCGTTCCCAAAAGTCATGGGGCTACCCAATATGCAAGCCATCATATAGGTAAGTTGGTTCAGGCATGCAGAATATTTTGCTCAAAATCATTTTCTTCTTTCAAAATGACTTTGACCTTTGAACCCCAAATCAATAGCCTTATTCCTTTACATAAGTGCAAGCCATTCACAAAGACTGGTAACTGTGGATGGTGGAGAATTGATGAAACAGGGAATAGTTTCATAGTTTGCACCTTGTCAATTTTTTTTAATGTAAGGTTATGGTATTGGAGTAATGGATGTAACTGTTTAATAAAATAAGATGTGTAATATTTGTGTGCTAAGAGTCCGAATAGCGAGTTGAATGACATGTGATTATCAGGCTTTTGTTAGCCGGTGCCTCTTATTTAAATGACCCCAATTGTTGATCTGGCTTTGGCACATTAAGTGATAAAAACTTTATAATTGAGCTATTTTTTTCAGGCGGACCATACAAATCAAATGCTATAACCAATTAAACATTGTAAATAAGGAACGTTATAACAAAGCCTTTGGAATACATAGTAATTAGGAATTTGGCCAGGGAAATTAAAGTCAAACGTTCTAACAAAGGAAACATTGTATCCACCACACTTAAACACACATATGCATATATATATATATACACGCACACGAATGTGTATATTATTTTTAGTATAATGGTGTGTATGTTCTTATGTGTGTCTGTGTATGTGTGTGAGAAAGAAAAAGTCAATGAAATTGTTAGAAATGTAAAGTGTGGACGAGTTTAACCTACTAAGAAGGCTTTATCAATATGCTGCCAATATTTTACTTTGCTGCATCATCAGTAATAGGTGAGGGCCATAACTTATCTCCCCTTTATTATGGTGACGACAAATATTCGCTATTTATTTATTGAATTTAGTATAACTTAAATATAGATATCATCTGTATAAATTAGTTTATAAACACATATGAAACAGTTTTAATGAAGGTCCAAAATTTGTATTACAAGAAATTGAATATGGGGTAGGGCAAAGGGTACATGTATTGCCACAGATGACTGCTGACAAATGTGATTCACTATAGCTTTCATTTTTTGTCCTTATTAAAACTGAAGCTATAAACATGTTTTGTACCACAATCAAAAGTTTTAGACTCCATTCATTTTCATGTAATTATGTGGGAGCACGTTTTTCGAAACTGATAAAAACGCATTTTTAGAACTGCACACGCCCACTCATTTCAGTTGGAGAAATCACTCAAAGTACTATATAAAAAACATTTCAGACTTGATTTTTATCATTCATGCATCTACATTGAAAAATAACTTGGTTTAGTTGCAAAAGCTGGTACTTAATTATTCATGTCCTATGCTAAATTCTGGGAAATGGTGGGTCGTCAAATCGAAAGTGAACTCTTGGTCCCTCTATTTACGAACTTTCTTCCATCAAATATTTAGTGATTCAAAATTGTTTTCTGCCTAAGCGATAACTAACAAACACTCTACCAAGCAAATCTTATTAGCTTACAGTTGTTTAAACGTCCAGACAAACATGATGCCAGACTTAGGAAACTTTCATTCTTTCAATCTTTCAGGTTTTTCACTACATTCGGCTTACTTCGTAAAAGATCGGAGTTATGCTCCGCATCATTACTGGATATTAATCAATTCAATTCAATTTCTACCAAAAACAGTATAGAATGCAAGTGTAGCAGGATCAGATAATTTATCATTTTATATAATATTCATTTGTAGTTGCAATAAAGTCACCAGTCGCAATTATTGTTATTCTTCTTTTTTTGTACCCCATTAATCAGTTAGGCAACCCTGAGTCAGGATTAAACATGTTCAAGTTGTTTTGTTTTCCCTCTGGGTAATTAGACTACCCTGAGTACCCGTTCATGCTCTTTTGTTCCAATTATAGGACAAGCAATATGCAGCTTGCCCATTGGCCAGTTTGAACAAATGTAAAGGACTAGGTACTAAAAGCGTTGTATTTGGCCCAACCACCAAAAGGTGCTAAGTTTTGTACAAAGACTCTTTAGGATGCATTTTGTGTAGAATAATAAATTTTTTATTGAATTCAATCAAATTATGTTAGTCTGGTCCCCTGCTTCGTATGCTCCCTGCATTGCACTCCGCTATATTTGTATAGCCGAGTGCAACGCAGGGAGCATACGAAATAGGGGACCAGACTACAAATTATGTATGCTGGAGGTATCAAAAGTTTACCTGCACAAAATGACGTTACTTCTGGTTCCATGACGTTATCGTGATTTTAATGACCTCATGCATGCAAATTTAATTTTTCAAGACTTGTTGATTATATCGGTTATCCGAATAATGAGTCACATAAGATTTTGGTCATCACGCAAGCGTATCACGATGTTAGCCTAGCACATGCTACTTTATACCCAACCAATTCACAATTGATTTGAGAGTTGGCACAATAAAGTGTAGAGTATGTATTTGAGAAATCAAAATTACGATCAAAAACAGTTACTTAAACACAGTGCATGTTAACATTCTTAGTAAAGCTAGTTTCGTTTTAAAAACATCCATATCACTGAGTGTAATCAATAACACTTTTTGTCAAGAATGCCAGTACTTACACGAAAACTTCACTAGCCACACTGGACAATGTGGATGAATTAAAGAGAAAGAAAATCATTTTATGAAGTATGGATCAACAAAGGACACGCTCGCAATATTATTAGTTTCAAATTAGTTTCGGGTTGGGGGAATGTCGCTTTCGCAGATTTTCCAACATTATCTACCATTGCCCCTAAAAACAAACAAATGCTGTGACATTTACATGTGTAATGTATGTTAAGAAGAATATTGAGATCAAGCCCCTTGTCGGTAACAATTCCAATACAAATTAGCTAACAACATAGCGAATACATGAGTATTTCACCATAAATCTAAATGTTGTACATCGTCACTGTATGTTTAAAAGAACTAATTATGTCACATATATAACTAGAACACACACACACACACACACACATATATATATATATATATATATATATATATATATATATATATATATATATATAACTTGACTGGAATGTACAACGCAATAATATTAAATTACCCGTATGGTTATTATTCTAAGTTTTCATAAAAATATTAAGCAAGCAAATGTATGTTCTCGTAATGACATATTCACTATGAATTTTGTGTCAAATGTACACAGTTCAAAACAGTATGTACTTAGTTCTTTCGAAATGATATACATTATTAAAACTACAGAGAAATCTGACGTAACATCATTGGCTGTTTTTTGTTTTTTTGTTTTTCTTCTTCTTTTACTTGGACTAATTACTTCACAAGCAACTTGTAACTTATTTCAATGATTTGTTACTCTTCTATATCAGCTGTATCATCATCATCACCACCGTTATCATCACCACCGTTATCATCATCATCATCATCATCATCATCATCATCATCATCATCATCAATCAATCAATCAACTGAGGTTCAGGAAGGTCTTGCGCATCATTCAAATAAGAACTCCAATCAGACATCGAATTAAAAGGTGCCTTTTGATGACATGCGTATCTAAGTTACGAGATGATGGCTGCTATATGCGCACACGTACCAACAATACGGGCTCCGGCTCGACATTTTTTTAACAAAAATAAATAAATTAGTGGTGAATATTAAGACTGTTTTATATTCATCAGGAAAATACAATTATTACGTTTTAATATCTTAACTTAGTGGTACAGTTTAAAAAAAAAGAAATAATTGGTGACCATTAAGATTTTTTCATATCAATCTGGAATATAGAGTTATTACGGATTACTATCTGAACTAAGTGGAATGGAAAAGAAAAAGAATTCTTCTTTACTGGGAATCAAACCCAGATCGGTTTGGTGTATTAGCGGACATTTTACCATTGTACCACGAAGCTATGTATACACAGCAGGTAATTATTTGAGCTATATAAATCTTTTTGCAATCTGTAGCAGCCTCTGGGATTATCTTTCTATTAAATATTTCTGGTGTTTAGCATACTAAGATATGGTTTTGTACTTGTTTGCAAATCAATATAAATACTCTTTTCATAGTGCGTTTCCTCACTAACCCTTCCAGTTATAAATATAGTGAGTTTGGAACTAGAGTCCTACCTCCTAGAGAATTCGTCACCAGTTACTGCACTATCGTTAATTCTCATGGAGTATGTTTGTTAATTGCAGAGAAAATATGTACATTATAATGACCCTCTATGCATATGTATGTCAATCACAGTATTGCATACCACTGTATATAATGCTCTTATAGAGAAATATTTGTCCAAAATACCAGTCTGATACAAATAGTTTATAAACCAAGCTGAATTTTCTGTATCGTCATACAACATGTCGTCTGCAAGTCAACAGTTCCTGGAAATATTTTCAACTGTGAACATTTTCCTTAATTTCTAAAGAATATGTGTGTCTGATAAAGTAAAACTGCATTTAATTTCATACTTTACTCATTTATTGTGACATAATATTTGTAAAATGAAAATTACATACCTTGTAAACTGCTGCTGCGATAAAAGCGTCACTGTTGCCTGCCGTAGAATCTAACCATTTTCTTTAAAATTACCGTATCCCGCATGAGTGAAACAACATAAAATTTTCAGGGATTACAACTTATCTAATAAGGAAAAGGTTTTGAAAGTTTCCCGTTGTTTCATGACTGCGGGAATAGTTTAATTTGTATAAATATATTATAGTCAGATGATCTTTTGACATTTTTCCAGATTCTACACCTCACGCGAGGTTGTGTATATGTGCATAATGAGTGGAGGACTTGATCGAGTGCATTCAAATACACGAAGGACATATATGTAATTCCCTTCAGTGTCACGCTTGCACAAGGACTTGTACATCTACATCCATATATATAAGACTGTACCGTAGAAGAATACAGATGGGACTGCAGCCATGTCTATTCGCTAAAGGTTGATACTTTGACTATATGTGCGTATGGTGGGACACTTTGAATTGTGAGTTGTTACTAATGGTGCCCTGTATTTGACAAATGGACTCAAGCTTTGAGACTTTAATTCCATTACGACTGCACACTTGATCTGACATTCATTTGGACATATGTTCAATCACGTGCAAATGTTGTCTAGCCTCATCCTGGATTGCAGTCAGTAGGATTCAGCAAATCTGTGTGTGTGTGTGTGTGTGTGTGTGTGTGTGTGTGTGTGTGATCATTTTCAGTGATACTCTGTTGATCATTTGAACCTTGCGACTTTGACAGTGATATTGATTCTGTGTTTACATAGACTAATACATAAGTGTATTGACTCATTATTTATTTGTTTGCCCATTTAACCTGGACAAAGGATACTTTGATGAAGAAAGGTAAGAATGTTTATCATCAGTGTAAGTTGAATTAATTTGTGTTTATTATAGATGCAACTATGACTAATTGAAACTGCTAGGTATGTTTGTGCATGTATATCTGATGTGTACATTTGAAGTTCAGAAAGGACTGTTCATACTTCTAAATCAAATTATTTGTTACACGTTCACTGGGCATACGAGCTAATATAGTGATTCATTGTATCAGATATTCATATTAATGCCGTATTATCCCTAAGTAAGCGTGTAGATCTGGTTTAGTAGATTCTACCAGAATATATTCTCCATATATTGTATTTTTCTGCTATAGTACAACATCCACTATTGAAAAAAAAGGTTCTTACTGAGTGATCCTTCTTTGCATACTTGTTGCATAACTGCCCCCCCCCCGCCCCCCTTTTTTCCCTTTGTTTTATTTCCAGACCACTTCTTGAATTCCTGAACTTTGTTGTAAATTTACACAAGTTACACTTATAGCAATTATTGAATCCAATAGATTTTTTTTGCAAATACTATATTTAAAAAATTGGGCTAGAGTAAGTGTATCTAGCTGTTTTAATCGCGCTGTCTGTGTGTATAAATGGAGTTCACAGATGAAGAATCTCAAAACATAGTAGGGGGCTTTAAGGCTTTAAAGATCGAGCCTAAGTCTGACACACTTGAAGATTTCACAAAATGGATGACAGACTTTGCCGCTTCTCTGGGTGCATCTCCTGTCAAGGAAAAGCTGACAGCATCCCACTCAACGGTCTCCATGGCCAGTGGTCCTATATCTGTCACGGTCTCAAATGAGTTGAAGATATCTGTGTTTTCAGGAGACAAAAAGAGTGAAACATCATATGACTTATGAAGTTGAACGTTTACAAAAGGCAAGTATGCCCAGGACCATGTATCACATGCAATCCGACATTCATTGAGAAGCGAAGCCGGACGGATTGCTATGAGATTAGGCCCAACAGCATCCAAAAGGAATTATTGTAAAAGTTGGACAGCGTGTATGACAATGTATATTTGAAGGAGTCTTTATGAGCTGACTTCTACAGTCAAAAAGAAGACGAAGATATTTCTACATGGAGTTGTAGGATGGAAGATTTGTTGAACAAAACCGTCCAAAAAGGGTTAGTCAAGCCCAGTGAAGCAAACAACATGCTGAGGGCTATACTGTGGACAGGACTTACGCAGACACTTAAGAATGTGTCGGGCCATAAGTTTGACTCGCTCAAGACCTTTGACGAATTGAGAGTAGCTCTTCGTCGTATTAAATATGAACACAAGCAACGCGAAGATGAGCTAGAACGCACCAAGAAGACTACACATGTTAATATGGCATCCAGTTCAACAGTTACACATGTTAATATGGCATCCAGTTCAACAGTTACACATGTTAATATGGCATCCAGTTCAACAGTTACACATGTTAATATGGCATCCAGTTCAACAGTTACACATGTTAATATGGCATCCAGTTCAACAGTTACACATGCTAATATGGCATCCAGTTCAACAGTTACACATGTTAATATGGCATCCAGTTTAACAGTTACACATGTTAATATGGCATCCAGTTCAACAGTTACACATGTTAATATGGCATCCAGTTCAACAGTTACACATGTTAATATGGCATCCAGTTCAACCACATCGCAGGGCAATGAACTAACTGAATTGAGGGATCTTGTCCAGCAGCTATCACATGAAGTGAAGATGCTTAAGGAGCAGACAGCATCTCACTCATGCAACAACCAGCAAATTTACAGGCAACAAAATAGGGCTCCATCAACACATGTAGCCAATACTGATGAGCGGAGAGACCCATTATCCTTGTACTGCGGGCAAGTTGGACATATGTTTCTGGTTGTCGTGTTCGATTAGACCACTTGAAACTGGATTTAAACTTCAAGAGGTCTATGGCTGGGGCAGACAATAGGCTATAGCAGACGTTGCCCCAAAAAGCATGAAGGAACTGACACGATTGAGCTGGTAGGAAAAGCTAACGAGGTTTGTGTTGTCATCAATGGTATTAAAGTAAATGCACTGATTGATACCGGATCGACTGTATCAACAGTTAGTCAGATATTTTATGACAAGCATTTCAAAAATATTTCAATTAAGCCCATTACAGATCTTTTGAACGTTGAATGTGCGAATGGAGAGTAGTTACCGTACAACGGTTACATAGAAGTTGAGATAGCCAGTAAAATATTTTGCCAAATATTGAAGGACAACTTTGTCTAATGCTAGTCGTGCCAGACAGCAACTACATTAGTCGAGTTCCAGTGTTGCTTTGAACCAACTACCTCATGCATGCTCTGGATGAGTGTAAAGGCGAGTATGGAGTAAGATTTCCACAGACAGCTCAACTGCCAGCTCCGTGGTATTTGACGTTGAGGTGTTTGACTTTGCAAGAAAAGGAGTTAGCAAAGAGAAACTTTTGTCTAGGTGGTTTGAAGAGCGCTGAGTCACATGATATTAGTTTTGAAAGCAATAGCAATGTGACATTGCGAACTTTCGTTGATAAGGATGTACCTTATCAAGAAACGTGTGCTTTGCTTAGGACTTCAATGATGTCCACAGTGAATGAAGACTTAGACATTTCTCCAGGTCTGGTGACTTACAACTACAGGAGCAATGGTCTGATAGAAGTTCATGTGTCAAATGTGACTGCCATGCAGGGCCGTCGAAAGGGGCGGGCGATACAGGCGACTGTCCGGGGCGCCAACCCCGGGGCGCGCCATTTCGCGGTGTTTGCGGTATTTTTTTTCTGAGTAAAGGGCGCTGAAGGCGACGGACGCGCGCCGTTTCGTCCAGCGCAAACTTGCTAGGGCCCTGCTGCCAGGACAATCAGTATTTCGCCTAGAACTACTTTGTGAGCGAGTTGCAACCTATGTCTGTGGCTGATATTCCAGTAGAAGATGCGGTTGGAAGGAAGAAAGTAGATGACATTCTTAGTCAGATGGACATCACTTCAGATACCCTGTGCAAAGATGATCTACAAAGAGAAATAGATCTCCTTAAGAAATCTGAAGATATATTTTCAAGATGTGAAATAGATCTGGGATTTGCAGCTATAAAGCATCGCATCAATCTGATTGACTAAACACCTTTTAAACAAAGATGCCGTCTTATACCCCTTCCATGTACATTGAGGTGAAAGATCACCTTCATCAGTTACTTGCTAGGGGAGTGATCCGTAAATCACATAGTCCTGGGGCAAGCAATGTTGCCTTAGTGAGGAAGAAGGATGGAAAACTTTGTCGGTGCGTTGATTTTTGGCAGTTGAATAGGATGACGCATGGCACAAGATGTGGAAATATTGATCCAGAAATGTTGTCGATGCATGATTAGAAAATCGTCAATGAATCTTCGAGCACCACTTGTTAACATAGTGACAACACAACTACTGGAGCTTGTTTGCATGGATTTCATGACTCGTGAGATGTCCAAGTTAGGCTACCAAAATATATTGGTTATCACAGATCATTTCAATAGGTATACACAGTTGTCAAGTACAAACTGAATGCCGCATCCACCTGCCCAATACAAAAATTCATAAAAAAAATTAAATACACATGTGAGGTCAAACAGGTCCATATTTTTTGATAGCTATAATAAAATGAAACATAAGAATACCATTCACTTGACCTGACAGGTCAACCGAAATTCAATGCCAAATAAGTTTATGCACACCAACCCCAAATTTATACATGTATTTTTCACTTTCGATAGGTCATTTCTGATACAAAGTGATGCCCACAGAGCAAACGCAAGCCCTTTCCCTAGGTGATAATTTTGAGAAACATTGTGAACTAAACAGCTTGATGCAATTCAAAACAGTTGCCATCCAGGCCGTTTTTGAGATATTCTACTCGCCTTGAATCCATATGTCTAACTGCAACGGGTGGCTAGCTCTGCTTCCTAGCCGACTATTAGTATTTGACTGTCTACATACTGCGAAGAAACTACGGGAGGTGTACATGCCTCGCATCAGTTTCAAGAACAACACAAGCCAGAAACATAAAATTCACAAATATATCCATATCTTTAATTATAACCAATAATAGCTGAAAAAGTCACATCATAGCCTTCAGGGGCCAATTTACGTTACTATCCCCCGCCACCATAACAGAATACACAACCTAACAAAAGAAGAATACGCGGTCGAAACAAATGGTAGTGATATTTTTCAGCAAGTATATAGAGCACAACTATCTAGCTGTTGATGGCCGTGGTTTTTTTTATTATTATTATTTTAAAGATTCAGATACAAATTTAGTCGCTATATTTGCACATATATCTTCAAAATCATAATTGAATAGGCAGTGCAGAGAGTTTGATAAGACAGGTTCAACTTTACACAGTTTGAAACAAGTAGACAAATTTAAAGGCTGTTTGCCCTATCCATGGTCTTAACCCATAATGACCACTCTCAATTATCAAGTTATCATGTCGACAGAAGTAATTAATATTTATTTTCTCAGAAAGAGAGGAATAATTTATAAATATACAAAGAATATGACCGTAAACGTTCAGTTGTGAAAGTTCGTTAATATTTCTGTTTTTCATTCGAAAAACCTGTGTGACGAAATATATATTGGAGGTTTGAGTCAGTGTAGTTTTACTGTGAGTTTGATTGCCTTGCACACACTGGACCCCAGCTGAGTGGCTCTCCAAGCCAGTACCAGTTTTGGATACTGGCATGGGCGTCCGCGGGATTTTGTGTGTGTGTGGGGGGGGGGGGGGGGAGGAGGGGGGCTTATTGTGAGGTGGAATAAAAAGGTCAAGTAGGTTCTAATTTCACATTTATTTTAAAAAGGTGCATTCTTTTTAGACACGTTCTATATATATATTTTCTGCCATCATATTGCATAAATCAACTGCAAGAAGAGTCGTTATTAACTCAAATGTCCCCCACTTCACCTCCTATCTCTCTCTCTCTCTCTCTCTCTCTCTCTCTCTCTCTCTCTCTCTCTCTCGCAGCAAGAAAAATGGTATAATTTTTTTTTTTTACATTTTATTTTTTGGGCGCTGGAATTTATTTTCATGATCAAATTATATATAAATTAATTAAAACTGCCTACTCTGTCTACTCGAAATTGCAACAAGGACGTAGACCAAAGATACGACGCAAACAAACGTTATCTTTGTGATATATTTACGGCCCACTAGAGCACCGTGGAATTACACAGCAATTCAAAACATAATTCTCCGCGGCAGTAGTATGTGGTATTATAGAAAATAGACATTTTGGGGGTACTGTCTATTATTTTACTTTTATCACAGTTAAACTCCTACAAGTAGTAAGATGAGGGTACTGGGGGACAATGGGAAATTAACATTAGCCATAGAATACATGGAGAGGCACTCGGGGGACAAGGGGAAATCATTCCATAGGTTTAACATGGGAAGGTATTATAGGGACAAAGGTGTTTATAGGGACAAGGTATTATAGGAAGAAGTGTTTATATGGACAAGTATTTATAGGGACAAGGTATTATAGGGACAAGTGTTTATAGGCACAAGGTATTATAGGGACAAGTGTTTATAGGGACAAGTGTTTATAGGGACAAGATATTATAGGGACAAGTGTTTATAGGGACAAGTGTTTATAGGGACAAGGGAAAACGTAATGTTAAAATGGTGAAGGGAAAAAGGGTCGACAGTTTATTGGGACAAGGGAAAATGTAATGTTACAATTTTTATCTACAATCCAAACACACCACATACAATCCAGCACCTGCTTTTTGATTACCATCCAACAACGAAAGAGTTGGAGTGTTCATACACACACGCTATACTTGCATACATACATACAAATACACTATCACACAAGAAGAGGGGTAGGATGTACAAGAAGGGGTGTGTGTGAAATAGACACACTCTTACACACAAGCAAACAAACAAACACATATTATTACACACACACACACATAAGGGTAGGAAGTGTTTAAAGACACTACTATACCCTTGCATACAAACATACTATCACACAGAAGAGATAAGGGGTTTTAAGTTTGGTTTTTGTGAAAAACATACACAAATACATAATACACTAAACATACAAAAACATAAAACATAAATTGTTTTGCCAATAAGATGAGTATCTCTCTTTTCTAGTGATATGGGTGGCCCTGAAAAGGGTCGTTGGGTTTAACCACTTCCTCAGCAGTGGTCGCACATCCCGGGTCTGACATTGCAGGCCGCACATCTTCGCCTCCAGTTGTTTAAAATTTTACTCGTTGGCCTCCTTCTCCCAGTCCTCTTTCTCCTCTAATCCAATCTGGATGGCCCAATCGGCGGAATCTTTCCCGAATCTTCATCCAGTTGTCATTGAGGAGAGGAAATTCCCTCTCTCTCTTCTGCTGCTCCCTTTTTTCCTCTCCTGCTCCTTGAATTGTCTCTCCTCCGCCCACGCCGCCTTTATCTTCTCCGTCTCTTTTTCCATTACACCTCTCACAAACTCTTTGGCGATTCTGAGTGAGGTCGTCTCTCTCTCTTCAAATGCCTCTTGTGGGAGTAACACTAATTTTTTCACCCGATCCAGGAGGTGCTCGACTTTTTCCATCAAGATGATGGCCGCCATCAGCTAGCCCACTTTGCAATGTTGGCTTGTCATTCTTCTCTATAGGTTTAACGACGAATAGCAAAACTGGTGAACGTGCTGCTTTCAGACCTAACAATCCTAACAAGACTTCTCAGTAAGGCAGTCGATTTGTTTTCCGTAAGTTAGACCAGTTTTCAGTAAGGTGTAACAAAATATCATGTAATGATATTGTCAAGTTAGAAAACATGCCTTTAAAAAGATTAGAAGTGTGATTCGAGACAGATGGAGCGACGGTAAACATTATGTTCACCACAATTGTTTGTAAAGATCACTTAGACCTTAATTACCTACAGTACAGTTCACAAACTGCAGTTCCAAACATTATAGAGCTCAATTGCTATCTCTAAACTTGACGTAATCCTTGGTTATTTATTTTTTAATTTCACTAGGTGACGGTAATCATCCCGCCATGAGACATACTCAAATCAAGCACACGATGCCCAATAACGTAGTTGTTGCCCTCCCTGCTTTTTTTCCACATGAATCTGAATATTCCTATTTATTCTTCTGTATTGACTATGAAAACTTTTTAAGAGACTTATTGTCTCATTCGTCTTGAACACGTTGTTGAACGCCATTGTTAGAAAATTATATAAGCATCAGCAAGATCATGTAGACGTTTTGCATATAAAATGTGCGGATTTTACCTCAACTATTATATTCCGTAGTTTTTGCTTTTATTCCGTAGTTTTTGCTTTTATTCCGTAGGTCCGTATTTTAAGGGTCATTCCCGTAAGACTTACAGTCAAATAGTAAAGGTTTTACTTACTTAATTGGATTAATGACGTGTTCGGCGATTCCGCCATGTACGTCTGTTATTGGGTGCAAAGCACCCGTATTGATTGATCTTCAGGTGAGTTGCCGGGCTGCAACACACCTGCTGCCGCTTTAAAGTGTGCAAAGCACACTGTGCGCAAAGCGCACTAATACACACCACTCCCTCGCTACATGGTTTCCCCACTAATGGGGTTCATTTAAGGCGCGATATGGGAGTGTGTGAACAATTACTTCTACCTGTACATAGGATTAGAGCCACCATGTTTACAGGTTACATGTACTTGAAGGAATGTCTGGAGTGGAAGGCTGCATGGGCTCAGCATGGGAGGCGCGAAGCGTGACGAAGTACTGAAACGCCATGAACGCACATGATCAAATTCTGCCCAGTTAATTAAATCGGGCTGTCCTTAAAACCAATTATATGTAAACCACATATTTAATTATGGTAATTCTTACAGCTCAAAATTTCTCTATTTATTTTATGAATCCATTAAGTTATAAATTTGGCGTACATGGTGTACATAATATTTCCAAAAATAATATCAATCCGAGAGTACAAGTTACTCATATCATTTTCGTATCACGCACAAATTACTAAATTCAAGGTTATATTTTTGACGGTGGATCAAAATAAGTCAAATTTGTGATATAAAGAGTCTAATCAAAATGAGTTTTCAAAAACTCAAAAGGAAAACCCCATACAGTCAGGCAATTTTGACCAGTCTGCTCGGGTGGGAGAGCCCTCTCGGTAGAATGGTCTGCTCTCAAGCTCTCCCAGGTTTCTATCGGGCAGGCTGACTCTAATCCGTCCGTCAACAGCAAATCGTCTGAAGAAGGGGCTATATGTGTCTCCTGTCTCTGCGGGTGGGCGCTCGGCTTACCTGGGTCTGCGTCGTAGGCTGCGTCTTCGTAGCTCGCTTCCCTGCTGCCTGCGTTTCCTCCCTGCTCCTTCCTATTTTCAGCTCCAGTCATGGCAGGCTGCACCTGCTGCGTCGGGGTACTTCCGGAGGGTCTGTGCCTATCATTTGTACTCCTCAACTCGGCTTCGGCTCTTAAGGGGCTTTGCTTTGGTGGTGAGGGTAGGTTGGCCATCTTCTGTGCCGTTCTGCCGCGTATCTGCAGGTATGCCCCTGACTTCCTGTGTTTCAGTAGTAGGCTGGTCATTACTTGCAGTCCGTGTGAATCCACAGGTGACCCCCTCCCCTTCACCACAGCAGGTGTCAACGATCTTCGGGACGATGCGACTTGCTGGACGGCTGGCTCCTGACTGCGAATGACGTTCGTAAAGGTTGATGATGATGATTGAATTTGAGACGTGTGCGGTCATTAGACCATGTACGTCTATATACCCCTAGTGCGTGCGGAGCACGCACTAGGGGGTTAAGGTGTGTGCAAAGCACACTAAGATTATGGACAGGTGTGTTGTCAGTTTGCAACACACCTGACACATTAATGATTTTATACACCCCTCCATCGCAGCATGGTTTCTGCACAATTAAGGGGGTTCACTGAAGGCGCGATATTGGAGGATGGGTATAATTTACTTTAATTTATAACTGTACATAGGAGTAGAACCACAATGTTTACAGGTATACTGGTGTGCGCGAAGCGCACTTAATTAATTAATTGTTTTGTTGATGTCTGGAGTGGCAGGCAGCACGGGCTAAGCAATGGAGGCGCGAGGCGTGACGGAAATTCTGAAACTCCATGATCGTACATGATCAAATTCTGCCCAGTTAGTTAAGTCGGGCTGTCCCTAATACCAATTGTGTGTTAGCCACATATTGTAATTGCGGTCAAATTGACTCAGTTTTTCCAATTTTCCTATTATCCTATCAATTTTGAAATTTTGTGTGCAAATGTACATATATTGTCCGAAAACAATGAATAAGTTTTGGTTTAAGTAACCCACTCAATTTGGTGATCTTAATCAGATATTATTAAGTTATCATGGGATTCAGTGGAATAATGATCATATTTGTATTGATTTTAGGTTATATTCGAAAAGATTTTCAAGCCAAAATGAAAACCGATAGGCAATTTGGCCCGTCCATTAAAAGGACTATTCGAGATCTTCCGGCGGTATCAGATATGGCCTCAGTTCTTCAGGTGGCTCGAACTTTCTTCTGATTCTGTTTTTGTTCTTTTCAGGATCAGGATCAATCAAGTCTGCCACCACTAGCTGGTACAGTGGTGCCCAGACTTTAATTGAACATATCTGTGGCGCAGTTTATCAACAAAACCGCTAGTGGAATGGGGCATTCCTTAAAAATTTTCCCCATTTTCCTGATGTTTTCCTTGGCTTGTTGAACTTTTGCTGTCAGTTGTTCATGTATTTTCTCTCCTGTTTTTGCTTTCTTAGCAGCATATAGGGCCGTTTTAAGGTCGTAGTGGCAAATTCTGGCTGTTTGGCCTGTTGAGCCATCCACGAGGTTTGGAACGTTCTGTTGATTGTATTGATTATGAGCCAGTGGTCAGCTTCATGAATTAGATCTTTTTCCCTCTTGGCTCTTTTCCGAGTGTTCACCCACTTTTCTTGAGGTTGCGATTGCTGCTGATGATGATGATGTTGTTGACCTTTTGGTGCCTGAAGAGGTGGTGGTAATTTGCAGGCTTCCACTATTTTCCCTTCCGGCTCTTTTTCTTTTTCCCTAATCTGGGGTACCGGTTTTGGAGTGGAAGCAGTGCTTGGTCTGGGTGTTTTCCCTTTTTCCGCCTCTTGAGGGATCTCCTTTAGGGTCTCTTTCTGTATTTTTTTCCCCTACTAATTTCCTCCTTTTCCTGCCTCGCCCTTTTCTGCGGACTGCTTGCCGTAGCTGGCATAGGAATTTCATTCCTAACTTCGACCGTTGGAGTTGGAATGTCTGATGCTTTTGTTGTTGTTGTTGTTGTTCTAGTAGTAGGTGGCGGTGTTTCTTTTATAGTTGTCCTGGGTTCCACGGGATGAGCAGTTGGCATCGACTGTCTCTGATATGTGGCAGAAGTCTGCCTAAAACGCCCCCACTGTGGTTGTTGTCGTTCTCCCTGTCCCGGTCTTCTATAAGGGCTTCTTCTTGCTACTTCTATTTTATCTTCTTCCCATATCAGGAGAAGAGTAGTTCTCTTCTCCTGAGCTCTAAGACTCCATCCTGAGGCAACTGAAAGACCGATGCCATTCAGTGCACTCAGGGCTTTAGCGGGTATAATTTGATTTATCACTAGCGCTATTTCTTCGACTTGTTGCTTCTATGTTCGCTGTAGACTTTCGTAAAAGTTGTTGTTGTTGTGCTTGGATTTAAGTCGAATGCGCCCTTCGGGCATGCACGACTATGTTCCCCCGTTAGGGGGATTAATATGTGATTGAACACATTTCTAGTTGTCAGGTGTGTTAAACAGTTCGTAACACACCTGACACAGATGTACACCCCTCCAGCGCAGCATGATTCCGCACGAAGCGGTTAAAATGAATGCGCGCTATTGGAGAGGTAGTACATTTAACACACCCTACAGTCAATGCATGGTTGCCCCACGAAAGGGATCATTGAACGCACGAAATCGTAAGGTTTGTTGATATACCTGTACATAGGACTAGAACCACAATGTTTACAGGTATATGAGTGCGCGTTATAGCCAACGTTGTTGATTGAATTGTTTGAAGTAGTCAGTCAGGAGTGGAAAAGGCGGCACGGACCAAGCAAGCGAAAGCGCGAAGCGTGACGGAAGCAGAAACGCCAAGAACGTACATACATGATCAAATTCTGCCCAGTTATACTAAGTCGGGCTGTCCCTAATACCAATAAAGT
The DNA here is from genome assembly GCA_029931535.1 of Margaritifera margaritifera. NCBI lineage: Eukaryota > Metazoa > Mollusca > Bivalvia > Unionida > Margaritiferidae > Margaritifera > Margaritifera margaritifera. The sequence goes on from JAQPZY010001520.1 coordinate 700,981, forward strand.
GTAAGCCACTGGTTCAATTATGACAATTCATCGAGTTTCGAGATTTTGTTTAATTAATTCCTAATAATTTTGAATTTTGCGTACATAGTGTACATATGTTGTCCAAAAATAATATCAATAAACGAGTACAAGTTACTCATATCATTTTTTTATCACGCACAGATAATTACTTAGAGAATGTGTTTTAGACGGTGGCTCAAAATTGATCAAATTTGAATTTTAAAAGAGTATAATCGAAAGGGGTTTTCGAAAAAAGCCAAATTGAAAACCCCATTGATTCAGGCAATGAAATAGCCCTTAGAAGGACTGTTTAGCCCTTAGAAGGACTATTATTCAGCAGGTGGTCCCCGGTAGAGAAGCTCTGTCTGTCTGCCATGCTGGCTCTCTCCTTAACGCAGCGCCCCTTGGTAGCTCGCTTTGTTGCTGCTCCATGTGGTCGGCTGTTGGCGGCGGGATAGGTCGGCATACCAAACTCCATTGGTCAGCACAGCAGCTTGGCCCCATACTTCCATACCAAGAGCGAGTCGTTGTAGTTGTAGTTGGGTGTCCATAGCTGCTGCAAGGCTGCCAAGACCGCCTCCTTCCCTCCTCGTCCACTGCGTCTCCCTCTACCGGTTAGCACGTCTGCCACACGTCTACACTCTCCACCTGCTGCTGCCTGAGTGGAATGTGGAATGTTCGTAAAGGTTGTTGTTGTGCTTTGATTATAGTCGTTTTCGCCCATTCGGGCATGTACGACTTTTTACCCCCCAAGCGTGCGAAGCACGCATAGGGGGATTTAGTGGTCAGGTGTGTTGGCAGGTTGCAACCACCTGACTCAATCTTAAGTACACCCCTCCAGCGCAGCATGGTTCCCCACAATTAAGGGGGTTAAATTGAATGCGCGCTATTGGAGAGGTAGTACATTTAACACACCCTACAGTCAATGCATGGTTACCCCCGAGAGGGATCATTGGGCGCACGAAATCGTAAGGTGTGTTGATATACCTGTACATAGGACTAGAACCACAATGTTTACAGGTATATGTGTGCGCGTTGTAGCGCACGTTGTAGTTTGAATTGTTTGAAGTAAACAGTCCGGAGGGAAAAGGCGGCACGGACCAGGCAAGCGAAGGCGCGAAGCGTGACAGAAAAACCTTTAACGCCAGGAACGTACATGATCAAATTCTGCCCAGTTAACTAAGTCGGGCTGTCCCTATTACCAGTTGTGTGTTAGCCACATGTTGTAATTATGGTCACATTTTCACAGTTACATAAAAATGTTCCTATTTCCCTATCAATTTTGAATTTCTTGTACAAAATGTACATGTGTTTTCCGAAAAATGATGAATAAATAAATAAATAAATAGAGGTTAGAGTACCCCTTTAATATTTTTGTGATCTTAATCAGGTATTATCAAGTTATCATTGGATTCGGTGGATTATTGATCATATTTGTGTTGATATTTTAGTTATCTTTCAAATAGGTTTTCAAGCCAAAGTGAAAACCGATAGGCAATTTGGCCCTTCCATACAAGGACTATCCAAAGTCTTCTGGCGGTCGCAGGAATGGCCTCAGATCTACCGGTGGCTCGAACTTGCGTCTTACCCTGTTCTTGCATTTTTCCGGAGGATCGATCAAGTCTGCCACCACTAGCTGATAAAATGGTGCCCAGATCTTGATTGGAGGAACCGATAGCTTAAACATATCAATAGTACAGTTTACCATCAAAATTGCCAGTGGGATGGGGCAATCTGCAAATCTTTGTCCCATCTTTCTGATGTTTTCTTTGGAATTTTGAATTTGTGGCATCTGTTTTCTCGAAATTTTTCCTCCTAATTTTAGTTGTTTAGCTACATCTAGGGCCGTGCTGAAGTCAAAGTAGCAATTTTGGGCTGAATGGCCTATTGAGTCTTCCACGAGGTGAGCAATTTGGTGTGGATCATATTGATTTATGAGCCAATGGTCAGCTTCGTGGATAAGATCTTTTTTGCTCTTGGGCCCCTTGCGGATATATTCATGTTTGTATTCCGGATATTGTTGATGTTCTTCAGGTTGCTGTTGCTTTTGTTGTTGTTGTTGCTTCAGTTGTTGTTGTCTTTGACTTTTTGGTACCTGAAGGGGTGGTTGGGGGTTTGCTGGCTTCAACTATTGTCCGTTCCGGCTCTTTTTCTTTTTCCCTAATCTGGGGTGCCGGTTTTGGAGTGGAAGCGTTGCTAGGTTGAGATATTTTCCCCTTATTCGCCTCTTGAGAAATTTCCTTTGGGGCCTCTTTTGGTATTTGTATTCCCCTACCAAATTCCTCTTTTTCTTGCCGTACCCCTTGCTGCGGACTACTTGTCGCAGCTGGCTTAGGAATATCTTTCCTAACTTCAATTGTTGGAGTTGGAAAGTCGGATGTAGAGTTAGTTGTAGTTCTTGTAGTAGGAAAGTCTGATGTAGAAGTTGTTGTTGTTCTTCTAGTAGGTGGTGGAGTTTCTTTCCTTGTTGGCCTTGGTTCCGTGGGATGTACCGTAGACATTTCCTGTCCCTGATGAGTGGTAGGCGTCTGCCTAGAACGCCCCCACTGTTGATATTGCCATCTTCCACGTCCAGGTCTTCTATAAGGGCTTCTTCTTGCTCCTTCTATTCTATCTTCTTCCCATATCAGGAGAAGAGTAGTCCTCTTCTCCTGAGCTCTAAGGCTCCACCCTGAGGCAACTGAAAGACCGATGCCATTCAGTGCACTCAGGGCCTTAGCAGGTATAATTTGTTCCATCGCTAGCGTTACTAATTGAAGTTACTTCTTCTATGCTCGCTGCAGACTGGAATGTTCGTAAAGGTTGGCAGGTCTGCGCTTTAAGTACTTTAAGCACGAACGTGAAGGAAAACATCCCTCTCACAAAATACAACACACACAGAATACCGAATGAAATAAACCGCGCGGACCAAAAAAAAACAACCCATTCTTTTAATTTTCTGTTTTACATAGGTTTGCACAAGAGCAAGGGAGTGTTTATAGATACTCTTATGCCCACACAAACACATTATACCGCACACAAGAGCAAGGGAGTGTTTATAGATACTCTTATGCCCACACAAACACATTATACCGCTCGCAAACACACTACACCCAACAAACACATTTTATAAGGTAAAGGGTTTTTAAGTTTTTTTTCTGTGGGAAAAGACAAAGACATACACAAAACAAAACCTCAGATATTTTTGGCAATATGATTAGTATCTTTCTTTTGTAGAGATGTGGGTGGCCCTGAAAAGGTCCGTTTTGTTTGGTGAGAGGTCCTGAGTTTTTAACGTCTGGGAGGACGGCCACGTCTCACCAACAGCTTCACCGCAGCACATGGACGTCTTTTTGAGAAGGATATGGAGAACTCCTCTGTGTCCATCTTACACTCCACTTTTCCTTCTTGCTGTTGTTGTTGCTGACGCTGTTGCTGTTGTTGTTGTTGTCGTTTTTGCATCTGCTACTGTCTTTGTCTCTCCTCCCAGTCTTCTTTTTCCTTGATGATTTCTTCGCGAAGATTATCTTCTGATACACCGTTCGCCATTTTCAAGAAAATGACATTCTTTCTATAACCGTTTTTCTGGATCATATGATGCCTGACTCGGTGTATATGAACCGTGGCTTCACTTAGTATGGCAATTTTCGAGGTCATTTTTGGCAGTTGACGAGTCAACAATGGGTAACCAGACTGACTGATCTTAAGTTATCCACGTTTGCGGCCATACGGCCTTGTACGTGTAATTAATACACACCGCTCCCCCCCCCCCCGCATGTTTTCCCATTTTTGGGGGGTTTCATTGAATGCGCGATATGGGAGGGTGTGCAATTTATTTATAATTAAGGCTGTATCTGGAGTGGAAAAGGCTGGAAGTACTGAAACGCCACGAACGTACATGATCAAATTCTGCCGAGTTAGCTAAATCGGGCTGTCCCTGAAACCAATTGTGTGTCAGCCACATATTATAATTGAAGTCAAGTTAAACCAGTTGAGAAAATTTTCCTACTTGTAATAATTTTGAATTTTGCGTACTTAGTGTACTTTTACATGCTCCGAATATAATAAAAATAATTGGTGGGTAAAAGTAACCCTTTACTACTTTAGTGATCGTAATTAGGTAACAGTGAAATAAATATTTTGAAGGGTGGTCGAATGGGTCAATTTTTTTTTTCTTTTTCGTTTAAAGTTAGTTTTAGTCAAGCCAAAGTGAAAACATACAGGCAATGCAATCGATTCCTTCTAATCCTTAGAAGGGCTGTTTTTTTTTGTGACGACTCAGCGTAGAAGACTGCTTCAAGATGGGCGGGGGGGGGGGGTTCAAACGTCATCTCCAGCGGTTCCTGCGGGGCCCAGGGTCAATCAGGTCTGCGACAATAATATTCCCTGTGGCGTCGTTGCAACCGACTTCTTCCATGTCTGTCATATTGTGTGTGTCAATCAGACAGTTGCAGATTATGGTGGCCAGATGTACGGGGCAATCGGCGTATCGCTTTTCTCGATACCGGATGTTGTTTACTGCACCTGCCCAGCGTGTTCTGGCTGACTTACTGTGCCCTTTGGGTTGGTAGACAACCGGTAGTCCTCAATGTGTTGGCGTGCCCCTTTTTTGTTGTTATATAGGTCGCCCAGTCCTATTGAGCATGCCTCTTCTTTAATATACTGAAGGCGTCCAAGTAGAGTTGGCTGGATTATTCAGTTACCGCCTTCTCTGCTTCCGTCGTTGGGGTAGTTGTTGGGATCTCTGCCTGTTTTTCTTGCTTGTTGTTGATACTTCTGTTGTTTGTGGGTTATTGTCGTGGCTGGGGGTGAGGTATGGGTAGGTTGGATCCTCTTCCCGGCACTCTGCTGCATAGTTTCCCCGCTTTTATTTTCTTCTTTATCCCGTCTTGCCCCTTGTTGAGCTGATTTATTTGCTGTTGTACCAGATATAGATGGTAGTGGTGGTGGCGGCGGTGACGGTTGTTGTGGTTTTCCGTCACTTTTGAACTGTGTACTCGGGGCGCTCGGCGACTGGGTCGGCTTCAATGGTTGTTCCCTTTGTCGTTACGGTCTCCATTTTGTCCAATCCCTGTCGTAGTAGTTGTTTCTTTTTTCTTCCCAAAATCAGGAGAAGAGTTGTCCTCTTCTCCTGAGCACGTAGGCTCCACCCTGTAGCCAATGGAAGGCCTAAGCCTTTCAGAACGTTCAGGGCAAACTCCGGAATTATTAGTTCCATTCCTAGCTTTTTGTGTTGTACTTGCTACTTCTATGTTCGCTGCAGACTGGTGAACGCACCACTTTATATGCTTGAAGCACGGACATGCTGGAAAACATCCCTCCGATTCGGTACGCGGACGTGAAGGAAAACATGACCATGATCGAGAGAGAGAGAGAGAGAGAGAGAGAGAGAGAGAGAGAGAGAGAGAGAGAGAGAGGTGAAAATGCATGATCATACAATTTTTTTTCAACAAAAACCAAGATAACACCATTTTTGTCCCAAAATCAGCACGTTTAATAATAAGAAAAAGCTTCTCTAACTCAAATACAAGCAAACCAAACAAACAATATTAAACATGAACGTATTTACAAGGTTGACAACGTTGTGAGGTCAAACTTGACTTCCAGTGATCTAAGACACTGTTGTTCTGCCATCGATGCGCACTTTGTTTATGAGCCATAATGTTTACAATACCATCTTTCTTGTTTATCATCATTTCTACAGTACTCACGATCAAAACAAGTCCCTAATTGTTCTAAGGGAAATCCAAGAGTGTATTGATGAAGAAAATATGCACAATATTGTCCACACACCATGGAATCTGATCCTTGTAATCTCACATTATTGAATCAAGTGGATAGAGCATTTCTTCTCATAAAGTCAATGATGTCTACCAGAGGAGGGAGTCCATATGAATCAAAATATACCACACTGTGATCATTGATTTGTAGACGGCTACCCAATGGGTTCCAGGTCCATGACTGTCGTCTGTGTTGATGACATAGGCTTGAACCTCTAGGTTTTCGATGAGGAAGTTCATCTTTAGCACACACCTCATGATTCCATGAAACTGAGTACGAATTGTGAGTCAGCATGTAATAAAGTTCCCATGTATCCATTCTTTTTCTTTTGTGTTTTCACAGGTAATGATAAGTTATCAATTCAAACCGGACTTTTCCTTGAAAAGTTCTGTCAAGTAAGTCGATGAACAACGATTAGCTTCGGTACTCTGTTGCAAGAGAGCTTCGATGCGTTTGGTCTCCAGAGAAATCAATGGAGGCAAGGAATGATCACTCAAGTCTTTATGCCACTTTCTCAAAATCGTCTCTTCTGAGATGAGAGACCATGCCTCTTCCAGATAGTCTTCGAATTTTTCTTCTTGACTCATCATCAAACATTTGTTGTGTTGTTTCTGACTAGGATGATCGATCTGACATCCATGACAATGTTCTCTGATTAGATCTGTGATTCTTTCAGCCAATTCCGCAGCAAAACAGGAGACTAAATGTTACTCTTGTTCTGGCCATCTTGACATCACGATTGTACTTTTTTCTAGTTCACTGGTGGTTTGTGACTGCATTCGTTGTTCTTGATAGAAAACATCCTCATCGCCTATCTTTGTAGGTTCTTTGTGTTCCATCTTGTTTTCTAACAGTCTAGAATAACTTCTCTCCAATTGTTGATTTCCAGAGTATTGTCAAATTCTTCATACAAGATGACGTTCACTGTGTTTGCCAGAGCTGCAAACTGAAGTTCTACACGAAGTTGGCCTGATTGTATAGGGTGGAAATGTCCTTCGTTGCTGCCTTGGTCTATATTGAAATCAAAGCCCCACAAATCATACCCTCCTGCATAATCGTCCTATGAAATGACATTCCTGCTGTTGGTACTTAACTGTCCTGTGGCTTCAAAAAGTGTCAAGTAAGATCTCAAGTAATTTTTCTCGGCAAAGTTAGGTTCAAAAGGTCTGTTACACAATGTCTGGCAATCTCGAGTGATTTCTATCATGAATACGTTGAAGTACTGGAACTTGAAAGGATTTTGATCGATGGCTCCGTTCAGGGCTGCATTGCTGACGATGCAAATGAGCAAACGTTTGGGTAGCTGTCCTTGGAAAACATTATCTTGAATCTTGGATCGGAGTCCAGAGGCAATGGTGACGGTTTTCACTTCCACTAGTCGTAGTGGATTCTTGGCTGTCGTTCTACTCAAAGTGTGACTGATGTCGTTGGCTACTTTAGGTAACACTTCTACACGGGCGCACGTAAAGTCTGGCTTCTTCGATGATGGTTTTGTACTCATTAGCATTGGCCATCAAATGGAATACGGTACTACTTCGAGTCAGAGTCAGGCGTACATCGCATGTCCAAATGCAAACGACCCATCAGTTCTAAACTGCGTCCTTGTTTAATTTTGTGTTATTGTTGGCGGTCGTTAAATCCAACATTGTGAGGATCGTAATCTTCAGTCAACTCTGTGTCGTTGCTCTTGTCCAACGTGTCAGGTCTCCATATCACGGAAGCATCCAGATGTGTGTTCTTGAATTCTCTACTGTACGTCAAGAGATTTCCAGGTACGCATTGTTAGGGTAAGTATCCATGCTGCTGATAAACAGTTTGTTATTCAAGTACAAATACACTTCGCTGAAGAACGAATGCATGAAATTGATTACGGGAGCTACTCTGGCATCCGAACCAGGATTACTGTTGTCCATTTTGAGAACTTTGACTTTTAGGTTTAAGTGACTGTTATTCAGATCAATGTAATCTTCGGTGTGTCCTTTGATTTCAAATTTTATAGGGGCTGAGGTAGTCAAAGATGACACAGGATAAATTTCTACTCATTTGGGATTCTTGCATCGTGATCATCGTCGGTGGCAAGGCAAATAGACTGAGTTCTAACTTGGAACATTCGCAAGAATCTCGGTGCATCTTTTTCCTTTTTCAGTTAGCAATTAAACACATCCAATTCTCTGACTGATTATGTACTTCTTTTTTATTTTTTTTCTGACTGTGTTTATGAGATATGAAAGGGTTTTGACGTCTCTTCATGCCTCGTCCTTGTTGTGGCGTAGAGGAAGAAGTAATGCCTTGGCCAGAATATATAGGGATGTCTCGGCGATCCAAAAGATATTTTCCAGTTTGAAGCAACACATTTTTTCTGCTTTCATGAAGGCTCCTTCTGGATTTTGTTTCTCAGTAAGGACGTTTTGAATAAATTCTTTTCCTTGCGTCAAAGCGGCATCTTTTAAAGCATGCAATCCTCGAGTCACCATTGGTTTTTGGGTGCTATCGTAGGAAACGCAGATATTAAATATATCTCCTAAACCATGTTCTCGTTGTAGAACGACTCCTTGGTACACAGGATACTGGAGAATCGTTTTCGAAAATGTAGTTTCACCGGGACTTTTCTTTTCGAGAATAGAATATTTTGTCCAAGATCTCCTTTCATACTAATGTTGACACTGTCAAAATACAATTTACTGACAGGAAGATAATGAGGATGTACAAAGTCGCGGTGAACGTGATACATGTTTCCACCTTCCTCGTAAGCAGCGATGGCAGAATCCACTTTGAAAGGAATGACTGTGAGTAACGGAGCGACTGTGTTTCCCACCACGTTGTACTCGACCACATGGGAGTACACAAACAAAGAATTTAGTCCTTCGTTTAATTTGACAGGGTAGCAAAAATACTTGTAGAATCAATCGTTGTGGTGAACGTCTTTCATAGGAACCAGAGCATTGTATCCACCCAAATTAGAAAACAAACCGGAACAATTATTCTGCTGTCCGAGAAATACATTTTAAGACGATGAGCAATTTTATGGTACTCGATCAGTACACTTTTGCAAGCTTTCTCCAGGGTTTTGCTAAACTGATCGTTGAAAAATAGCCGCAAACGTTTCCACCAGATGTTGAGCATTAAAATAATACCCAACAGGAATTCTCATGGTATTGGTGGTCATTGGAGGATTGGTGAGTAATGGCTTTTGAATTTGCAATAACCAGATCATTTTTGCCCAAATGTTCTTGGATATCGACGATGAAAGTGTTTTGACCTTCGCTGATATTTAGGGCTTGCGTAGGATGAATGATTTCTACCAGAGCGATTTCCCAAATGAGCTTCGTGATCCAATTGCATTGCTTGAGGTAATTTGGCTGCGAAACAACATAAGGTATTGTTGGGAAACACATTCATGGAACGTTCACACTATAAGGATAAATAAAATAAGTTATTCATAGTTCGATGGTTCTCGTTTCTTAAGAGTCACTCGATGTCAAAGGAGAATGATTTTCCAAATGTTTCAAAAGAGGGATGTTGCTGTTGTTGAGACTGGAAGAATGGTGACTGGCGTTGGCCGTAACGTTACCTATGCTGTTGTTGTTACTATCCGTATATTTCAACGAATGACTGGGCAGAAGATAACCAATACAACTGCTGAGTAAAAATTGTCCACAATTGTTTGTCTCGTTGTTGCAAGCTCAAAATTGGTAATCGCTGCTCCGATGGCACAATACACCACAAAAAGTTGGGAGCAAAAGACGATTTGAGTTTTAGGAAAACATTCTGTACACCACACCCACAGAGGTTGTTTTTGTAATTCTTGAACAGACGAACTTTGGGAAGGATAGGTAACTGCTGTGTTTAACGGCATGATGGTTACTTCTTTTTATAGTCGATGACATGTGAAGCGGCAATCCAAGAATCAAAACTAGCTGGATATCCTTTCCAACGCACTATCACTTCTGCAAGTTGATATTTACCCACTTTACGTGTTCTTCGATCGAGAATGCTTTCGATATCGTACACGTTGTCTTCTTTTCAGTCACTCGATGTAACTCAAGCAACTAAAATGTTCCTTTTAACACTTTTCCGTTCATGTCTTCCAATTTATAGACAAGAGGATCACGTCCAAGTACTAGTCCAGTTATACAAAACAATTTGGAGGTCCAATAAGTTAAGTATCCTCTGTCAAATGTGCGTTTGGTTTTTCCAATGCGAACCGAATCTCCAGTCTTTAACACCACTTAGAGGTGAGAGGTGACGTTCCAAACAATCAATCAAACAACATCACTTCGTTTTCAGAGGTAACTTCTTCTGGTGCACTTGACTGTGTGAACTTGCTGCACAACTACTCTTAGGGGAATTCGGCTTTTTTCTTTGTTTTAGCTTTGTCAGTAGGATTCCATTTTAAAAGGGGACGAATAATGACACTTCCTAATGAGCCACTTCCACCAGGTTTCAAAATGATTTGCTTTTTGTTTGCGTATCGATTCTTGGATCTGCCAATTGTGACAACGCTACTGTATGTTTTTCGAAAAAGCGTTTGGTTTGATGGGGTATGTGAATGATCCCTTGAAGTAATTGACGCGCTGTTTAAGTAAATCATTGTACCACTTCTTTGAAACTGGCTTCTAACAAATGTGCACAGACTCGTGCATTCTTTTCGCGACTGATGTCATACAGTGCACGAATCAATTTGGCAGGAGGATGAGATTGAAAGGAGGTCATGTTGAATACCGTTTGAAGCGAACGAAGTATAGGATGTTTTATAGTTTCTTTTGGTTTACTGTTGCTTAGAACCACCAAACTAAAACACGAGTGTGTGCGTGTGCGTGTGTGTGTGTGTGTAAAACAGAGAGAGAGAGAGAGAGAGAGAGAGAGAGAGAGGGACTAACATAATTGTTAAACAAATAAGTCAACACTTGGTTTCAAAATTAACATTTTTCAATAAGGTCCGCTCACTTAAGATGAAGAGGAAGAATCAGGGCTTGTCTCGTCCTTATTTATGTACAAAATATGAAACATAAATATAGTTACAAGGTTGATAACGTTGTAAAGTCAGACTTGATTTTCAGTCAATAACGACAGTATCATTGTGCTGTCAATGCTAAAGAAAATAGATAACCAGAATGTTCACAAAACCAATTTTCCATTGTATTATAATTTCAACACATATAAAGTACAGTTGGAGGTATAAGCAGGGTTATGTATTGAAGACACGCACTAAAAGATTTTTACGTAATATGACAGACATTAAATTTACAAAACACTATTCACTCTCAATCTAACCCTACACTGTCTGTCACATGTTGGTTCTATTTTAGCTGGAAAGTATCAGCTTGTCTGTCCTCGAAATGAAATGCCGTATGACGACATATGTTTTACACGAGGAGTCGGTCTGGTTGGGACATACTGATTCTATTTTGGAGAGAAATGCAATGGATTGAAGTTTTATCGACCGGGTTTATTTGCACTCTAAATTATTTTACACTTCTGCTAGCGTACTGGGAATCTAAAGTGTCATTCATCAAAAATAAATACAAAGTTACAATTCGACGTCTTCACTAGCTATAGTAGATTGATAAATACACGGACCAACTTTTTTTTTACCCTCAAGATCAATATCCTTGTGACAGTTGTCGTTTTTAATCTAGATACAGAGTGTTTTGGCAAAAATGTAATGTGCTGAAGTTAATTTTGGTTTACTGTTCTTTAAAACCACCAAACTAAAGTGTTTGTGTGATAAACAGAGAGAGAGAGAGAGAGAGAGAGAGAGAGAGAGAGAGAGAGAGAGAGAGAGAGAGTCAGAGTCATTATTATTATTATTATAATTTTTTATGATGTATGAGAGGGACACGACATGGAAATGACACTAAGGTCCCAAATAAGAGTCCTGTGTTAAATATGGTCAAATCATGCCTTAGATTTTGAAGACACACAACAAAATAATACTTATGAACTGACTTTTTACGATTGCAGTGCAGACAGCCTATGGTATCTTCAAGCGGGAACATATACCATTATGATTTAAATCTAAATGATTATATAGGAAACTCAAGTGTGTTTGTGTGTCTGTCTGTCTGTCGGTGCTTGTGTGAGAGAGAGAGAGAGAGAGAGAGAGAGAGAGAGAGAGAGAGAGAGAGAGAGAGAGAGAGAGAGAGAGAGTGAGAGAGAGGGACGGAGGGAGAGAGCTATTGAGAGTAAAAAAATAGATAAGGCACGTATCATATAAGACAGAATTTTAGGTTTATGACTTCAAGATGTAATGTCTAAAATGGGTTCATATGTTTTCACAGGATGAGTCTGTCTTAAAAATCTAACAATGTTGCAATATTAGGCGGAAAATAACAGAAATTCAAGATTTTCTGAGAGTCGTGTTCTAGAATTTCGGTTATGAGGCCATATTTTACATAGCCAGTCAAGAAATGTACTTTATTAGGTTTTTTCTATCTGTTTCTAAAAATGCAGAGTGATTCTGTTCATGTTTGAAAAAATGGCAAACTAACAGTACATCCAAGTGATGCAGACTAACACGCCGATGTGTGTCTGAGAGAGAGAGAGAGAGAGAGAGAGAGAGAGAGAGAGAGAGAGAGAAAGAAAGAGAGAGAAAGAGTGAATATGTATATTACAAGGGTAGATTCTGAATGGGGTATTATAAAGAGTCCATTCACATGAATGTCTTTTTGATCGAATGGTGATACGTTTGCCAAACGGAATTCAGATCGTTGAAATTCAGTCACTAACTCACTCGTGACACGTCGTGAAGAAGTCTCTTCTTGAGACCATACTTCTTTTAAAAGGTTTTTGTATTTCTGTAAGTCATGAAATTGTTCTGGACTTCGTCCCATGAAATTCTGTGTAACACACCATCCTTGTAGCTAGATGTCGTGGCATCCAAAGGTTACGTTATGGATATGGGCCATTGATCAAAGTCTGACCATTTGAACACTTTTAAACTAATCAGTATTTTATAGCATTCAGATAACAATGGTTAAAACGTCTATGTCGTAAAGGAGGCAATTGTTTTTTGCGTTTCGCTTGAATCTTGACAAACTCTCTGTGAATTAGTTCTTGCAGCTCCAAAGATAAACTACAAATACTCTCCACTTATAAAGTATCCGACATGAGGATACTATTTTGGACTAACCAAAGGAAGGTTTTCAAATCACATTCAAATACTATGTGGTGTTTGTTTGTTTTTTTTCTCACATAAAGTTAGCATAATTATCATTGATCACAAATTCAATCATGTCAATAGCCTGATAGATGGGAAGTCTCTAGAGGGAGTGTTAAATCACGTCTGCGTTTTGTTTTAGATTCAGGATATGCAATTCAGAACTTATGAACAGGTTTTTACAATTGCAGTGCAGACAAACTAACATAGTTTGGAATAACACAAAAGAGATCATGTACTGTAAACTTGCGAGTGCACATGTACTGAAAAACGACAAACACCCGATAGAATTGTTTGTCACTAACTGAAACAGGAACTGTAGCATTTATCGGTTCAAGTCAATATTTTTCACTTAGACATTTTGACTTCGGCACCTTCTAGCTCCTAAAGATTATTTTCACATTTCACAGACACAGCAAGTGACTTCCAGAAAATTTCGAACGACGGTTTACACTTACACGGTTAAATTTAAACAGTTCAACGTCAGTCTTTCACTTTTCATTTAGTATGATCCTGGCCTAGTTTGTCGCTGTACTGTTAGACGTAAATTTTAGGGTCCCACGGGCAAACTCACAATAGTGTCTTTGAGATGTTCATCTGTCCAAGTGCCTAAACGGGAGTCTTCGATGCTTGAAGGATAACCGCCAGGCCGATCGATGTAAATGGTTCTATTTTTGCAGCGTAGTAAACAACTCTTTTTCCCAGAGGTTCCATTTTACCATAAAATTGGAATAATATTTCTTTCATTACAAATCTAAGATATGTTAGAGATATTTTTTTTTATAAACTGACTTACTTCGATTTACGCAAGGTGTGGAGTGAAATCAGGATTGTAGCTGACTACCGCTAAATTTCATTTCTATCATAAAGATTTGTAAAAATTTATTCATCATTATCTTATCATAATGCCAGTAGCATGATAGACGCACAGGCACGTCATAGGTTTATCGTGCGTTGTGAAGTCAGGCAGATTTTATCAGTCTTTTGTTACAAACAGATACATTTCTTTACATTTAGAAATTTTATTCATGGAAAGAATGAAGGAGGGATACATTATTGTTTATATACAAGTACATAGGGGAATCCAATGTAAACGGAACGCCCCCATCGGAAAAATTGTAAATTACCTTCGTATTCTTCTTAACATTAGCTAACCTTTGTTCAAGAACGTGAAAAGAATAATTTTGTGTCTAGAAGTTTTGTATCTTACGATTGCGTAGTCTACATTTAGTCAAGAACATCAAATGATATAAAGAGAAATTTACTGGCAAAACTTTCAGATAACTATACTTTCTGTATTATTTGACTATTTACTGGTCATTTTCAAGACATATTAAGTTAGATATATTGACAGCGTGATTAGTAGTCACAGTATTGAGAGATCGTAGGTGGAGAAAAAATAAAAAGAAGAAGGGATTTGCGAAAAGTCTAGTCCACGGAAATTTATATGGAAAAATCCTAATTTCAGGCAGTAGGTAATGTAAGGTAGAACATACGTGTACAAATTAGACTTAATAGCGGTACCTGGTACGCGGTTCTGCCCAACTATTATTTCTTTGTTATAATTGTCTTCTTCAGGTTGAATGTAAGAAAAGGATTGCCCAAATGCACAAAATTATTGCCAATAATCACAACAATTATTGCCAATATTTGCAAAAGTTTTGTCTTTATTAGCAATAAGTATTGCGTTTATTCGCAATACGTATTGCGTTTATTCACAATAAACATTTCGTTTATTCGCAATATTATTGCATTTAGTCAAAGTATTATTGCGTTTATTCACAAAAGTATTGCATTAATTCGCAAAAGTATTGCGAAAATTCGCAATAGACATTCCATTTATTCGCAAACATTTTGGGAGTATTCGCAAAGTGTTGCGTTTATACGCAAAAGTATTGCGAATATTGGCAATCTTTATTTCTTCTCTCTAACACAATTTGGCATGGTAATAATGGGATTCCGTGTCGTAGACAGTTATGGAGCCCCAGTAAAACCCGGTTCCGATATTTGACCCTTCCTCGGATTGTAGCGTTTGCCAGACCAAATTTTAGATCTTGTATTATCCCTAAGAATGCATGATTAATATTACATGTATCAATGAAAACAAATTATGTCTTATTTTATTTTGAAGTGAATCAAGACATATACTTCGTTAGCATTAGAAGACACTAAAATTGCCATTTGACTTATGTTGTTTGCTAATAAAAACAGAATATCTTAATAATTTTGGACTCTTCTTTTCATACTTTCGCACAAACCTAGTATAAATGTAATGCTATTACCTTCATTTTCTTATCTTTTATTAAGGATAGGGAGGTCCCATATTCCTCCTTATCCTCTCTCTGGAAAACTGTTCTATATAATCGAGAATGTGTTGAAGGACTCTTAAACCTAATCAGAATACAATTCAGTAAGAGAATATATGCATGGGCTTAATATCAAATCAACACACCAATTTTAAGTAAGAAGACACAGCCCTCAAAATAAAGATAATAATACTATGATAGTCTTAATCCAAAATTATTTTCAAAATCTCAATTAAAGGTGTGTCTCCTGTAACAATATAAAATTATTTTCAAAATCTCAATTAAAGTTGTGTCTCCTGTAACAATATAAAATTCGATAATCTGTACAAAATATGCATATTTTTTATTTTTTAAAGTCCTAATGAAATTGCTCATTCTTATGTAATTTAAAAAATATATACTGTTTGCTTATCTCATCATAAAGTAATTCATATTTGAACAGGAAACACAAACACTTATTGGGATCTGAAAAAAAATTATAAGTCCCAATACCAAATCTGACAATGCACAAATTTTACTTATTCTGAATATTTAGCATTAAAAAATAATCTCTACAATCAAACTAACCATTCATTGCAGTTTTGCAGTTGATGTCAAAATTGTGACTGGTTGTCATTTTACACAAAGTATATTTAAGCAATCACGACTTCTTAATTTGAATATGTAGTAAATAACAAACTATCACTCTATTGTCAATGTTTGATACATTATGTTTGACAAAAAGAAAGAAAGAAACGGTAAAGAAGAAGTAAAACATTTAATTGAAAATTAATAGTTTTATGACAATAAAGCCATGTTTAACGACTAAATTACTCCACCCACTAAATATCTAAAGAATTCTTCATCGCAAATCTTTGAATGGTACTTGAATTATATAATTTTTGGGAAAAGCATCTGTTAAAAAAATAATTATAAAAAATAATCAAAAAGGTAATTGTGTGAAAATTACGCGTATTCCATTTTTTATGTAGATATGAGAATATGTGACTTTCCATTTTCAACAACGGTTATGTTTAATATTTGCTTACCAATAGATTAGCCCCTTCTTTCGCCAGACAACTTAGCTCCCCGTTCGTTTTTAACTCTTTCGTTTTTATTCTGCTGAAGAGTGTTTAGACAATAACGTGAGATTGGGACATGTTTCGACGATAACGTGAGATTGGGACATGTTTAATGCAAGATGAAGATGCTATCTATTCTTTGTTCGTTTGTAAGGTAGCAAATAACCCGGAAGTAATGTTGGACCGCTTTGTTCCGTGTTGCCACCTATCGAATTAAAGGGACGCTACTGACTACGATCCCTCATTGTGCAAGTTTTATCGCTGTATATTGATGCACCTGATCAGGCGAAAAGCCCAAACGAACATAATTTTAATAAACAACTTCCACTTTCTCTAATTAAAGTCTCACCGACTCATGAAATAAGCAAAATGACTAATCTCCGTTACATCTGACTTATGTTACCAAATAGATTTCTATAACTTGATCCGTGGGATTTTTATTAGGTTTATGAAATAAAGATGATACACACGGAGTATGCTACGATGTAGAAGCTGATCGTTTTGAAAGGATTAAACGAAGGTAACTATCCCTGGCCTGGTGATCAGATAACTCTGAACTTGAGTTTTAGACTGAGTTTCCACTCTCGGCCAATCAATATTGGCGTTACAAAAGTAAACTCCTTTACGATTGGCTTATACAATCATACACGGCATATTTAGTTTGATATTTTGCATTTTGGTACCTGGGAGTTCCTTAGGAAGTTGAAAAACTTCTTGCTCTTACTAGTTGCTCTTACACTTGAAAGAAAAACAAACACCACCCCCACCCCAAAAACAACAAACAAACAAACAAAAACCAACCCTCGCGTAATATAGGGAGCGGTGCATGGACTAAGAGAAACTAATAAAACATACAAATGAGTCAGTTTGATAGGTATTTTGTCTCGAAATAAATGTATGTCTGTATGAAATATTGAAGATAAAGGATGTAAACATCAGCACGATAGCCAGCCAGAGAGAGAGAGAGAGAGAGAGAGAGAGAGAGAAGGTAAGTCATTATTGAAATACTAATAGGAATTACATGAAACGTACTTTTTTCGTTGTAGTTTAGAATTATGCCTAGAGTGTAATTTAAAACTACTTCACATTTAATTAAGAATTTATTATATGCAATGTCTTCACATTTAATTAGGAATTTATTATATGCAATGTCTTCACATTTAATTAAGAATTTATTATATGCAATGTCTTCACATTTAATTAAGAATTTATTATATGCAATGTCTTCACATTTAATTAGGAATTTATTATATGCAATGTTGCTGCTTTTCTAAATGAAACGTTAGTCTTTCACGACAAAACTGTGAATTTTCTATAACATCAGTGTGCATGTAGAATATCTCTAAATATTATAAACATTTGCCTTTCTATCCAAGCCGAAAAGTTACAAAACAGACATATACACTTGCCTGAACCTCCTTCACCTTATTTTATAATCGATATTTATTAATTTAAAATACATTAGACTTAACAAGGTTTATACTTAGTGGTACAAATTATGTGACGAGAAAAACTCCAAACAATATATGTTCTTGGGACAAATGCACGATAGTTTTGGAAAATGTTTTTACCCACATTGTCACATGCCCAATTGCCCTAAAATGTATAGAAATGATGTACCCACATTGTCACATCCCCATTTGCCCTAAAATGTATAGAAATGATGTATCGTCTTTTGTTTCATTCATTCATTCTCCGGTACAACTTCGGAACCGTATATTGCATTAAATGGAAATCTGATTTTTTAACGTATTTACATAAGAAAATCGTCACCGCAGACTTTCTACATAAAAACTATAAGAAAAAGTAACTTTTTACATAAAAGTGTAACTATTTGGTAGATATATTTTAATCTACAAGGAAAATATTTTGTTTCTTAATTCTACATGGTGAATACAATAAATAAATTTTGCTGACTTTCAAAATTATTGTGATTTGAAGAACTCTTTCTTTCTTTCAGGAAACGTACACTTATATATTTTGAGATAAACATTCTGCTAAATTTAAAATAGTTTATCACCAAGAAATGTTCAGGTCTAGTACTGAACACCAGTGTTTGAAAAAATAGAGAATACACAATCCGAATTGTGTGTCAGTATTATTAACTTGCAAGAACCTTCTGAAATCGCAACAGAAATATCCAACATTAGCTGTACATGTTTATATCTAAATTTTCATCAAAATTAATTTCTTTTCATCCTAAATTGATAGATGATTTTGCCTGTCGGATTACTCCGTCTAGGCCAATGGGCACACTATAACAGTTTCCCGACACAATTTAGTTAATTATTCTATAAATAAACAGAATATATACGTTTTCGTGCAAACCAAATTTTTGTCTTCTGTTCAGTCATTCATTCGGTGTGAATTTATCTATAGTCATCTATATATAATGTCAAGTCCTAAAGATCACGTGATTCACATATCATCATCATCATCATCATCATCATCAAAATTACCACTCATCCTCTGCAAAGTGGGTGAGAAACACTTGAAGTTTAAAAAAGTGCGAGAAAGGAAAAAAAGAAAGAAACGTCCATGTACGAAACGATCCTGGGATGATGGAGATTTGGAACGAGATGTGGAGATTTCGATCGAACTGTGCTTCGTAATACCCTCCAATACAACAAGCGTAAAACACTATTGACACGTTGGTTGTAAAACTTTTATAGTAATAAACTGAATAAACTTAAGACAGAGATACTCTTTTAAATACACACTTTAGACATTTATTCAAGATGCAAAATGAAAATAAAATATACAACAATAAATCAAGTACAGAGCTTTCAAAGGAATTCCTTAGAATCCTTCATGATGGAAGAGACACGAACTTTGATTTCAAAATCGGATATTCGGGTATTTATCAGGACGATTTTGTATTTGTTATTAATCACCCATAAACAGGACATACTAAACACTGTGATAGTACTAGATGAAGGGAAACAACTTGTGTTGTGCCTGTTTCCAGGATATAAAAGAGTTGTGTCCCTTGAACGGTATGCTCTACTACGAATATTACAAGCACTACCCCTGCTACCGTAAGTAACAGTAGACGGTACTACCAGTGACTTTGGACAGCGCAGGGCATCAGCTCAGGTGCAGTAGGAACCGATGGACATCCACTGCATCCGGACCCGTCTCCAGTTGTCTCGACATTGTCGTGCCTCTGGATTCAGACAGGCCTGAGCATGAGAGTGGGGGTGAGTCTGCGCAACTTACCCTCACTTAAATTCAACCCACGTGCAAGTCATGACATTATTCTCCTCCCCCTCCCCTCCCCCCCACAACTCCACCAGATACCTTCAAGTCCTTTGGCGATGGGTGAGTGGCAAAGCAGCAGGTATGGATACACTGGAAGCTGTAGCTGCAGACCTGCACATGGGTGGCTCAGGGCATAGGGTCGCTTTTCACTGGACCGAAGCAGCAGTGGAACTCGGCAGCCCCCTGCGTGACTGAACAACCCTTTTTAAGATCACACTGCTCACCTCCGTAGCCCGAGGAAGGGGCTAGGAAAGGTGCCCTAAACATTGCCTGCTGTTAACCTTAACCCTGATCAGCATACTGCGGCTGACGGGGATCCCACCTTAGCGGTCGAACATCTAACAAGAAGACAAAGGTGACGCAACTCACGATCAGTGCATGGAACGTACGCACACTAATGGACAGTGTATCAACAGATAGGCCAGAGAGAAGAACAGCTCTAGTTACTAGAGAACTGGCCAAATTCAACATCCAGATTGCAGCCCTGAGTGAAACTCGCCTATCTGAGGAAAGGCAACTCACCGAAGTAGAAGCTGGCTGCTCCTTTTTCTGGAGTGGTCGAAATAAAGAAGATCGACGTGAAGCTGGTGTTGGGTTTGCCATAAAATCTCAGCTAGTCTGCAAGTTCACAAATCTCCCATAGGGTGTAAATGCCAGACTAATGCAGACAAGACTCACATTGTCTCTAAAAAGACACGCAACTGTCATCAGCGCCTATGCACCCACCATGACCAACCCAGATGAGATCAAGGACATATTTTATGAAGCAAATGTGTGGGAGCGCAGAGGCATCAAACAAAACTGAAGGTCTGAAAAGCAATTGTGTTGCCAACCCTGCTGTATGCATGCGAAACCTGGACAGTGTACTGACACCATGCCCAGAAGCTGAACCATTTTCACATGGGCTTCCTGAGGAAACTGATGAGGATAAGATGGCAGGAAAGGGTCCCAGACACACTGAGCTTCTCAAGCGAGAAGGTATGTCAAGCATCTACACTCTACTGATGAAATTACAGATGAGATGGGCAGGCCATGTCACCATGATGTCAGAAGAACGTCTGCCAAAGAAGGTCTATGGCAAGCTGAAAGAGAGAAAGCGATTTCATGGTGGTCAGAAGAAACGGTTCAAAGATTCCCTCAAGTCATCATTGAAACACTTCAACATTGACCCTAAGTCTTGGGAAGATTTTGCGCAGGATCCCTCCACCTCGAGCAGTCTCATCCGTACTAGAGCTACAGACTTTGAATGGAGGAGAATTGCAGATGCAGTGTAAAAGCGCGATCAGCGTATATCTCAGAACTGCAGCACGTCCTCTGTTGATCAAGCAAATCCAAGCAGCATATCCTGTCAAGTGTGCCACAGACAGTTCAGATCGCAAATTGGCCAGATCACCCACTCACGTATTCACAGAAGCCAAACCGATTAGTGATGTCATGGTCATCTTCTAACTCGAAGGATGAACAACGAACATTAGAAGCACTGTATGGTATCTGAAGCTAGATTACATTCGCCTGAGAAACTCAAAGAAATCAATGAAATTGAGAGTTCCAGATATGAAAGGTGTGATATTTGAAGAAATATACTTACTCGATGATCACACATACGTCGTTTACAGAATGGAATAAGTATGATATATACACAACACTACATACGTGTTTTGTGCCGAGTCTGTGGAAAGAACGAGTTTGATATGGCTTATGGACAGCCGAGACGTATTTGTTACTTTCTCCTAGATCCATAGCGTGTTACGTATTCCTTGCCAGGAATTCACGTAAGCATGGGTTGGGGTATTAGTCTTTAACATAACATATACATACTTGAGGATACATCATTATTCCTGCTTCTCAGTTCAGCTGTCAATCCTTCTGTGCTTCTAAAATCACACTAACACATAATATGTTATATTTTACCTTACAACAAATTCACTTTCTCACCAGCTGATGTTACATATCTAGTAAAGATGTTGAGGGCTCTGATTCCGACACCCTTGACACATGAATGGTACATAAACATAAACAGAGGAAGGTTGATCAGTACTACAAGCTGATCGTAACATTTCCACCTCCGTTAACTAAAGTGAGCGCCACTCTCACTCAAGATAACGGGCGAGTGATACAATGTGATGATTGAAAATGTGTTACAAACGTTAAAAGCACGAAACATAAATATTTTGTAAATTTGGGAGCTTGTTTGTCCGGGTGTATGATGGAAAGTATAATTTTGTATAAACATGCTAAATCCATGAATACAAAATACACTAAACCGCTAAATTACACAATACCTCAAGCGTATAGACTTCGCTAATATTGCAGTTAAACAGCATACAAAGACAGTTGATTTTACCGGCAGAAAAGGATAAAATCCATTGCCTACACGAGGTACAAACTGTCGTTGATACTTATACGTACGATTTCAGTACGTATTTAAAATTAAATAGAAATGTCCGTCATAAGGACGTATTAATAAGAGAACATATGTACATAACACAAACAATAAGTTATTTCTTTTCCTTAGGTGCACTTGACTTCATATAAACCATACTATACAACAGATTGATACTGTCCATAAAAGATCATGTCGATTAACCAACAACCTTGATATTAACTTTAAAACTTTATCATCTCCAGCCAATCACTGATTTACAGTTTCAAGACACGTGTGATAGAAAATGAACATACTGCAATATGATACAGTGAAAAATAACAAAGGAAATATAAGGGATTATACCACTACTGAGTAAATATACAACTAGTTTTTTTTCCAGCTAACACTCTAAGCATTCTTTATTCTGAAATGCTTTGCGAATGGAAAGGAGAAATTGTACTTCCTTTTATTGCGCTGGCATGTGGGAATCTGTTTCTGCATTTTATGTACATACTTTTGACATTCTGGGGTGACATCTGTACAGTTTACCCTTGAGTTGTGTTTGGAATCAAAGCCTAACCATTTAATCCTATATTGCCAGTTTCAATCTCAATATCTTTTTTGAGAATTGTTCTATTTCATACACCTGATCTACGGGTTCTAATTTATCAGCATTGTCGTGGGGTTAGGGACTATGGGTTGTGTTATTTGTCAGGTCTGGGGGAATTTTATTGTCCGCTAATATTGCTGGTTTAATAGAAAACTGATTTGGAGGTTGAAAGGGATCATGTCATCTTTTCAAGCATATCCGTTTTAAGTCTATCAATGTGCACACGATCTGTGACGAGTTTTCCATCATATTGGCGGCGAAGACGAACATGAACTTGTGAGAGTTTCTGAGCTATATAAAAGGTCCTACCCATGGTTACAGAAAGTTTTTACTCTTCCATGGTATCTCCACTGGTTTATATGGATACACAACGTTTCCTGCATTAAAGTTTGGTACATAATGAGTTTTTTGCTGAGGATTTTGATTTCATAGATTCTTTGTTTTCCTTGATGTTTTCAAGTGCAAGTTCCCTAGCAACTTTGCGATCCTCTAAAACACGAGTTACATACTCCTTTGCTTACATAGGTATTTCAATGTTTGGAATTGCATAATCCAATATCGTTTTAGGATGTCGATCATGCACTATATCGAATGGAATGTAGTCCGTGCAGTCAAGGGATGGGCTAGTGTTGTAAGCAAACTGAATAAAAGGGATGAATTGGTCCCAATGTTCCTCGATATCCTATAAATATTTCGACAAGACGTTTAATATGTTCGACAAAAATCTTTCATTTTTCCCGTTGTTCTGTGGCCTGAAAGCAGTGGTCTGAGTTGTAACTGTCCTTAATATGTCACAGGTTACCTGTCCGATATGTTCGTCGTACATGCCCGAATGGGCGCACACGACGTTAATTCAAGCATCATCATCATCCGATATGTGATAAGACATTTATTCCTCCGTCCAAGTGGCGGTACTGTGGGAAACCCGTGTCGACAGACAACATTATGCGAAGATACAGTGGCAACAGTTGATGCTTTAATGTCTCTCAACGTAATCAGTTCCACATATTTAGCGAGGCAACAGATGATTACTAGTACATATTTATTTCCAGATTCTGTACAAAGGGGCAATGGCCCTAAAATGTCCACACTAACCCGTTCATATGGTTGAGTAGCCACTGGCATTGGAGTTATTGGCACTCTAGTGAGTTACACTAACCCGTTCATATGGTTGAGTAGCCACTGGCATTGGAGTTATTGGCACTCTAGTGAGTTACACTAATCCGTTCATATGGTTGAGTAGCCACTGGCATTGGAGTTATTAGCACTCTGGTGAGTTACACTAACCCGTTCATATGGTTGAGTAGCCACTGGCATTGGAGTTATTTGCACTCTAGTGAGTGTTTGTGTTTACTTCGTGAACAGATTTCACACGACTTGACCTACTGAATTGTGTCTGCATTAACATCTTGCCAATATAATGATTTGCGTGTCTTCTCCGGTGTTCTATGTATTCCCATCTGTCCTCTTTGTATAGGAGAACTATGTGTATCCGTTAGAACAGTTGTGATAAGTGTCTGTGGTACACATGATTGTATTGTTAATTTGTCACTTTCTTCCAAATGCTCGTGTTTGTATGGAATAGTATTCTATCGCTGACCGTAACATATTCATTAGCCATATAAAATGAGTTGTTTCCCCCGACTTGTAATAAAACACGAACGCGGTTTTGTTTTTATTACATAACTCTCTTTTATGATTTTGAAATGTTTTTAGGTTTACTGTATTAATGAAATGTAAAGCAAAAATTTAAAACAAACGGGGATTTATGAAAATTAGATTCAACGAAGACACCTAAGTAGTTCCAATCTGGGTGTGTGATACGAAGACACCTAAGTAGTTCCAATATGAGTGTGTGATACGAAGACACCTAAGTAGTTCCAATATGGGTGTGTGATACGAAGACACCTAAGTAGTTCCAATATGGGTGTGTGATACGGAAATACGGATTGAACAGTTGTATCGAACAACAGTTCAAGCATGTAAGATTAAATGGTTATGTAATAAAACGAGAGAATATTCTCATCCGATGACCACACATACATGCATAGAATGGAATAAGTATGACATAACGAGAGAATATTCTCATCCGATGATTGCATATACATGCATACAGTGGAAAAGGTATGACATAACAGGAGAATACAGTATTCTCACCCAATGACCACACACACACACACACACACACACACACACACACACACACACACACACACACACACACACACATATATATATATATATATATATATATATATATATATATATATATATATATATATACATAGAATGGAATAAGTATAACATAGCGAGAGAATATTCTCATCAGATGAGCACATATATATGTATGGCATGCAATAAATATGATATAAAGAGAGAACATTCTCATTCGATGACCACACATATATGTATAAAATGGAATGAAAGTTTAATATAACGAGAGAAAATTCTCATCCGATGACCAAACATACATGCATAGAATGGAATAAGTATAACATAACTAGAGAATAGTCTCATCTGACGACCACACATACATGTATAGAATGGAATAAGTATGACATAACGAGAGAATATCCTCATCCGATGACCACACATACATGTATAGAATGGAATAAATATAACATTGCGAGAGAATATTCTCATTCGATGACCACACATACATGTATAGAATGGAATAAATATGATATAACGAGAGAACATTCTTATCCAATGATCACACATACACGTATAGAATGGTATAAGTTTGATATAACGAGAGAATGTTCTCATCCGATGATCACACCCACATGTATAGAATGGAATAAGTATGACATTACGAGAGAATATTCTCATTCGATGACCACACATACATGTATAGAATGGAATAAGTATGATATAACGAGAGAACCTTCTCGTTCGACGACCACACATACACGTCTAGAATGGTAAAAGTTTGATATAGCGAGAGAATATTCTCATCTGACGACCACACATACATGCATATAATGGAATAGGTATGATATAACGAGAGAACATTCTCATTCGATGACCACACATACACGTATAGAATGGCATAAGTTTGATATAACGAGAGAATATTCTCATCCGATGACTACACATACATGCATAAAATGGAATAGGTATGACAAAACAGGAGAATATTCTCATCCGATGACCATACATACATGTATAGAATGGAATAAGTATAACATAATGAGAAAATATTTTTATCCGATGACCTCACATACATGTATAGAATGGAATAGGCATGATATAACGAGAGAACATTCTCATTCGATGATCACACATATACGTATAGAATGGTATAATTTTGATATAACGAGACAAGTATTCTCATCCAATGAGCACACATTTTTTATATAAGGGTAAAAGTGTGGTATGTGAAGAGAAAATCGACTCGTTGAATGGCCATGCATTGAATAATAAGAACAAGGTGATATGTGGTAACAAAACATTTTATTCATACTATATCTATATCTTTCTAGAAAAGATGTTACATAACAAAAAGGCTTTATTCCAGATATATGTATGATTTTGCAGAAATATAATATTTACGAATTTATTGAACTTTTTGTTAGAGACAAAATATTTCCAGGAAAAATACAATGGAACAAATTATAAAACATCCTACTCATAAATATTAAAACGAGCGCTTTACAAACTTGTGCCATACTGACATTTCCTACTAAAGATTAAAAAATGTTCATACTTCTATAAAACCCTCAATTTTATGGCAAACTCCGAAAACAACAAGAGAGTTACAGTTAATTACATCCATTGCAAATGTTCTGATAACTGTTCCAAATAATACTATGCAAGTTTGTAAACACTGCAGTTATTCTTACACAGATGTAATAATCCATGCATTTATTTTTAGTTAGAGCACTGTGCGACAACGAGGCATATTTTGGACACATATTATAAATAACTTTGACATTCGTCTTGGCGTGTTCCTTCATAATATATCAGATGAAGAATTTATTCAACATCTCCTGCGTAGGGAATTTCCCAACGGTATCGGCTTAGATGAGCCTGAAATACTGAGAAATTTTATAATGTCTGCCTCAGTGTTATCTGCAACTGTAATTCATGGATTCTTGTCATAGCAATAAGATCGATTTTCAAGTTATGAAGATTTGGAATCATGTGATCGTAGAAATATTGATAATCATGTCTTCTTGCATGCTATTTTTTATTTTTATATTTTATTTTTTATATTACATATAAAATATTATTTTCTGTAAAATAATGATGATGTGTACAATAATTAAGTATTGGAGGATTGCGCAAGAGTGCACCATACTTTTAATAAGTATAGTGTCCTCATATAAGAATCCTCATAGGGAAGACTCATAGATTCCTCTCATATACACCTCTGTTAAAAATTGTATATAACTAATTAAATTCAATATTGTTTTCTTTTTCCTTTGTTTGCATCCTTATCTCTGAAAAGAGGAAATAAAGATTGATGATGATGATGATGATGGTAACAAAACATCACCAAAAATCACCCAAGCAAGAATATCTAACTGTAATATATCCAGACGTCAAGGTAAATAAATCTTCTCAGAGGAGATGACTTAAGTCTTGATTAGATAAATATATTAAACTCGTTGAATTGTACCTTATATACAATATACAAGGAAAGAAACTACTAAATCTTATAACGTTACGGGAATATAAAAAAATCTTAAATTAAGTTGATAGATTAAATTACTGAGATTACAAATGGGATTATAAGGTATTAGATAAATAGATTCTAAATATGTCAACTAGTTCAACTATAATTTGCAAAAATATAAAAAGATAAAATTAAAGACAAACCTACCCGGTATGTCTCACTATTTTGCGGAATTACATCATCTGATCTAATCAGCAGCCTCGGTGTTCATCAAAACCGGCTTGTTGGATGCTAATTCAAAAACTTCCGGCCCATAAACACCGTATAGTTGGATTTTAGTCGGAAAACTGTTGATTGGAGGAAGATTGAACATTTGAGAAGTGTTGGATGTTGATTTGCTTGGAAAATTGTTGCAAAATCCCTCAGTCATTTTGAGATTAGAAACCTGTGGAAACAGGAGAAATATTTACAACTAATCTAACATTTTTGGTGAAAATAGACCGAGGGGAAAATACTTTTTTGAAAATGTTTCCGAAATTCATTGTTGAAAGGCTATTTTGTAACTCGTATCATCCTATATAAGGCCCCATATCACAATTAATTTTCCTATATAGTCTCTACATTTGTTTGTTAGTACTGAATTTTGCACTGTGCCCAAACTACTAAATCATATGTTGATCTAAAGTATCTTCAAAGATAAACTCTCGCTGAAGTTCTTGTCATAGGTTAACTGGCATTCTTTTGAGAGGCTGGACTGTAAACTAAGCAACTTGCAGTGGGTCACAGATTTCACTTCCGGATCAGCACCAATGCCTCATTACTCACTGTGCACTGTCACCAAAATATACACAGACAACCATACCATAATGCTCAAATTCTAAAGAATAAACAATTTCCTTTAAATCAACACCAAGAATGCCTAAATCTATAGAATGCATCACCACCAAAATGATAGAGGAAAAAATGCTATAAAAAAATAGAACAGGACGACATTCGTGGCTACTGAACCGGAAGTAATAATTGTGACCCGAGTCCATAAGGTTACACTAGACCTAATCTATCCCGCGCAAGCGCAGTACACTGTAAACAGCTATGGCGGTGATGGACGAAGTCCACATGCCACGATAGATCAAATGAAGCGCAGTAATTTGCGTAAGAAGCGGCGACAACTGATAACTATTATCTCTGATAATTGAGAATTGTTTAGGCAATCGTCTCCAATCTATTTATATTGTTTTAATTTTTTTAAACTTGCGAATGCGCCATTTGAAATCACCAGTGGGTCATATACATACATTATATATATTTGTGTGTTATCAGCTGATAGCTCTAGCAACCTTTCGTAGGTTTAACATTAACTCCGTTTTCCTTATTTGAACAGAATACGTTGTTTTTTCTTGAAAAATGACTTTGTATGTAGTAGAGTAAGTGTGGTCATCTTGTAAATTGTAGCTTGTAGTGCTCGATTCTTGTTACTCGGTAGTGTAGTATCGTCAAGACTCGAAAAATCCATTACTAGTAGATATAAAAGGGGTGTTTTGTCTCCACTCCGGTTAGTCTGTGGGGAGCAAGTTGGGTGCCCCACCTAAACGACTGTCAGCTGGTTGGAGGGCCCCATTTTTCAGAACGGTGCCGATTGTCATCCAGATTGGGGGTAACCATTTGAGGGTCCATCGGAACGACTGTCAGCATGTTAAAATCGCCTGGTTGTGAGGCCAGTCTTCAACCCACCCCCACACCCATTTTTGATACTTTACAATTGAAAATCAAAGTTAACTTAAGAGGAAGAAAAGGATATCTTTTCACTGACATTGTCTTTGTCATAAAATGACCACAGATATATCAGATCAGAATGTAGGGGAAAACTGGATGTGTCTTATAGTATTGATATTAGCAATATATTCAATCTTGATTAAAAACAGGACAGGTAGAAAATGTAAATTGCTCTTCTGCATAAGAGCACTGTTTCGGCTAACTGCAACCGGTCACATAGGTAAACACAAGATTTCTAGACTGAGGGAAATTAGACTCTGCTGTGATTTGTATCCTCCAGCTTATCAGGCTAGTGGGGACCTCATTTGGATATCAAAAGGGAACAGTTCATGTCTGGCATCTCTCACTGCCCCCTCAAAATGTAACCTCCTTCTACGTTCGTTGTTCAAAGGCTTTCTCATTGTTGCAAAGTATTACCATGGCCTTGAGAAAAACATAATGTCGACAAACGTCTTCTTAATTCTCTTGTCCAAGTTAATCTCTGTGGCAGTAATGAGGTGTATCGTAATAAGGTCAGATATGAGGTATTGAATTTAGTATTGATTTTTTAAAATATTTTTTTTTAGGACAGCAATTATTTTCGCACGAATGCTCATTGTAATAATAAACACATAATTTTGTCTCGTTTTGGAAAAGTACTGGGTTGTTAGAGGCTGTATACGCCACACAGTTGACATTAAAACGATCTGATGTATGATAGTTGAGGACACAATGGCTACGATTTGTATGTTCCTCCAAATATTTTGTTAAGACTTTTGACATCATACAGTCGCTGCATTTATTTCTAAATTTAAACATTTTAATTTTTATAGGTGTAAGTTTGTATGCGTATAGCATTTAGTTATGTGTGTGTGTGCGTGTTTGTGTGTGCGTGTGTGCGTGTGTGTGTGCCTCATCTAAGACTAGTGAGATATAGAAGACCTTTGTCTTGTGGTGATGGTGGTGGCATTTTTGTAAAGTTTCTGTGTTAAAGTTATTGACAGTCACACATCTTTGACATAAATATTGCTATATTCAGCCAAAACTATGGGATTCAATATTACTCTATGCCTAAAGTTTGTACCCTGACATATACATGTTCCCGTCTTGTCATAAAGCCATTCATATGCGATACAACACACTGACCGTGTATAAAACATGCTTGGAACCATCACTCTCTATAGTGAGATTTAATTCAACTGGTAAATCGTTCTTTGCTTTGCCTGCAAAGAATGTTACAAACGTCTAGACACTGTAGTTACAATATCTGTCTGTCCACTCAATCGTCGTCAGCTTTTTGGTTCAAGTTTAGCTAAAGGGCAATCTCATTGGTTTTCATCGTCAGACCTTTACCACAAGTATCTTTGAGATTGATGACTAATGAGGTAAAAGTCAAGGAGATCGGAGCAGTTTATATTTTAGCTGGATTGGTAAATGACTGCAATTTTCAGATCTAGCAGTATTATCTTCTACGGCTGTAGATGAATTGCCCTCAAGAATAATAATCGATCACTCTGTCTTTATTTCAATGTTTTAAGTTGGTTGCATCTTAATATATATAATTCATAAATAGGCATTATATATATATATATATATATATATATATATATATATATATATATATATATATATATATATATATATATATATATATATATATAAATAGGCATTATCCTTTCAACCAGTTTTAACTCTGTACATATAACATCTTTGGAGATGATGAATGTTTTTCAAAGTTTAAATGTTCAAATGTCAGTTTCACAGCATTAAAGGTTGTTTAACATTTATGGGTAGATTGTTGTAGATTTTATTAGTGGTCATATCTTACGTTTCCATGCATGGATCTTACGTTTCCATACATGGATCTTACGTTTCCATACATGGATCGCTATTAGATTTGGCACATACATTTAATAGAGGAGATGAGTAAGCTCTGGCAGGGGGATGCATGACAGTTTAAGGTTACAGGACTTATTTGATAGTATATTACTAAGGCCAAAGCCTCATTGTCGCACACGAAACAACAAATTTAAAGATATTTTAGTCTGTTAATTATTTAACTTTGGTGTTCTTATTGCATTTGAAATTGAGTAATATCGACATTGAGAAGTAAGATGATGCTATACACTAAAATGTCAATAGAAGAAAATGAAGGGATTTGTTTATTTTGTGCATTATCAATCTACGTTAACTTATTCAAAACTAATATACAACATATATAATAATACTTAAATTCTAGGCCTGATATTATTTCATGAATATACCTTTCACTTTGAAATATAAATCTAGTGGAGTTGTACATTTAGCTGAGGGTTAATTTCCATGTGCCTATCTAGCTGGTTGCTGTGCACCTCGAACCTGTTCCTTTGATTTTGCTCCATTCTTTTATGGGCATGAGTGCATGGCTGACTGGATTATAGTGCTGAGGCCATAGAGCTAGGCAGTGGGTTCCGGTTACTCGTGGTGTGGGTTCGATTCATGATTGAAACGTATTATAACTCCTTAAAATGTTTGATTGTATCTGTGTCACTCTTTCTCCCTCTCAATTGGGTCATCAAGATGATTTGTATACCCTACCACAAATTTAGAAGGGCATATAGTGTTAGACCTGGTCCATCCATCAGACATAGATTAAGTTTTTAACTTAGGTCAGTTTTATAGGAATTGTAAGTCACAGAAGTAGTAAGTGGGGGGGGGGGGGGGTAAATAGGTACGGGGGGGGGGCACTATAGGTATCTACGGGAATTTAACATAGCGGGGGCACTATAGGTATCTACGGGAATTTAACATAGCGGGTGCACTATAGGTATCTACGGGAATTTAACATGGCGGGGGGCACTATAGGTATCTACGGGAATTTAACATAGCGGGTGGCACTCTGGGTACCAACGGAAATTTAGCATTGGGGGCAGTTGGGGTTAGAAGTATGGGGAGAAGGACACACACACACACACACACATACACACTATACCATCCAACACGTCGTGTGTAGTGACGAATACAACGTCATATACCATCCAAACACTCCACACTATACCATCCAACACGCCGTGTTGGTGTGACGAATAGAACGTCATCTACTATCCAAACACCCCACACTACACTATCCAACACGCCGTGTGTAGCGACCAATACCCCGTAATATATGCTATCCAAAACCCTACATATACTCTCCAACACGCCATGTGTAGTGACCTTCTGCCTAGTGGCTATATCTATGAGAGAGAGATTTTAAATTATCCTCGTGTGTGGCCATACAGCCATTTACGAGTAGGCTATATCTATATAGCCTAGAGTTATATATAAAGCATTACCTATACCTCAGATCATGTTGGAGGTGTCAGTAAATTTGCATATATTGTACCTATGTTATAAATAGCTTTTATCAAGGGAACCAACTCATAATAACTTTAAAATGGACGTGACTAAAAGTTGTATTAAACCTCGGGAACCGTCACGGACTTTAGCGTTGACTAGAAAAAATCCGGAACATTAGATTATAATGACCTAGACTAAAAGTAACACTAACATTCCGAAATTGTACCGGACGTTAGCGGAGACTGAAAATAATCCGGAAAAAATGTAAAAAAAAATTGGCTGAGACTAAAAATAATACTAAACTTTCGTAACTCATTTTAAATTTTTTTGTTATTTTTTTATTTTTTTTTTAATCAAACACAAACACACTCTATACAAAAACACTCCACAAAACCATTTTTAATTTTTTACTTTTTATTTTTAAATCAAACACAAACACACACAACACCTTTTTAATTTTAAATTTTTTATTTTTTATCAAACACAAACACACCCTACATACAGAAGTTTTTATTTTTATTTTTTATCCAACACATACACCACACCATCTATTTTTGGAGAAAAGTTTTTTATTTTTATTTTTAAATCAAACACAAACACACACCACATATTCAGTTTGCTAATTTTACCTGCCATCTTCTTGAAGTGTTGTTGTTGAGATCTTGACGAGTCAACGAGAGTGACTACACTGGCCAACGCACCGCTTTATATGCTCGAAGCGCGGACGCGATGGAAAACATGGGGTTCAGATCGAGAGTGAGAAAATGGATAGAGTGGGTGACTTCAGATCAATAGAAAGAGAGATAGATAGAACATAATAATTTTTTTCAAATTCAATAAAAAAACCACACAACACTATTTTTCAAAAAATCAACATTTTTTAGTGAACAAGAAGAAGCTTCTCTAACATAAAAATGCAAACTAACAACCAACAACATATTAAACAGGAACGTATATACAGGGTTGACAACGTTGGGAAGGTAAACTAAACTTCCACTTTTCTACATCTACATCATTCTGATGCACACTATGTTTCTGAGCTAAAGATAAGAGATAACCATAACGTTCACAAAACCATCGTTCTACTTTAGCATCGTTTCGAGCATACTCCTTATCAAAACAAGTCACTAAATGTTCTAAGGAATATCCGAGACTGCGTTGATGAAGAAAATGTACACAATATTGTCCACACACCATGGAATCCGATCCTTGTAATCGAACATTATTGAATCGTGTAAAGACGGCATTTCTTCTCATAAAGTCGATGATGTCGTCTTCCAAAGGAGGTAATCCATAAGAATCAAAAAATTCCACACCACCACTGTGATCGTTGGGAAAGTACACGGCTACCCAATGGGTTCCTGGTAGATGACTGTCGTCGGTATTGATGACATAGGCATGAACGCCTTTAGGTTTGCGATGAGGTAGTTCATCTTTAGCACACACCACAGGATTCCAAGAAGGAGTCTAGGAACTGTGAGTCAACAGGTAATGAAGTTCCCTGGTATCCATTTTTTCTTCACAGGAAATGATAAGTCATCAATTCACACTTGACTTTATGCTTGAATATATCTGTCAAGTAATTCCACGAATTCTCACGGCGGATAGTTTCTGTACTCTGTTGAATGAGAGCTAAGATGCGATGGATCTCCAGAGGAGTGAGTGGAGGTGAAGAAGAATTCTGCAAGTCTTTATACCATTGTCTCAACACCTTTTCTTCTGAGATCTGAGACCAGGCCTTTTCCAAATATTCGTCCTATTTTTCTTCGCCTGTCATCATCAAACATTGGTCGTGTTGTTTCTGACTGGGATGATCGATTTGACATCCATGACAATGTTCTCGGGTCAAGCTGTTAATTCTTTCAGTCAATTCCTTAGCATAACAGGAGACTAAATGTTTTTCTTGTTCAGGCCATCGAGAAATAAATCCAACAAACTCGGGAACAGTATTATTCTCTTCTTCTATTCGAGGTACTGAATGAATGACTTCGTCATCATCATCATCCGTGGTAGTTTGTGACTGCTGTGCTTCACAAAATCCCTCATCATTATCTATCTCCATAGGTTCTTCTTCTACGTGTTGCATCTTTTTTTTTCTTCTAATAGTCTAGAATCACTTCTCTCAAACTGTTGATTTCTAGACTGTTATCAAATTCTGCATACAAGACGACGTTCACCGTGTCGGGTAGAGGATCTTTAAACTGAAGTTCCACACGAAGTGGGCCTGATTTTATAGGCTGGAAATGTCCTTCGTCGCTGCCTTGGTCAGGAGTGAAATCAAATCCCCACAACGCATACCCTCCTGCATAATCGTCGTACGAAATGGCGTGGCTGGTGTTGGTGCCTAACTGTCCTGTGGCTTCAAACAGGCTCAGGTAAGATCGCAAGTAATTTTTCTGGGCGTAGCTAAAGTTAGGCTCAAAAGGTCTGGTACACAACGTTTTGCCATCTCGACTGACTTCTATCTTGGAGACGTTGTAGTATTTAAACTCGAACGGATTCTGATTGTGGACTCCGTTGAGGGCTGCATTACTGACGATGCCAATCAGCAAACATTTGGGGAGCTGTCCTTGGAAGACGTGATCTTCGACTTTGGATCCGAGTCCAGCGGCAATGGTAAATCTTTTCACTTCCACGCGTCGTACAGGATACTTGGCAGTGGTTCTGCTCAACGTTTGACTGATGTCGTTGACTACTTTTGGTAAGACTTCCACACGGCGTACGTAAAGTCTGGCTTCTTGGATGATGGTTTTCCACTCGTTAGCATGAGGCATCAAATGGAAAGCGGCACTACTGCGATTCAGTCTCAGGCGTACATCCACTCCGTTCAACAAATACTTGTCTTGCAACCACATGTCCAAATGCAAACGATCCATCAATTCTAAACTGCGTCTGACCTTAAAGATCTTTTCCAGTGTTCATCAAAACATTTTTGCCTGCTCTCATAAAGGCTTCTTTATGATTTTGTTTGTCAATGAGGACATTTTGCAAAAATTCTTTTCCTTGCGTCAAAGCGGCATCTTTTAAGGCATGGAATCCTCGAGTCACCATGGGTTTCAAAATAGGGGCTACCGTCCGAAAAGCCGATCTTAACATATCTCCTAAACCATGTCCTCGTTGTCGAGCCACTCCTCGGTACACAGGATACATTTTGTTTGGGTCAGTTACAACGCGTTGGAGAACTATTTTCGAAAATGTAGTTTCACCGTGACTTTTCCTTTGTCAATTAATGGCACACTTTGTCCCAAATCTCCTTTTATACTAATGTTGACACTGTCAAAATACGACTTACTGACTGGAAGATAATGAGGGTGTACAAATTCACGGTGAATGTGATACGTGTTTCCACCTTCTTCGTACGCACCAGCAGCAGTATCCACTTTGAAAGGAATGACTCTCAGTAAGGGAGCGGCTGTGTGTCCCACCACGTTGTATTCTACCACATCGGAGTACACAAACATTACATTCAGTCCAACGTTCAATTCGATAGGGGTGCGAAAAGCTATTCCAAATCCTGATTTGCTTTGAAATGTTCTATTGGTAAACTTTTTAGTTCCACCCAAAATAGAATACAACCCAGGAGAAAAAGTCATGGCCAAGGTTTTGTCGTCCGAAAATTGTATCAAGAGACGGCGTGCCACAGGATGGTAACTGATCTGTACCGATTTCTTGGCTTTTTCTAAGGCTTCGCTAAATTGGGCGTCGAAGATGGTTGCAATCGTGTCCACCAAATGTTGAGCAGGAAAATAATTTCCCTCAGGAATTCTCATGGTATAGCTACCCCCGTGAGGTAATGTCTTTTTGGATTCGCGAATGCCAGGATCATTGGTGTCCAAGTGTTGTTGCAGTTGTGCGTCCAGGATATCCACGATGAAAGTGTTTTGACCTTTGTCGATGTTTTGGACTTGCGTAGGATGAATGATTTCTACCAAAGCCACTTCCCAATGAGCTTCGTGATCCAATTGGATGGATTGAGGTAATTTGGTGGTGAAACAACATAAGACGTTGTTGGGAAACACATCCATGGAACTGTCACTGGGTAAAGTTAAATAAAATTGGTCATTCATAGTAGGTCCAAAGTGGTTTTGGTCTCCGAGGAGTCACCACTCGAGTTCAAAGGATATTCAAAGGGTTCCAAAAGAGGAGTGGTATTATGGTGACTGGAAGAAGAAGGTGGACTGGGGTTGGTCGTACTACCGTGGTTGCTGTGGCTGCTGTTGCCCGTCGTCGTCGTAAATTTCAAAGAGGGACTGGGTAAAAGATAACCGATGCAACTGCTAAGTAAAATGGTCCACAATTGTTTGTCTCCTTGTTGCAAACTCAAATTGGCAATGGCTGCTCCGATGACACAATACACTAAAAAAATTTGGCAGAAAAAGACGATTTGATTTTTAGGCACACGTTCTCCGCACCACACCAGAGCGGTTGTTTTTGTAATTCTTGAAGAGAAGAACTCTGCGAAGGAGTCGAGGTCGTGGTTGTGTTGAATGGCATGTTAGGTTACTTCTTTTTCTTTTTATAGTCGACGACTTGAGAAGCAGCAATCCAAGAATCAAAACTAGGAGGATATCCTTTCCAACGTACTTTGACTTCTTCTACTTAACGTTTGCCTACTTTGCGTGTTCTTTGTTCGAGAATGCTTTCGATGTCGTACAAGGCGTCTTCTTTTTTAGTCACTCGTTGTAACTCAGGCAAGAAAAATGTTCCTTTGAGCACTTCACCGTGCATGTCTTCCAATTTATAGACGGGAGGATGGCGTCCACGCACGGGTGTAGTGACACGAAACAATTCGGTGGTCCAGTTGGGTAAATAACCTTTGTCAAAAGTGCGTTTGGTTTTTCCGATGCGAACCCAATCTCCCGTCTTTAACTCCAGCAAGGTTTTCTTTTGAGGTGGTGGTCTGTTCCTCTGGGGTGTACCAAACAATTTATCAAACACGGTCACTTCGTTTTCAGGGCTGACCTCTTCGGGGGCACATCCGATGCTTCGATGGTACGATTGATTGTACGCTTTGACCAAACTGGGTAACACGTCGATGTACTTGAGAGTATGTTGATGTGTAAAATATTTCCACATGCGTTCTTTCAAAGTTCTTTGAAAACGTTCCACGATACTGGCTTTGGTTTCAGGATTTTCGGTGGTAAAAAAATGAATCTGTCTTTGTTTCAATTCTTTTTGAAAAGCTTGGTTTAGAAATTCGGTGCCTTTGTCAGTTTGCCATCGTAAAGGGTGACGACCACTTTGTTTCAAGACCAATTTTAAGGCACGTACAAATTCGGTACTACTTTTAGATGTCAAAGGCACGACCCAAGCAAATTTGGAAAACACGTCAATGACACAAAACAAATATTTGTGACCACTATTGTAGGTTGCCAAATGAGAGACGTCGGCTAAATTGGCTTGCCATTGATGATCGATGCCTTCCACTTGGGTTGGACTTCTAGAAAATTTGCGTCGAATGGGTTTGTGTAACGTGTACGTCGATTGTTCTTGTAACCATCGTCGTACTTCTGGCAAACGTACACTTTTCAATTTACTTTTAGCAACTCGATATAATTTTTGAACTCCTCCGTAACCAGCAGCATGGCCAGGATTGTAATAAATGGTGGCTAAAAGTTTCTCAATGGTTTGATTCCTCAATAAGTCAACCAAGTACCAATGCTCTTTTCTTCGTGGGGTATCTTTTTGGATTGCAATGCTTTACGTGTCCGACGAGCCACTGGTGTAAAGGAGGATGTTGTTTGAACAGGGGTCATCGGTTCTGTTTTGACTTCTATCTTCACTTCTTCCTTTTTCACTTTTGATGGCAATGGGGTAGACATTATCTTTTTTATCCAACCCGGTGTGGCTAACTTTCGTATTTTTTTAAGAGGTGGAGTTTGTAACTCTTCTTCTTCTTCTTCTTTCACGGTCATCCCTGTGGCGGTGTCTGTTTTAGTGGTGGTAACTTTAGGTTCACTTTTCATCAGGGTTTTGAAATCTCTCAGAGTGGGTGGAGCTGTTTCGTCTACGGTTTTCTGTTTCTGACAAATCGCTTCGTTCCATCAGGGTTTGTAATTCTTGTTGTAACTGTGACATCTCGTTGAGATTAGGATTGGGAGGTAAATGAGGTATCCGTTGTTCGTTCCAACGATGAAATTCCATCCATCGTTTGTAAGGCACTAAAGTCAGTTTTCGTCCTTCCATTTCATCCAAAGGTACAAAAATGTGTGGTCTTTATAGAGAAGGGTGTCCTTTTTATCTTCTTTTTTTGTTATCGCATGACACCTCCTAAAAGTGGTCTAGCAATCGTTTCTAACAAAGGACCCGCTATTTTTAACAACGGTCCTAACAGCATAGGTAGAAATCCTCCTCGTTGCACCAACATTTTTTTCTTTTGTTGGAGAGGTATTTTCTTTTTCACCATTTGACGAAGAACGTTCCGATGTTTACCTAATTTTTGTTTCTGTATCTTGGACAAAGGTACCGTTCCTTTCAAGACGTTCAAACAACATTCACGCACGGTATCGATGATTTCTTTAGGGGCTGTTTGAATGAGTTGTTTTCGCATGGGAGGATTGGATTTGGTCAGGACAGACAAGACGTCCCAATGTTTCGCCAGACAAGGTGGAAGTCCTTTTTTGCTTTTCTTCTTTTTTTGGTGGTGGTGGTGGTGGTGTGCACGTTTCGGGGTCATCTTAGAAGTGAGGAGTAAGTCTGAAGTCTTTGGCAGGTCACCCTTCTATTTTATACTGGAACACGTCTCCACTGATTGTCTGCATGACAGGCCTCACTCGACGTTGAGGTGTTTTCAATGGACTAAATCGTCTCAGTTCTTCTTTGGATAAATCCACTAAACTTTGTAACACGCCGGTTCTTTCTTGGACTTTGGTTTTAGGGGACGGTACTTTGTTTGCGGCCGCTGCCATGGCCAAATCAGCCGAAGTCGAGGGTCCCGAAGTGGTGACTTTCGAAATAGGTTTCCATTTTTGCATCAAATTAGGAAACACTTGTCTTAAGTCTGGTTTGGCAGGCATCATCCTGAAGGGTGGTGAAGAAGACGAAGAAGTGGACGCAAAAGGAGAAGGAGACCTCGTCACTGGGGTCTGTTGTGGTGGTGTCTTGCGGGTGTACGTTTGCGTCCTGGCAGCAGTACCTCTCTTGCGGCTCCTTGCAGTGGTGGGTGTTTTCTTCTTCTTGGCAGAACTTTTCTTTTTCTTGGGGACTTTCTTCTTTTTAGGGCTTTTCTTTTTTTTGTGGCTTTCTTCTTAGGGCTTTTTTTTTGTTGTTGGTGTTTTTGGGTTTTTTGGCTTGGGCATTAGGATGCCATTTCAAAAGTGAACGAATCATAACCCCTCCTAAAGAACCGCTACCTCCAGGGGTTGAAATGATTTGTTTTTTAGTCCGTGGATCGATTCTAGGATCGGCTAGTTGTGACAACACCCCTTTATGTTTTAGAAAAAAACGTTGAGTTTGATGAGGGATGTGAATGATGCCTTGCAACAATTGAAGTGCCGTCAAAGTAAACCATCGTAACACTTCTTTAAGACTAGCTTCTAACAAATGAGCACGTACTTGTGCATTTTTTTCGCGACTGATGCCATACAAGGCACGAATTAATTTAGCCGGAGGATGAGATTGAAAGGAAGTCATATCGAAGACTGTGAGACAGAAATGACGTAGTGGATGTTTTTATAGTTTTTTTTTTCTTCAGAGTGTGGCTGAAGGGGACGTGTAAATGACAGGACCTCCTTCTTGACACCAATGGTGAAACAATTGGGTACGAAATCTCAAATACTCGGGAGTGGTCGGTTTTAAGTCGATGAGTAAATACGCATGAGGTGTTTGAGTGGCATCGTCGTACGCATAATTCAACCAAGGCATACCTAACTGTTTGGCTAACACTTGCACTTGAGATTTGTCTCTGGGGCTTTTAAACAAGATCACGTAATGAACATTGAGACTGATGGTACGATGGGCTTTACTTTGTTGAAATAAATTTTGAGTAATGTAAATGATAATGGCATTTCAATGGTGTCCTTTTCGTGTAAACCAAAGTTTAATTTCTTCTTCGTCTTCTCCTAGCATGTCGTCGAAGATGACCAGATGTGTTTGACTCACGTCAGACACGATCCCATCGTCTTCGCGAGGGATACCTTCTACAAACGAAATGGCATCTCCTTGACTTTCTTTCAATAAGGTGTAAGACGGTTGCCACTCTTTGTAACACCACACGATGCGTTGAGGTGAACGATCAAACAAATGAGATTTGTGTTCGATCAAACGTTTGAAAAAATCGGTTTTGCCTGAACCACTCTGTCCAGCAATCAACATGTTAAATGGATGGCGCAGATACAAAGCGTCCCAACTTTGACGATCTAACTTTTCGTCAATCACTTTGACCACAGCAGAGGAAGTAGAAGAGGCAGACGAGGCAGAGGAAGAAGATGTAGCCAGAACTGAGGTAGGAAGATTTTTGAGAAGAAGACAAAAGACCCAAGACATTTTATACGTTTCATACACGTTTATTTTTTTTTTAAAACAAAACAACACAACAAAAACATTTTTTTTTTACAAGTCATGAAGGACAAAAATGCAGACCGCAAAAATGGTCAGGTACAAGATTAAGGCTACCACTAAAAGAATTAAAGTTCTGTACAAACAAGTCAATGTACAACATTCTGGTGTCCTAGGAATGGAAGGCCCAGGCACTGGCGGTGGCAATCTTCTGTTCGTCTTTGTTCTGGAAGAATAAAATGTCTCTGACGGTAAGGAGGGGGTGTGTTCCTTAGGGGATTGTATTTGGACGACAACAACGGTGTGGTCTTTCTCTGCTGTGTCAGGTTGTTCTTCCAGGATTGTTTCTAAGGTCATTTTTTTTTTTGGACTTAGGTTCCCATTTCACTTTTGGACACTTAGTGGTGACGTGCCAGATCTTTGGCAAACTGAATCGCTGATGCCAAATCTTGTAGCCAAACATTGAAACCAATTTTTCTCCAGTCACGTACAACTTTCCAAGTGTAAAGTTGTTGGTGTAACTCACTAGCAATACACACTTCTTGAAAGGTATGAAGGGTAGATAAAGTTTGACTAATGTCTTCTTCACATGGAGGTACCCCAGTTGTCTTCATCACCAGTCTCAACACTTTGAGTATAATTTGTCTTTCGTGTACCGATAAAGCATGAATGGTCATGTTGTTGTTTTTTTTTGATGGTTCATAAAAATAGTCCAAAACAACCACGGGTCCTCCAAAATAATCCAAGACAAACACTGATCCTCAAAAATACTCCACAACGAATGTCCTGGAAAACGAAATCCAAGAAATACAGTCACTAAGACACACACCGCATAGCGTCCGAAATTCAATGGAAACAGTTCTTGTATCAAGTCTTTATAATCCTCTAAAGTCTGAACACGATCGTTGACTTCCTTCCACGGAATACGTTTCACAAGTGAAGACCACAGTCCTGACATGGTGAGACTTTATAGGGTGAGATTCCTAAGGTGGGTATCTTTGGTGGTGGGTTTTTATATCCAGGTTCCCAAGGTTGGTATCTTTTATGATAGTCTTCTTCAAGGTGCCAGCGATATAATCTTCCCAAAATCAGTCTTCTCATACTTTGGAAGTAAGCATAGTGTACAGATCGAGAAATGACTTTGAGTTTGCATTTCACTTGTAACTTGACAAACTCTTGGTAAATGCGTTTTCGCAGCTCCAAAAGCAAACCACGAATGTGTTCTGGTAAAGTATCCGACTTGGAAAGAAGTAACTCTCTTTTGTGTTCTTCACGATAGCTGTGATAGTTTCTCTTCAGAATCAGACTTCTGATACGGTGGAAGTCGCGGTAGTGTGCAAATCGAGAAATGAATTTGAGTTTACGTTTCACTTGGATCTGGACAAACTCTCCGTAAATGCGTACTCGCAACTTCAAAGGCAAACCACGAATGCGGTCTTCTAAGCTAGGTAAATACTGTTAAATGTGTACTCGCAGCTCCAAAGGTAAACCACGAATGTATTCTTGTAAAGTATCATCCGACATGTTACTTCTTCTTGGCATCAGGCTCATCGTACCCGTACTCTTCTAAAGCTACTAAAGGTAAGAACTGACAGTGCGGAGACCATCTGGCATGTTCAATGTAAGCTGAGTCGCTAGGCTCCAATTGGTGAAGTCTCACACCGCAACTGAAACACTGAACTTTATCTCCTTCTCCCAAGCTTTGGCAGTAGTTGCTTGTAGTAAATATTTAGGCCACTTGTCTTGGAACGTCTTGAGTCGACTTTCAAACTTGGAATAACCAGGCAAAGCCACAGGTATCGTCAATTTTTTACTCCTGTAGGTATGACAATTATGTGTACGATTAATAAAGAGTAAAGGTCGTCCTGCATCGTTAGAGGGACGGTGAGGCACACGCACAGCATCGCTGATGTTAAAGCGTACGGAATCCGTCTCATCGTGTGAATCGCTGATGCCAAAGCGTACGGAATCCGTCTCCTCGCATGGCACTGCATCGCACTCCAAGTCGTGATGGCACTTTGAGTTCACACTAGATTTCTCCCTTGGTGGGTGGGTGGCATGAGTATTCTTATTCATCTTTGGTGGGAGGATGAAAAAATTACTCATCTTTTTTTCTTCTTGCTCAGTCAACGTTGAAAGTCAGAATGAATTGTTAGGCTTGGAAGGGGTTCCTTTTTTATACCTGTCGACTGTACCATCTGCAAAGTACTGTAATGTAATCGGTGGAAACGCCAAAGAAAGGTAAGCACAGTTTGGACCCCATCTGACATGTTCCAGGATAGCTGAATGTTTAGGGTTCATGTAAATGGTTACACCACAACTGAAACATTTCACTTTGTTTCCCTGTCCAAAGTAGACAAATCCTGCTCTGGCTAAAGAGTTGGAAGTAGGTAATCCATTCCATTTAGGCCATTTTTTGAACGTGTTCAATCGACTGGCACAATCACAATAGTCAGGCAAGACCACGGGAAATTTGTATTCTTTCAACTTGAGGTCTGTAGTGGGTTCATCACAAGGTGTTGTTGAAGTCATCGTCAATCTTGGTATTGTCTTTCTGTTCAAGGGGTCCCTTTTTTATACTGCA
This sequence comes from Margaritifera margaritifera, assembly GCA_029931535.1. Taxonomy (NCBI): domain Eukaryota; kingdom Metazoa; phylum Mollusca; class Bivalvia; order Unionida; family Margaritiferidae; genus Margaritifera; species Margaritifera margaritifera. The sequence continues at coordinate 744,274 of JAQPZY010001520.1, forward strand.
GATTGGCGTGTCCGTAAGGCAAAGTGGTGTGGTCTGGAAGTCTCACTCGTTTTTGGTACACTATTCGGTACACTTTTTTTAAAGGGCGACTGACGATTTGATGATTAGGTAACCGTACGATCTTGTGAGGTTCTAACGTTTGTACTCGAAAGTCTTCCACTTGTCCAGACAGCAAAGCATTTTTCAAAACCTCAAAATTGACTACTCGGCTGGTTCGATTGTTTAGGGTTAATCCTTTGACTTTACATTGGGTGTGAAGTTGTCCTTGCGGGTCTCGGTATCGGTAGCCGTAATTTTTAGGGCCGCCGCTGGCAAAACTCAGAATGGTGTCTTGAGGGTACTCGTCTGTCCAGGCTCCTAAACGATCTCCTTGGATGGTAGGGTGTGGGCAACCGGGGCGATGGATGTACATACAACTGTCGGTGTCAAAGTACAGGACACGATCTCCCAAGACTTCTAAAGCTTCGTCGTACAACTTCAAACGAGCATGAGCGGTCACGTAGGCGGCAATGACTACGTTGCTAAACTTGTCAGGTTTTACAAACTTGGGTTTTTCTTCGAAATTGACTAAGATCAAATCATCACGGACGATTTCTACGTGTTTGACTAGTATACTTTTGTTGTCCACCAGTTGAAAGTACTTATAGGGATCGGTCAAGTATTCCGTCTTGGTTAAGATGGGTCGTTGTGCCATTTTTCCCCACAAGCAATTGAGCATGACTTTATCAAACGATCTTTTTCCTTCGTTCTTTTCCACGTCTTCCAAAGTGATGCCTTCGACGTCACGGTACTTTTCTTTGAATCGAACTTGGTCTTCGGGAGTCTGACACCGTGAGGGATAGCCGCTGGCTTCTTGTTTCGGTTTTAAAAATTGGTTGACGTACCCCGAGAAAATGCCTGGATGATTCGTGGCGTCGTCCTTTTGGTATTGTGCGGTAGTTGGAAAGTGCCAGATTTCGTCCACTTTCAACAAACGGTATCCACAATCCAGAGCTCGAAACAATTCGGCACTGACCCACATTCCTGTCAAAGCGCGCTCTTCCTCCGTGTGGTGACAGGGGTGATCTTGGTTGCATGTTTCGGCACACGTACGGCATAAAGGAAACATCAGTTTTCCTTGGCAATGGTGAGGTAAGATGGGATGGTACAAGTTTGTCGGGGGTAAGACTTTACATTTGATCAATCCTTCGTATTGACGAATGTGTTCCACGTCGATGTGTTCTGTCAAGATTTCTGGGTGTCCGGTTGGAAAACGAGCATATTTACACACCCAAGGATACAAAGAACACACGTCGATGTATTTGATTTCTTCTCCTTTGGATTCGTCTACATCGTACAGCAAGCGAGTGGCATTGGTTCGTCCTCCAAATAAACTGTGGCGTGGATCCAAAGGTTCGATGGTGGTCACGTCGTAACTTTCGGTGATGCTCTTAAATTCAGGATCGGTTTTCAAACGGCGATCGTACTCGTGCTCCCACATTTCTACCACTTGGTATCCTTGACTTTCTAACTTGAGTCGTCGTTGGTAAGTGCGTTCGTACAACTGTTCCATGGTAGAGTCTGAATAAGGTCTTTTCAGGTCTCGGTCAGGAAAACAGGTAGGGCATCCGTGAAACAAGCAACCCTGAAATTCGAACACCGTGTGCGGGTTTTCTAAATCAAATCCATCCACGGAATAAGATCCAATCTTCTTTTCTCCTCCTCCGTTTCTGGCATGTTGTATCCATTTGCCTTCTTTTTGGCACAAGTAATGGAACCAACGCAAAGCTTTGGCCGAGTATTGACGACTGGCAAAGAGAGACGTGTTGGAGTCGATGATGGCTAGTTCGTTCTCGGGCATGAAGTTTTTGGTGTACACTAAAGAACAGGCTTTGGGTAGGGTGCACGCATATTTCAAAGGATCGACGTCTCCGTGATCTAGAAATAACTCTCGAAACTTTCCACAGCAACGCCGTAAAATGTCCACATCGGATCGACAGTACTTCAGCATTTCCTCTTGAAAGTCAAATGGATCGGACTGGTGAGTGCGGTGCCAAGCGTGAAAGGCTTCTCGCTGTTCGGGGCGCATTCCGTCGGGGTCGTAATAATGGAGGTCAGGCAAATGAGGTAGGACGGCATGTTGATTAGCTTCCGCGTTGAAGAAGTGAGGAAAATAGCCTTTAGCCATTTCTGTCATGCCAAAAGTTTTTGGCATTCGACTCAAAGGCATGGCCAAATAACTCATGGAATCTTTAAATTTGCCTTGACCCACTTTCATGTAGATGAGCTTGTTTCCGTTCATGGTGACTTCAGGGCGTTCGGTACCTTGTCGCGAATAATATCTTAACAAAAACTGTCCATCGTATCCCGAGAAATTGTGAGCTATGACGGTCGCATAGCGATGACAGTCTCCGTAACGTTGAATGTCCTCTTCGCTCCAAGTGTCGTCGGAAAGGGTCTAAAATCCATTGAGCAAACTAGGACAAAGTGTTGGCCCCGCGAAAGATTTTTTCACGTCCTCCAGGAATCCGACTACAATGAGGACAGTGAAAGTGGATCGTTTCTTGAATGCACTTCTCACAAGCCCGATGAGCCACGCAGAAATTGGGAATGTGAATGCCTGTTTCTTGCATGCATTCAAAATAAAAAAAGATGAAATCCACTTTGTTCTTGTTCTTCTTTAATTCTTTCTTCTCTGTCTTGTCGTACTTTTGAATAAAACATTGATGATCAAAGTTCACCATCTGCTGACAAATGTTATATCTTTTTTTTCCAGTACAAACGTGTCTCTTGGGGTCGTTGGTGCGAATCAGTTTTCCACACGTGGAGCACAATTTCAATAAGTCGCAAGCACATTTTTTTTGGTACCCTTGTGTCTTGCGATGCTGTTGGTAACAAGAGGGACTGACAAAAGTGCGTCGACACGTCTCACAATGGACGTGGTGTTGTTCAGGAAGGCATGGTTTGTCCGCTAAACAGCCCCGACATCTCTGACCGCAATGAAAGTGTCGCTCTCGACTGTTAAATCCTTGGTCGCATTTCTCGCAGTAGTAAGAGTATCCCAAAAATCCGGTGATAGTGGTGATGGCATCGAAATGTTCTTGGTGGTAATACACCTGAATGTATTTTCCTTCGGGGAAATTTGGGCCTCGAAACACCATATCTCCGCGCACTTCTTTAGGGTGAACTTTCAAAGTGTAGTGAGGAGCCAAGACGTCTTGAAGTTGTTGCATTTGAGAAATGCCACACACGGTCTCTTTAGGGATGCCTGCTTGTTGCAACAGGAGTTCTGCTTCTTTTCGTTGATTGTTAGATTTGTTAGATCGTTGAATGTTATTCCAGGCTCTTTTCCATTCTTTGCTCTCGTTCTTGTTGGCATACATGTGCCCCACCACAATAGCTCGAGAAAAGCACATCTGGTCTTGGGTATTGTCAACTTGAACGACACTGTGTTTGGTACTTCGAAGATCGTCCACCAGTAACGCTTTCCTGTTTCGTCCACTTCCTCGAGGAGGAGCAACGTGAGTCATGTAAAGTGTGGCCTTTCCATCCGTGATGGTAAACTTGTCGTTAGATTGTTGAACGTGTTCGATTTTGGACATGACTTTGTCTAGTGTTAATTCTGCCGGGGTGCTGAATCGATCCAAACAGGGGACTTCAAATTGTCGTGATGAATAGACAGTCTCAATCGATCGTCCTCTTTGGCTCCACATTGTCGTTTCAAGTTCTGTAACACAGAACCCCACAAATCGCTAATAAACCCCGCCGCTTTCTCGGGAGGTACTTCGGACTCGAAGTCTTTGAAGTGAACCGTGTGAGTGTAGGCTGTGGTTTTAAATTTTCGAGAGGTTATTTTTTGCGTCTCTCGAATCCGATAGCAATTTTCGGGAGCCACGGTAGTAGGTCTTTCTGGTGGTGGTGGTTTTTGTTTTGGGTGGGTTAGAAGGTGGTAAGGTTTCAGGTTCACTCATCTCTTCTTCGAAATCGCTAGCATGGACTTGAGCTAGCAGTTCAGCCAGCGGTGTTTCAGGCGGCACGGACAGTCTTCGTCGCCGTGGCCTCTTTGTTTCTTCTTCTGTTTTCTCATAGATTTGGCGTGATCTTTTCATCTTGAAGTTTGATTTGAAACTGATTCAGTTTCACACAGGAGACTATATATAGAGAGAGGAGACTATATATAGAGAGACCTTCTTACCCTCAGAATCAGTCTTTGTGATTGAACTTCAAACTGTAAAGATGGAAGAGTCAAGAAGAGGTCGATACCCCAAGAAAGGACATTGGTCTTCCTATTATTGGGATTATCTAAGTCGAGGAACAGCAAAGAGAGCTAAAAGTCAAGATACTTGTTATATCTGCCAAGAGAAAGGACATTGGGCTCCAGAATGTCTACAACGTCAAAACCAAAACAGAGATAAAAGTCAAGATACTTGTTATATCTGCCAAGAGAAAGGACATTGGGCTCCAGAATGTCCACAACGTCAACAAACCCAAAACAGAGATAAAAGGAAAGATACTTGTTATTATTGTAAAGGAAAAGGACATTGGTCTTCGGAGTGCCCTCAGAAAGAACAAGAAAAAGAAAATCTACCAGAGAGGGAGGAAGCCGAAGGATCTTCAAACCTAGAAGAAGAAGAAGAACATATCGTCAAGAAAAGTAAGAAGAAAGTTAGATGGATGGAAAACAATGAGAATGAAGAAGAAGAACCCTTGATTCCTGTGAAGAAATTAAAGAAGAATAAGAACAAGAGAGACAGACAGTGAACAATGAACTTTTTTTGGAGTGTGATGTTATGTTCATGGTGAATTATTTTGTAAAAAAAAAATGAGAATACACCAGAATGGAAAAAAAGTAAGTGTTTTTGTGTTATTTTGTTATTTAGAGTATGGATGATACACGCACGCACGCACGCACTCATTCTTACACAAAAAACCAAGGAATGGGATTTTTTAAAGTTTTACTTGATTTTTTGGCAATTTGATTTCTTTTCTAGAGATCTGGCTGGCCCTGAAAAGGACCGTTAGTGTGTTTGTTTTGTTTGTTTTGTTAAAACAAACTTATGGAGTTGACATGATCAACTTCAATTGTCGTAATCCTTTTCCACGACCCAGTCCAATTCCTCCTGCTGCTGCTGCTTTGGTTGTAGTAGTTGTAGTAGTGAATGGTGATGGTAGTGGTGGTGGTGGTAGGATCTCACTAGTAGTGGTGATGGGTTTGGAATGTTTGTCCCGTGATGGTCTTTTTCTCTTCGGCTGAGTTAAAGAATACTCATACAGGCTTGTCAAACGTTTTAACTCAGATAAAATGTCTTCTAGTAGACTCACCGTTTTATCTTCCTGACTCTCTTCTTGCTGTGCTTCACTCTTCTCCTCTTCTAACTATCTTATTTCTTCTTCTTCTTGTTTTCTTCTCCTCTCCTCTTCTTGTTGAAGAAACACTTCTTCCGCTTCTCTCTGCCGCTGTAAAAATATTTCCAGTTGTTCTTGTTGCCTCTTTTTGAAATCGTCCATGACAGGCAGCAAAGAGGCTGATATAGCAGCAACAGTCGTAGTCGTTTCAGGCTCAAATTCTTGAGACAGAAAATCTAAATTAAACTCTTCCGGCTGGAAGTTTAACAAAGCAGCATGAGTCGTTGCAGGCTCACCCCAATACATACTAGTCTTGGTAGTCTCCATTTAGGCTGTCCAAAAAGTAAAATCCCTACGAACGCTGTGATGCCTTTATACCCATAATGACGTCACACCTCTACTCTCTTCCCATTGGAAGAAAAACCGACCCACTTGTAACGCTCGCTTGGATTGGTAGTTTATTTCGATTCATTTCAATCCGATCGTAAGGTATATATACGACCGCTTGTCTCGTAGAGCTTCACCGGTTTTCTCCAAGACTACTCCTAAAGAAACAAAACAAAATGTGGAAAAGTGTGGAATCATCCAGTATCATCTCGGGAATGCTGTTTAACCCAGCATTCCCTATGTATGTGAAGGCCTCATGGGCCATCACCAAGATGACAGAGACCACTATATGGAAACGTCGCATCTATATTGAACGACAAGGCTGCCTGAAGAGGGTCTTGATGTACGGACCGGAAGTCCGTAGAAGTTTAAGGAAAAGAAGACCCTCCAGATGTCAATGTTAAACAAAAAAAACAACGGCCCTTTTCAGGGCCACCCATTTTTCAAGAAAAGATTAATTTTTCCAATGATTGCCATTTTTTTTTTCCGTTGGTACCCCAATTACCCCCAATGCTAAATTTCCGTTGGTACCCAGAGTGCCACCCCCTATGTTAAATTCCCGTAGATACCTATAGTGCCCCCCGCCATGTTAAATTCCCGTAGATACCTATAGTGCCCCCGCTATGTTAAATTCCCGTAGATACCTATAGTGCCCCCGCTATGTTAAATTCCCATAGATACCTATAGTGCCCCCCCCCCCCGTACCTATTTACCCCCCCCCCCCCCCTTACTACTCACAGAGCTATGCAACTTTGTCGGCAAATATGTTTTGGTGCACCACCACACATACAGCCACCAAAACAGCAGGCCACTTTGAGGTTGTTTTATTTAATTTTTTCATTAAGTCTTGGTCATTAATGGTCACCGAGTCATGCAGCTTAGTATATAGATGTATGTTGGTCGGTACAATATTATTTTACCAAGCGAAGGTCATTGTGTCCTTTTTTTCAGACATCAGTGACTGATTAAAATTTGCATTTAGGTCAATATCTGGAAAAGTTTGGCCACAGAGGCATACAGTTTTGTCTGCGAATGAGTCTTGGCGAGCACAGTGACCTACTTTTCATGCGACAGTGACTTCGATTACGATTTTCATTTGTCGGTTTCTCGTGCATTATTTGCCACATAATCATGCAACTATCTTATTAAAAGTAGGAAAATGTGACGTGCATTTCGCACTTGAGTGAGGTCTGTGAATTTATGCGTGTAAGTCAATTTCTTAGGCAATATTGGTGGCATAGGATGCAACTTTGAGTGTATGTATGCGTCTTAGTGTGTGCAATGCCACCTAACAAAAATTAGGTACCTGTGACCTATATTTCACACCACAGTGACTGTGTTGACGTTTTCCATTTATATCAATTTCTTATGCACATATGAAGGCAGAGTCTTTCAAAGAGTGAATGCCATGGCATTCGTATTTTATGAACACATTTCTTGTCAATTTGGAACAGCATCGTGGTTTGGGTTGAGCACTGGAAGTACAGTGATGGTGGGTGGCCAATAGTTTCTTTGGTCATATTTGTGAAAACATGGAGGTGGAAAATAGATTGTTTGATTGCATCAGTTCCGATGCCCTTTACAATGGATCTGGCTCGTGTGGTGTTTGTCTGATTGCCCCAGTTCTATTGTCCTTGAACAATACGTCTGGCTTGTATGGGTAAGCCAGTCTGATCAAGTTGTATTTGATGTTCAGTTCTTACTCAATACGTGTATATTTTCTCCAACTTTTGACAAATGTTCACAAGCAGAGGTGAGATTTTTCTTTCTAATTGTTTTTTGAAAAATCTATAAAATATTGTGAAAAAAGGAAGCCTTTTACAACATTACACATTTTCTGCACCAGAAATATACAAATTACTAGCAATATACATGCCAGTCGAATAAGTGAGAGCTTTACAATTGGGGTCATGATGGAGAAGACTCAGATACCGTATTGGACTTTCCACAGGTCTTCAACAGACTGATTGTTCAAGATTGTTTATTCACCTAATCAAAATTGACATAATTTCTTCAGTGCAATAAAAAATTGGTCAGATAATGAGGAATAATAATTCCTGTTGCGCAATTGCTTATTTCATGTGATGCCTACAATCTATTGTACTGATTGGTAAACGATGGTCCGACAGAGTTTTAAATTATAGATAATTGCACTGATTAGTAAACTATGGTCAGAGTTTTTAAATTATAGATAATTGCACTGATTGGTAAACAATGATCAGACAGAGTTTTAAATTATAGATAATTGGACTGATTGGTAAACAATGGTCAGACAGAGTTTTTAATTATAGATAACCTTCATATGCTTATTGAACACTTAGGTCAGACTGTGATGACAGCTCTTCATATACAGTGAAACCTTTCTAAACTGGCACATCTGTAAAACAGCATCCTCTACAGTCTTGACACATAATTTAGTCCCAGTGGAGATATCTAGTAGTTATTCATCTGGAAACTTCCAGAAAAAAGTACATTTTATGGTTCCAACATTGCCGGTTTAAAGAAGTTTTATTGAAGTTTTAATCATTTTTCAGCTTGGTGACTATAACAGTAAAACCGCACATGTGACCATGTCTATTTACTGATATGTGTTTGTTTAAATTAATAAAAAATTTATTCGTATAAATTACTTCACTTAAGTCTATTAGTTCGATATATTAAACTAATGTAAGTACCTGTTGTAGTAATCTATATTTATAGATTAAATGTGAAAAGTTAGTGCAGAAACTTTAGAAATCAAGAGGCCGAATTGGGTCAGATATAGCTCACCTTCCTGACATTTACTTAATACTGCGAATTTACTATTTTTCATGGAGTAATTCGTGGATTTCTTGTTAGCTATCAACCACGAATTTAAAGACCCAACGAAGAGTGATTTTTTTGTATGGAAACTTTAGGAATTCATGCATGATCCACGAAATTAAATATTAACAATTATTTTTTTTTCACACAACCGTACAAATTGATACCCACAAAAATAAATTAATTCACAGTAGCTAAATATAGTTGTCCAAAAAATCTGGGTCAATAGGATGCTTTCTGTTAAAATTTCATCCATTGTTTTTGATTGTAGTTGTTATGAAAACAATTGTTTCGAAGCTCCTCTAGTTTGGTATCTTCATCAATATATGATGGTACGTTAGCAACCTTTTCCAATATTGAAAGACTCCTATCCCATCATACTTTGCGTCAAAGTTGGCCAAATTATGTTCAGCAGTTTTTTTGCGATAAAGTTGTAAACATTTGTTTGTACTTTTAGTAATGGCAGCCCTATTTAATAGTGGAATAGGATCATTTATATAAACCTAAAGGCTTCGAAAGCAAAGAGTCAAATTTACCAAAGTCTGTATAAACCTAAAGGCTTTGAAGGCAATGAGTCAAATTTACCAAAGTCTGTATAAACCTAAAGGTTTCGAAGGCACAGAGTCAAATTTACCAAAGTCTGTATAAACCTAAAGACTTCGAAGGCAAAGAGTCAAATTTACCATAGTCTGTATAAACCTAAAGGCTTTGAAGGCAAAGAGTCAAATTTACCAAAGTCTGTATAAACCTAAAGGCTTTGAAGGCAAAGTGTCAAATTTACCAAAGTCTGTTAAGCTTTTGTTGTAAGCTTTGGTGGTGTGTTTCTGTTCTTTAGTAACAGCAGCAATATTTGATGGCATGTTGGCATGTCATATGTTTGAATTTAAAAACTATTGATGTCAGAATGCTTCCTGTAAAATATGGTAATTTTCTGTTGAGTCGTTTGTGAGATGAAGTCATTTAAATGATAATCCATTTTTACTAACATTGCCCATATATGCCGGCGAATCAGCATCATTTGTATAAATTTGAACGCTCGTAGTATCATAATGCATTCTGTCAAATTTGGTCAATTTCAGCTGAGCAGTTTCAGACAATTAGTCTTTTATCTATTTTAATAACAGGAGCTACATTTAATAGAGAACTTGCATAATTATTTAAAAAATTGAAAGTTTTGTGTCCCAGAATGCTTTCTATAAATTTGGTCAGATTATGTTGAGCAGTTTCTTTTAGAAGAAATCGTTCAAATATTTTATTATTGTCATTATTAGCAACACTTGCCATAGTTGATAGCAGATCGGCATCATTTATATAGAAATAAACGCCTGATTGTCACGAAGCTTTCTGTTAAATTTGGTCAAATTTTGTTGACATTTTTGTGATGTGGTTAAAAGGTTTTTCTATGTTTAGTAACGTTGGCCATATCTGATGGCAGCTCACTATCAGTTGTGTAAACTTAAAAGCCTTAACGCAAGGAGACTTTCTGTCCAATAAAGTCAAATTCAGTTAAAAGATTTTGAGAAGAGATTTTTTTTCCTATTTGTAGTAATAGCGGCCAGATCTGATGGCAGATCGTCAGCATTTAAGTTGCGAGGTCATCCGGCCCGAATGCTTTCGATATAATTTTTTCAAATTCTATTTGGTGGTTTACTTTTTTTTTTTAGAAGTCATGTAAATGCATTTATTTTTTATGATGGCAGCCATAATTGATGTCTGATCAGCATCAGTTGTACAAATTTGAACGCTAGTTATACCACGATGTTTTCTATAAAATTTGGTCAAATTCAGTTTAGCAGTTAAAAAAAAAAAAAAAATATATATATATATATATATAAATTTTTTTCTTCTTCTTCTTTTGCTTTGAGTATAAGCACTCATATTTAATAGCAAATTGTCGTGATTAGTATAGATTTGAGAGGTATTTATGTCAGAATGCTTTCTATCAAGTCTTATCAAATTCAGTTGAGCAATTTTGCAAATGATGCCATTTAAAGTTTATCTTCTTCTGCTTTTAGAACCGGCATCCGTATCTGATAGTAAATCGGCATCATTTCAACAGATTTGATAGGTCTTCATGCAAGGATGCTTAATATCAAGTTTCATCAAATTCAGTTCAGCAATTTTGCAAAAGATGCCATTTAAAGTTGTTTTTTCCTACTTTTAGTAACGGCAGCCATATGTGATGGTAAATCGGCATCATTTGTACAGATTTGATAAGTCTTCGTGTGAGAATGCATATGTGATGGTAAATCGGCATCATTTGTACAAATTCAATAGGTCTTCATGCAAGGATGATTTATATCAAGTTTGCTCAGATAATATTCAACAGTTCTGGACAAGTTGTTTCTCGATTTTTATATTTTTAGTGGCGGTGGCCATATTTGATGCCGGATTTTAACAAGTTCGAAAGGTCTTCAAGCCAGCATGCTTTGTACCAAATATGATCATATTCTGTTTAGTTGTTTGTGAGAACAAATCTTTTGAAGGTTTATATATTTTGAGTAATGGTGGCAATATTTAATGGCAATCAGCATGAAATTTTTGTCAAGATTTTCTATATATATATATATATATATATATATATATATATATATATATATATATATATTAATCAAACTCTGTAAAATGTTCATGTGTAGATTTTTTTAGTTGTTTAAAAAGGTTTTTTGTTTCTTCTATTTTCCTAACAGCGGCCACATTTTATGGCGAATCATCATTTGCAGAATATTCAAGTCTTCATGCCAGGATGTTTTCTAACAAATTTCACAAAATTCAATTTAGCTGTTTCGGAGTAGTCGTATAAAGTATATTCTGTTTTAGTAATATTGACTATATCTGATAGGTTCTTCCATTTTTGTAAACGTGGCCACGTTTGATGATGGATCGGCATCATTTGTAAAGATTTTAAAGGCCTTCGTGCCAGGATACTATCCGTCAAGTTTGGTAAAGTTCTGTTCAGCGGAATTTGAGATGAAATCGCTTAAAGATTTTTCTATGTCAAGTAACAGTAGCCACATTTGATGGTGGAAAAAGCATAATTTGTACAAAACTCAAAGGACTTCATGCATGGATCCTTTCTGTCACGTTTGGTCAAATTCTATTCAGCAGTTTTGGAGAAGTCATTTAAAGATTTTCCCAGTAACAGCAGTTTTTCTATTAAAGTAATAGTGATCATATTTAAAGTTGGATCAGCGTCATTTGTACAATTTTAAAGGTTTTTTGCCATTATGCTTTCTTTCAAATTATTAAAATTCTGTTCAGCTGTGTTTGAGAAGAAGTTGGTTAATGTTCTTTTCTCTTCTTAGCAAAGATGTCCACATCTAGCAACAGATACACATCATTTGTAAATCTTTGAAAGCCTTTCATGCCAGTATGTTCTGTGCCAAATTAGGTCAAAATTGGTCTAGTAGGTTTTGAGAAGTTTAAATAGCAGTTGTTCACGAATGCTCAACACATGATGCATGATGCATGCAGGGCTGAAGCATAAACTCGCTCGACCTCACGGCTAGGTGAGCTAAACGTATGAATTTCTTCCATATATATATAAAAATATATATATATATATATATATATATATATATATATATATATATATGTATATATATATATATATATATATATATAAAAATATATATATATATATATATATATGTATATATATATATATATATATATATATATATATATATATGAAACAAACAATCAATCTATATTTTGGATACTTGATTTGAAAACTGAGCAGTAAGTTCAAAAGATTTGATGAAAAATACTTAAATATGCTTTCAAACCTTTCTTTTTGATAAAATTGTCGAAGCAGAATTTGAAAACGGTTAAAACATGTGCAAAGAACGATTAATGAATGATATATTAAGACTAACTAAGAAAACGTTACAGCACAAATCAATATTATTTTTCTACCCTACATCCATGAAATCGTTGCACTACAGGATAAATTAATATATATATCTCCAACAATAATTACCTAAACATGAACGGTCCCCTGACTTTTAACACGAGTTTCATAACACAGATTGAGAAATGGGTTATGATACACCCCACAACAACTCACTTGCTAACACTTAAACAAACCGGAGTGTATTCAACGATTACATAGCTCACTTCTACTTTCACTAGTCTCTAGTAGCCATTGTAAACATTATCATGCAGAAAATAAATTTGGACTTTGGCCCCTTTTCCAGCTGAAGAGTTTTTTGCAATCTTTTATATATACCTTTGAACATTTATTCATTTTAAATTTTGAAATTTGAACTTTTTATTGGCCTTATATGTCCAGTTTTGTGCAGATATATTGTGAAACAACATACATACCGACTGACCAACCCACCCACCTATCTACCTACTGTGACAGGGTATGCAAGACAGAAAATAAGCAAAATAAAAAAAAAATAAAATAATAATTGTTTTCTTTCATATCAAAGTAGTGGTCAAAGGTTGATAATACAAAGATTTTTTTTTTCTATTTGTTTTAAAATCATTATTCTTAAAATTTGCTTCAAAAGTTATTGACATTGTCCACCCATAGAAGCCAGATATTAATAGCTAAAAGTCGCCCTGGAGTGACAGACAGCAGTACGTACTTCATACATCAATAATTACCTTGATAAACCACAGTTGAGGCTTTACATCAAAAGCATGCAGTTCACTTACCTAATTCCTATACTCATTCGCACGTGGAAGGCACAGTTAACCTGCTTTTTAGGGTAACATATCACAATATACAGTATATATTCATTAATATGGAATGTTTACCATTGAATAAACATACTTATTCCTACTTCCAACTGCCTTGGTCACAAAGGGTCTTTTGAGTAGGGTTGGATGTATATCGTACTAGCAAGGATGAATCAATGTGATCATAAACACAAATACATAACGTATGTTATTAAAGCATAACATGGTAACAGTGACGTTCTTTGGTTTGAATGGCATTGAGCAAGAGAGATGCATCCAATTATGAAGTTTCAAGACTGGAACATAAATATCACCCTAAAAATGGACTTTTAACACAAACTTTGAACAAGTTACTGAGTGTGAAAGATAGGTCATGAAGACTTCTGTTAGCAACACAGCTATAAAACTTACGAAGATGCATCCACTAACCAAGTTCATGATGCAGGTTGGATAGTATGTATATAACATGCCCAAAACTTATGCAGTCACGATCTAAATGCAAAACCAGTGAAGGATGAAATATCGGTCATAATGATTCGATTTTGTTGTAAGAGTGTGATAGTGATAGAGATGCACTTCATCATCAATTTCACAATTATAGCATGAACAATCTTGAGAAATGAACATCAAACAAAAAATTTAACCCAAGTGGCTGAAGCACAAAATATGGGCTATATTGACCTACATTACTGAAAAAGAAAAGTTGTGCTGATGAAGATGCATCCCCAAGTTGCATGATTTTATATAGGATAGTATGCACTGAGCATGCCAAAAAAATTTGTAGTCATGAACTAAATGTAATAACTTAACCTAAGCCTCTAAACTGTGAAATATAGGTCACAGTGACCTTATTTGGTATGGGTGTGGTGCTATTATAAATGTATAAAATCACCAAGTTTATGAAGTAGGGCACTTTTAAGATGAGGGTATAGTACTTGTCAAGATGCACCCTCTCGCCAGGTTTCATGATTCCAGGTATAACAGTATTATACAGTAGATACAACACCAGTGTAGTCATGAGCTAAAACATAAGCCAGTAAAATGTTAAATATAGGTTACAGTGACCTTTTGTTGTAAGAGTGCGGTACTAAAATGTACGCATACAATCATCTAGCTTGATGATTCCGGCATAAACAGTGCTAAAGACTGAAACCAATGCAGCCAAGGAATAATATTGGTCACAGTGACCTACTTCTGTGAGAATGGTGTAATCAACAAGATACTTCCCATCACCAAATTTCGCGAGTCTTAGAATAAACAGTATGCATACGTGGTACTAAAAATAACTTATTTGGTTTTGAGCTAAACCCTAAATACTCAACATAAGCTAGTAAAATGTGAAATGCAGGTCACAATGCCATTCTTTTGAGGTAAGGGTGCTGTGTTAATAAAGGTGCATTAAATCGTCCAGTATGATTCTAGCATGAACAAGAGCTTGAGAAATAAGCTTAAAACACAATTTTACCATAGTCAGTGAAGCATGAAATACAAGTCATAGTGAAATACTTCTGTAATGAGGGTGGAGTACTCATCAAGATTCATTAGTTTAGGTATAGCAGCATATATCAACAGGGTGCTAAAATCAATTTTGATCACGAGCTAGATGCAGAAATGTAACCTGAGCCAGTAAAATGTGAAATCTATGTCAGTGACATTCTTTTGTTGAATGGGTATTGTACTAATAGAGATGCATACAATAATCCAGTTTGATCATTCTAGCATTAACTGAGCTAGAGAAATAAATCTGAACAAAATTTAATAAAACTTAGTGAAGAATAAAATATAGGTCACAGTGGTAATGAGGATTTTAGTACACATGAAATGCATCTCCTCAGCAACTTTCTTGAATCTAGGTATAACAATATATATACCAGTTGCAAAAAACCTGGGAGTTCACGAGTTAAACAAGAAAACTTAACCTAACCCAGTAAAATGTAAATGTAGGTCAGTGATCTCCCTTTGTGTTAAGTGTGTGGTACTAATAGAGATACATAGTCATATAGTTTCATAACTCACAAACAAAGCTTGAGATATACACTACAAATTTAATCAAAGTCCATGAGGCATGAAATATAGGTCAGTGACCAACATTTGTGATGAGGGTATAGTACTCAACAAGATGCATCCCCTCACCCCATTTCATGATTCTAGGTATAAAAGTATTTACACATCATGCAAAAAACCTAAGCTAAATGGAAAAAACTTAACCATGAATGTATATCTAATGTTCATATCTGTACCCATTTAGACCTCTCCCCTGGGGTAGGTGCTATGAAACCCACTCAAAACTGTTGTAAAGGACTTAGGAAGAGAGAATGGTTGGCATTCAGTGAGGATGTATATATACATATGCTTTTATCTGTGTGGATGCTGACCCTGAGAGTAGTACAATAGCTTACATCTACTTCGTAGAGGCAAGCTAAAAATCAAGAACACAAAATACTAAATTTGAAGCAACCAGCATACCGGTAGTCATCACTGAAACTTTGGCTAAGCAGGTGAGACAATAATGTTATAATTAAAAACACTGGGATCTGCATATTAGTTGCCAGAAACTATGGTAACACAATAGTTCAACAGAGATAAAGGGAGTGTTAAATAATAGAGAATTTTACTTAAATACCTCTCAAATAATCTACAAGAAAATGAATAAATAACAATCATATATGTAGACACAATGTTTATTGAATACTTAATTACAAATGGAAAGTCAAATTACACATAAACATATAGCAGCCTACTTCATTTCAGATTTGATTGGTATAAATTATGAATACAAACTTTAGAAATATTTTTAAAGCTTTCTACTGTTGCTATATACGTTCTAAATACTGTCAGATGAGGCATCAGAAAGATACTATAAAATCTTGAATTGAGAAGACATTTTCTGAAAATTCTTTCCTTACAGACAGAATACTTGTGGCAATATATAACATTTCCAGATGGCAAAACAGGTTTTATTCAACTTAGGTATTTAAGTATTTTATTATTGATTTAATTATCTTGCATTTCAAAGACATGGGTTTTACACGAGTCCAATGCTGCATTGTCTTTCTTTTTAAAATGTCCTAAGAATGATTTCTACTGATTTCAAAGAAAATAAGAGACCCAAGAGGATAGGTCACAATTATTACAGAAATTGATTCTGGTAAGATCCATGAGTTGATGAATAAAGTTATACATGTATCACTATTCTGGTTACAATGTGACTAAAAAAATGTACCAAGAACAATTAGAAGAGAGTCAATTTGTATGTATCACTATTCATGTTACAATGTGACTAAATAAATCTATGAAGAACAATTAGAAGAGTGACAATGTGTATGTGTCATTATTCTGGTTACAATGTGACTAAATAAATCTATCAAGAACAATTATAACAATGATAATTTGTATATATCACAATTCTGGTGACAGTGTGACTTAATGAATCTACCAAGAACAATTAGAAGAGAGACAATTTGCATGTATCACTATTCTGGTGACAGTGTGACTTGATGAATCTACCACAAACAATTAGAAAAGTAACAATGTGTATGTATCACTATTGTGGTGACAATATGACTAAATAAATATATCAAGAACTATTGGAAGAATAGCAATTTGTATGTATCACTATTCTGGTTACATTTTGACTTAATGAATCTATCAAGAACAATTAGAAGAGTAAATAATTTGTTTGGATTTGAAATGGTCAAAATGTCATCCCAGTATTCAGAGCTACAAACTCAAGCTTTATCTCCAAATCAACCAATCAGATATTATTTACTGTCTATATGATTTCATTTTAACATACAAGTAGATGAAAAAAAGTTTTCAAAAATAAAAAAGGTAAAATTCCAACTTTATGCTAATTAAAGTCATAAAATGTCCAGATTTTCAGACTTTAAATGGTTGCTTGGGTTCAATGTTTGAAGCATTACAAGAAAGTGGAGCTTGAAGCATAAATGACAGGAATCATGCACTGTTTGTTACTCCTAGATTCACTGACAAACATGTACACTCAGCAAACATTATACTGTATAATCATTATTATTGCATGTTGAATGATGCATGGGTTGTCCCTGCAAAGTTCACTGGCAAACATTTACACATAGCAAACATTGTATAATTCTTATTTTTATTATTCCCCACAAAGTTCACTGACAATGTACCCTTTGAAATGATTTCCCCACAAAGTTCACTGACAATGTACCCTTTAAAATGATCTCCCCACAAAGTTCGCTGACAATGTACACTTTTAAATGATTTCCCCACAAAGATCACTGACAATGTACCCTTTTAAATGATCTCCCCACAAAGTTCACCTGCAAACAATGTATAACAGACCTGCCAACCCTTATGATTTGGCCACAAGTCTTATGGAAATGACCCTTAAAATACGCACTTATGGAAAAAACAACAAATTACAGAAATATGATTGTTGCGGTAAAATCTGGATACTGGCTTGTCCATGTTTTATTCGGATCCAGGTTTTATATTAGACTAATGTAGTATCATTTATTTTCGTGGGGCTCAATTTTTGTGGTTTTGTAAAAAGACATTTTCGTGGGTACTTAAATTCGTGATTTTGCCTGTCAAAGTTTGCATATTACTAAGTGTTTAATTTCGTGGTTTAACATCTACAAATACACAAAATAAAGAATACAAAAGAATACAACTCTGCCGACGCAAATGGCGGTCACTTGAATGTTTATAACAATACTTTCACATGTATGACCACAAATCAAAAACCTGACAAGTTCAATACTGACACCGTGTTTTTGTCCAAGTGAATAACATCAATGGAAGCCGACGCAGCCAACAACACTAAAACAATACTACCGCCTCTATGATCACAAATAGCACACTTGTCAAGGTCAATCACTTACACAGAGTTTTCGTCTGAGTGCTCAACATCAAAGGAAGCCGAAGCAGAGTACAACACTAAGTCAATCGGTGATTAAAGTAACCTGTAGATCTTTAACTTAAAACACTATCCATAAAGGGAACAAAACACGTGACCGGCTGACCTTTGCTCAATGCAATCAGCAGACAGTGGCAATATTTGATGTGTCTAGAGCCCATCAATGTGAGAAGATGATAACTAAATTGAAAATCCGAAAATCAGTGAAGTGTGAGCTTTAATAATCTGCTCTAATTAGAGTATATACATAGTGTTTCATTAATAATAGTGCTTCAAGCAATAGTTCTAGTATTTTACAGGCTTGTTGTTCTTTTGGATTAAAACTGCATGGATAAAATGAAATGTGGTTTCAGGAGGATTTAAACTGTGTTAATTGAGACTTGATCGACTCGATGTTGATACAGTGGCTTTGTCTGAAAATCAGTGAAGTGTGAGCTTTAATACTCTGCTGTAATTAGTGTATATACATACTGTTTCATTAATAATAGTGCTTCAAGCAATAGTTCTAGTATTTTACAGGCTTGTTGTTCTTTTGGATTAAAACTGCATGGATAAAATGAAATGTGGTTTCAGGAGGATTTAAATTGTTTAACAACATTTGTACTCGAGTGAAGGATCGATTTGAAAAAGTATTTAATTTAATTTTCATATACTTTTATTTTTTATTATTCTATCTTTCATTTTCATCATTACTAGTGTTGGAATACCTTATGGTTCTTCTCGTTTCTCTCTATCATTATCCTTACCTATCTCGCATATCGATTTAAGGCAGTGAGTGGAAATTACACTTATTGGATATCTTATCGACACGTGTACATTGAAACAATATAAAATGCTTTATAAGTCTTTTTTCAAAGATTTAAAATAAAACAAACACGTGTAAAAGCTAATATTTTATTTCCAAATTACAGAATTGATGTTTATGTTGATTTATAAAATACTAGTAGGTTCCTTAATCTCTAGGAATGACACACAGTAAGAAAATGAGCAGGGGTGGGGGTGGGGTGGGGTGCGCCATCATCATACATGGCAAATTTTTCGTTGGGTATTTAAATTCGTCATTCGGGGCAACAACGAAAACAACGAAAATTGGTCCCCCACAAAAACTGATGATACTACAGTAAGTGGAGTTGGTGAGGGAACCAGACCAACTTTACACAAGTACCTCAGATGCTTTAAGCTTCACATATTTCCTTATGCAAAACGTCTGCATGATCAAGCAGTTGCTTGTAGAATTTTCTAAAAATGGCATCCAACAAGCGATACATGTTCAAGACACAAGAGGCAATAAGACTCTTAAAAACTTTTAAAAGTCACTACAGAAGAATTAAAGGAATACTCAGATTCTTGGGGGGAAAAAAGCAGGATGGGTAACAACTACATTTGTTGGACATTATGTGTTGATTTGAGTATGTCTCGTGGCGGGAGAGATCATGAGATGATTGCTGTCACCACATGATATTGAAAAAAAGTCCAAGGATTATGTCAACTTGAGAGATAGCAAAAAGCCACTGAGCTCCATAGGGTTTGGAACTGCAGTTTGTGAAATTGTACTGAAGGTTTAAGTGTATTTTACAAACTTTTTAGTTGAACATAATGTTTACCGTCACTGCATCAGTCTTGAATTGCACTTCTGAACTTTTTAAACGCACGTTTTCCAACTTGATAATATCAGTACATCTTATTTTTTTTTACACCTTACTGAAAAGTGGCCTAACTTATGGAAAAAAATTGACTGCCTTACTGAGGTCTTGTTAAGGTTGGCATGTCTGGTATAACCATTATTATTCCATCATGAATCATACACCGCAAATATTGACTGCCTTACTGAGTTCTTGTTAAGGTTGGCATGTCTGGTATAACCATTATTATTCCATGATGAATCATACACGGCAAATATTGACACTTAGCCAACATTGTATAATCATTATTTTCACATGATGAATCAAATGCAGTTTGTCCCCACAAAGATCACTTGCAAACATTCATGCTTAGTAAACATTGCATAATTTGTATTATTACATGTTGAATCATACATGATTTGTCCCTACAAAGTTCAATGGCAGACATTTACACTTACAAAACATTTGCATTATTGTTATTATTACATGATGAATGATAATAGTTTTGTTTGATGTCCACTGGCAAACATTTACACTTATCTAACATTGTATAATTGTTATTATTACATGATGTATCGTATATGGCTTGTCCCTTCCAAGTTCAATGGCAAACATTTACACATAGAAAAACATTGTATAGTCATTATTATCACATAATGAGTCATTTGGTACATTAACCAAATGCAGGCCAAAAAAAGGTATTCAAATTCAAAATATTACTCCAACAAATGTAATTTCAATGGCTGAGTAGTGCTGACATCTTAAAATTGCATGCATCTGACCACTAAATGTGGTGTTATCATGTAACAACATCAAACTGAAAGATTGTGCAGTCTTATTAGCTATTAATGATAATTAGGTGAAGAGAACAAGACCAGCATCCGTCTGCGGTAAAAATCATTATTTTGAAACACCATCCAATGAGGAAAAATTTCATGAAAGAGAAATTATAAATAAGCTGTAAAGTTACATGTATACAAGCCTTTAGAGAAATTATCTGAACATTGCTTCAGATATACAGTTGTAATATTATCTGGCATTTTAAGAGTTACTAATTATAATCATAAACAATAAATGAAACCAATTTTCATTACGAATTTTATCAGCAGTTTATGTACTAATAAAAAATGCTTCAATCAAACCCCTTATCAAATTTATATCTTGTCCTGGCAATTGTCAAAAGTTATCGAGTACAAATTTAAATTTGAGCTTACAATTTAAAACAGCATTGGAATCTTCTAGTTTTTAAGAAATTTCACACAAATTGGGATAAATTTTCTTATGTATCATCCTGTATATCCACTGCTGTAGCTCCAGGGTTACTAAAGGCATAAAAATTTTGTGTCTGAATACAAATTCATGCTCAAACATTGTACAACATCTAGGGCATAAATACGTATCTGATGTCCATGGACTACAGGTATCGTAAAGGAAGATCAAACATGTATCAACCATTGATATTTTGGGCACAAATTGACTGATGTGGTAAGAGACCACAATAATAGAAATATTAGCGTGCCCAAACTTCGAATAAACTCAAAATTTTGATGATTGGTCTGTAATCTGAAGTCAGTCAACCAGATGCCAATGTCTGGAGTCTGATTTGGAACATACAAATATTTATATTCCAGGGTCTTGATCAACTTTGTGTGAAATCCTTTTAACATGCAATGACAAGAAAAAATCATTTCTGCAAGTTTCTTGTGTCAACTACATTTCAAGATATGTGACAGTGCAACCAGCAGTTGGCCAGTTTGATTGTTTTCTGTATATATGTATGCTGCTGAATTGTAGGTGACAAGAAATTGTGCTGTAAATAATCTGGTATCACAAAAAGAATGAAACGAAAACAAACGTAAATCCATGATTTTGCTGCGATACATGTATCTTATCTTTAGATTAAAACACTGAAATGAAAGCAGTATCAAGCAACAAGAGGCCCAAGTGAGCCTAATTTAATTTACCATGGCTGGTAAATGCCTAATAGCAAAATACACGGGCACTTGGTCCCCCCCCCCCAAAAGCTGGTTTAGTAGGATGCTTTATGTATTAATTTCTTCCAGTGCTGTTGTTTACAGATGTTATGAAAATATTTGTTTCCAGGTTTTCCTTTTGTCTGTATCTTCATCCATATTTGATAGCAAATTCTTATGACATGCAGGAGGGCACATTAGACATTCTACATCCCAAGCTTGCAGGGATTAGATGTAAAGACAGAAAGCTGTCTCCATTAGTCATCTCCTATGACATGATGAAGTGCACATTAGGCATATTCTACGTCTCAAGTGTACAAGGATTGGATATACCGACACAGTCAGCAAAATAATGTCCCATTTTGCTAATGCAGTGGAAGCATACAAAAACTCATTAAATTATAGCAGTTGAAATGATTGTATGACACTTGATGGCCAAGACCTTGTGACTTTTAAAGTCATAATACATGTTATACTTTCAATTTGTAACATTTGCTTCACACACTGTAATTGTATGAAATACAAGATAGTGATAACAAGTAATTGATAAATGAATAGGGATACAAAATATGATAGAGAGGGGAAAGCACCCTTCTATTTTGCAGTGTTTAGATCTTAATTGATTTTTGTAACTATTTTTTTTTAAAGTTTAATTCTTTTTTGGTGCTAGACCCTCCCCACCCACCCCCCCCCCCCCCCCCGCCAGCTGCAGGAGTTCAGTTGGTAGAGTGACCAGTATATTATTTGTAATTTAAGGGTCATCCACCTCAGTGTGTACTTCTGAAAGGCACTTAGCTCCCATTTCCTCAACAATAATGTGCTCAAAATGCGGTTGCCCCCCCCCCCCCCCCAACACACACACAATTTAACTGCAAATGCCAATATGTAATTATAAAAGCTGCATTTGTATGGTTCCCCCATCCCACCATCAATTTAAATGGAACAGGTCTTATAAAATCCAAATATGCAACTAGAAATGCTGTACTATTCAGATATTGATGCTATTCTCTTGGTGTTATTTGTATATTTGTATAGCTTTGTGCTATAAACTTTAATAAAGATGTTGTAAATTGATATTTCTATATTTGTATAGCTTTGTGTAATAAACTTTAATAAAGATGTTGTAATTAATATGTCGATATAGCGGTTATAAATTTTTTAAAAGATGTTATAATTGATATTTCTATATTTATATAGCTGTGTGTTATAAGCTTTAATAAAAATGTTGTAATATTTCTATACTTATTAACTTTTATAAACTTTAATAAAAATCTTGTAATTAATTTTTCTATATTTATATAGCTGTGCTATAAACTTTACTAAAGATGTTGTAATTAATATTTCTATATCAATATAGCTATTAGGGGTGCACGATAATATCGAATATCGGTATATTGTGGTATTGAACCGGCGATACAATAATCAGGATATAAATATATTATATTGGTATAGTAAGATATTGACGTAAATTTTGATAAAAAGTTGCAATGAAACTCTGTTATTTGAATAAATTAACCCTTTAGCTACTACAGCTGTTGTGCAGCTTCACTACTGCTGAGTGCTATCATATCAAGTACTGAGACTACTGAGGCTGGTTGTCTGGCTGAATACTACAGCATCATCATGTCTGACTACAGAAACTGACAGTAAAAACATGGTTACATTTATTTTCATTATTTCATTAGTTATTGCTGGATTTCAATGAAATAAAAAAATAGCTTAACTTGTATGTGTCTGTTATCTATATATTTCCACCTTCACACACTCCTACATCCCATCATACAAGAAATCCCAGGTAAGTAGACTGTTTTGAATCCCACAAAATAAATCAATATTTACATATGTACATGTAAACTTTGGTGGGTTTCGCCACAGGTATTTTTTAAATGACAATCTATCTTTATAAGTAATCATACCTTCATCAATTGACTGATTTTTGGGAGGTCATAATTTTCCAAACATTTCTCCAAGAGTGGTCCAAGCTCAATAGTTGAACCAACATTAGAATAAAAATGATCAATCTCGAACACGGCAATATCATCACTCCATTCTGCAAGTGTAACTATGGGTTCCTCGTCAAAATCACTTACATCTGGTGTAGAAACTAAACTAACATCAATATCTGATCCAGTTTCTAAGATTGATCCATGAAACTCATCTGTATCACTTGCTATAAACCCTTCAAACTTGCTTATGTCTAAATCGGAATCCATCTTTGTTTATCTCAACTACACGTGTTTCGTAAAGTGCGGAAAAGCCCTTCCTGTGTGTCTAAACTTAACCTCTCACATTTCAAACTTGTATCAAAATGTTGAGTAAACAGTTCTCTGACTGGTTATGATAATCAAATATATGTAAACTTCTGTACTTTCAACCAATCAATGTTCAGTTAACATAGGGGTAAGGTACGCTTATATGCGACACTGGAATTTCGAGTACTGCTTAACTGTAGGCATATATATGCGTCAGTGGGGTTGAGGAGCTATTTACAAGTGAAGCATCAATGCAGCAGTAGTAGCTAAATGGTTAATATTAGCAATGTTTCACCACTTAAAATAGTTTCCGATTGATAATGATCTATTGAATTCCATACCTGTACCTTCGGTGATCTGCTTCGGTAACATTTATATTTTGTTTCCCTGAGAAGTTGCAGTTTGGGTATCGGAAGTTACATCAATGTAAATCTTCATCCTTTTGAAGCTTTAGCTTCTCTATGTCAACAAATAAGCAAGTTGCAGACATTGATGACTAACCGACATTGACTTCTAGCAACAAGTGTTTCAAGCATGTCTGAGTACAACCTGATGAAAAATTCAAACACGCCATCAGCCATATGGATTCATTTTGCTTTAAGAAAGAGTAAAACAGACAGGAAGATTGATGAGGCAATTGCTACATGCAGAGTCTGTGAGGCTCATGTTAAGTTTTCTGGTGGAACCACAAATCTAAAACTACCATATGAACAAGCACCATCCTGGGAAAATAGGTCATTACAAGAAAACAGACAATAGATCATCAATGTCTACTGATTGGAGTTCATCATGTGATGATAAGTATGATCTTTCTAAAGCTAAAGTGTCATCGCCAACCCAGAGAATCTTACCAGGGCTCCTTGGCACAAAATACCACTCCCATTCTTCATGTGCTTTACTGATAACTGACAAGGTGTGCAGATTCATCATAAAGGACTTGCGCATCCATACTGAATAGTGGATTTGCCAGCGTTTAGAGACCTTTTACATACACTTCACCCTCGATACAATGTTCCAGGTAAGAAGCAGTCTGCAGAGGTGATCATTCCATTCTTAAATCAATGTATTGCAATAATATTGCAATAGTTCACATAATATTGTAATATATCGCAATATGATTTTCAATTCAATACCCACCCCTAATAGCTATATTATAAATTTTAAAAAAGATGCTGTAATTGATATTTCTATATTTATATATCTGTGTTATAAGCTTTAATAAAGATGTTGTAATATTTCTATGTTTATATAACTGTGTTATAAACTTTAATAAAGATCTTTTAATCAATATTTCTATATTTAAATAGATTTGAGTTATAAACTCTTCTGTAACTGATTTATGCATGTTAAAATTGCACTAGGATTTAATGTTGTTATTGTATACAATTACTTGTACTGTTTGCACTCAACAGGTACTAATATTTAAATCCAACTACACGAATCATGTACATTTGTTATCTGTCTGAGATGTGCTTGGATCATATTAAATATTTCAAAATACCATTAACATCATATTAAACATCTCAACATACCATTACAATCATATTAAACATCTCAACATACCATTAACATCACATTAAACATCTCAAAATACCATTAACATCATATTAAACATCTCAAAATACCATTAAACATCATATTAAACATCTCAACATACCATTAACATCATAGAAAACATCTCACACTACCATTAAATTATAGTAAACATCTCAAACTACCATTAACATAATAGTAAACATCTCACACTACCATTAACATCATAGTAAACATCTCAAACTACCATTAACATGATAGTATATATCCTAATCTATAATTAACATAACAGTAAACATTTCAGACTACCATTAACACTATAATAAACATCTCAAAATACCATTAACATAATATAGTATATATATCTCAATCTCTATGATATATTTCAATATCTCGATCTACCATTAACATCATAGCAAACATCTCAACGGCTAAAACACGGTATTGGTGCTGATAAAGGAATTTTCATGTTATATGCATGAAATAGAAAAATTAAACAAGATATGAACCAATTTTAAAGATTGGTAAGCCTGGCATATACCTCTCTTACTTTCCTGAAAATTTCAAGAGGTTAGTGTAACCCATTGTTGAGATATGCATGGAAACAAGCTCTAAAAATGGCCATTTTTGAGCGTTATGTAGTCTCACTCGAAAAAAGCTTGAATATAAAATAGAGAATTCTCTAAATATCATACTGAAATTATGCATTTATTGGTCTGGTTTTATGCGGAATTCTATCCTGCAAATATTGCTTCTTGAATTAAAGAAATCGGTAAAATATTATGGATTTTATAAGCAAAATACCGTCAGTAGAAGTTTTGTTTCAACACTGAAATTCAAACACTAATCTGTTGTTATATGCCAACATTTTGTACAAAATAACATTCATTATAACTTTTATTGACATCTAGAACTCGACTTTATATTATAATAAGTAGTAAAACCATTTAAATCACATGGCTAGCCAAGATATTCGATTGAGAGCTTGTTCTTTGTCAAACTTTCCAGTTCTAAATTTTGTAGTGTCTGTAACCTTTACAAGTTTATATGGCAATAATTTTGTTGTTTCATTATGGAAAAGTATAAATCCTACAAAGGCTCATGTGTATCCATGTGATGTCCAAGTTGGCCAAAATTGGTGGTGCTGTATTGTACCATTAAAAAACAGCAACTCAATAAAAAAAGTTACAGACACTACACAAACAGTTATAAAAATGAAAGATAAAAGTATTGTTCTACTTGTCATTAAAACATTGTTTTTCTCAATAGAAAGTTCCATCTTATGTGATGTAATGTTGCATCATCTATTTACCTCTGCAGCCAAGAGCAAAAAAGTGATGCAATAACTCTCTTGATTGAATATTGCATCATTCTTGCAGCACTGTCTGTTTGAGTAATTTACTACAAGACAATGTAACCTGAATTTCTTATCCTAGAAGAAGCTGCCTAATTACTTTTTCTGTTCTTTACCATGGTACATCCCTAAGACATGGGAAGACGACAAAAGCAAGCCTCTGGGAACAACTCTGGTAAGTTTGTATTGAATGGTAAACCACACTCTTAAATTGTAGTGTCTGTAACCAATATCCCCTTTTTATACTGTCTATGACTTTATCCCTGTTTTTTTTTAAAAAAATGAAGCCAAATTATGTTTCCTATTACAGTATTGATGTGTAAGGCTAAATTTTGACATATTGTCTGTCTGCAATTTGTAATATTTTGGTATATTTATAGTTTCTTTCATCTAGATTTCTGATAACAGGCAACATTTTCAGTGATTTCTTACAATATGCAATTGAAACTGAGTATTTTTGCATTCCATATCATTAGACTAGTAAATTCAAACAGAAATATTATGAGAATTCAATGAGCTCAGACTTAGTATTGGATACATTGCTGATATTGTCAAATGGTTACAGACACTACTAGACATGTGAATTGACCCGACTGTTGTTTACATTATTAAGGAAAGTGTGCAATCATTGTAAATGCTAGAACATTGAATAATCATCAGGTTTTATGCTATTTCTTTTTCAATCAGATACTTTTCTTTAAGAATCTACAGGTTATTCCAGTTTGCTTATGTATGAAAGCATATTGCGTACTCATTACAAGTATGTTTTGTAAAGTCTAAATTTCATCCGTATACATAGAGGAACAAAAATGAGAATGAAGTTGTTTGCTTTTAGGAAGCAAAGATAAGCCAGAAGAAGATGAACAGAAGATTAAAGCTAGAAGGGAGAAGACGAGGCTAAAGGTACAAGCCTGGAGAAAAAAACAGAGGGAAAATAAGGCGAAACATGAGGAGCTAAAAAGGGTTGATAGAGAAAGAAGAAAAGATGCAAGACTACTAAAAAAACAGCAATCACTTTCCGATTCAAATCTTCAACAAGAATTAAGAAGGAAAAAACGTGAAGAAATGAAAAGGTATCGCCAGAAAAAGAAAGAAAAAGCAGCCCTGGCAATATCGGTTAATAAGAGTGTTGATTTAAGAAGTCCGAAAACTGCTGAATTAAGTAGAAAGAAGAAAGAAGCTGTGAAAAGAACCCAAGCATGGAGAATGCGTATCAAACTGAATGAAAGTATACAGCAAGAGTGTATTCAGACTGATTGTGAAATAGGAAATACTGGGTCAGCCAGAGATTCACCAATGAATAAAGTGTTACCTAAAGCAACTCTGTACAGACAATTAAAAAAGGTAAAGGAAGTATTACCAAATACCCCAAAGAGAAAAGCAGTCATCATAAGTAAATTAATTGAATCTCCATCAACATCAAAGTTTCTAAATAGGAATATAATGATAATGACACCGGATTGCAGAAAAAAACTTGTTGCTGTAGGACTTAAGCCAAAGAAGGGACCTCTAGATGTATACTTAGCAGAAGTAATAGACATTCTTCATAACGAAGTTAGACTTAAATACATGAGAAAGTCTGGCAACATGTATGTTTGGCCTGAAAAAGATGATTATTCACAAGAGGCTCTAGATGCTATCTTGTACAGGGTAAAAGCTCCACAAATAGTCAATGAAAGGGGTCATTTCAAGTTTAATGCAGCTGAATTGTCTAAGCTCAAGTCAAATCTGGAAAAAAATCATAAGCACTTCTATTTGAAATGACAATATAAAGTCAAGCTTTAATGTGTAGTGTCTGTAACCTTAAGATCAATCACATATGGGTCTGTGTTTGAGTCAGCACCTTGGGTTGAACAATACTTTAGTGACTATGATTTATTGAACATTCATTATACTTCAATATTTTACTCTTACAAACACTATTTAGTATTAAACTTTCAAGTGCTATTTACCAGTTCATAATTTTAACACAAGTATTGGACATATACCTGTTACAATGTGGTTTTGTCATTTTATTAACTAATCAACATTCATTTAATGAATAATTCTAGTCAATGTGTTCATGTTGAATTATTTTTGAAGTGAATTTTATGGAGATATGTATGGTTCTGCAGCTGTATTGAAATGCTATAGTTTTGTAGTGTCTGTAACCAATTTTATGGACAATGTACTTCTGACTCTTATGGAAGTTTGCAATACTTTTGGCCAGTATTAATGATTTTGTTTGTTTAAATATTCTTCTTGGTGTTAGATAAATGCCTAAATAAGATTATTCTATGTCTTTTATGTTTGTTATGCAAAAGTTTCATGGTTAGGTTTTTTTTCTTAGTGATACCTTTGTCATAGATGTTTTGATTTTGTTATTAAGTTGTTTACCACTTCCAGTTATGTTGTTTACTTTAAATGTTGATATCCTGTTACTGATGTTACTGTGAAAAAAAATAAAGTTTTAAAGTTTTCATGCTGTTTTTCTTGCATGTTATACACCAAGTGTAGTGTCTGTAACTGTTGTTATACCAATGAAATGAAATAATGGTTAAACAAAATCGCATGCATGTTCAAGCTAAATCTAACTTGATCTGACTAGGGGACACCCTAGGGTATATAATGAGCTTCATTGAAATGTTCTATCAAACATTTCAATTTTTTAAGTGAGTGAGACTACTCTCAGCACCAATACCGTGTTTTAGCCGCAAGCTACCATTAACATCATAGCAAACATCTCAAACTACCATTAACATCACAGCAAACATCTCAAAATACCATTAACATCACAGCAAACATTTCAGACTAACATTAACATCATAGTAAACATCTAAAATACCGTAAACATCTCAAACTACCATTACCATCATATCAAACATCTCAAACTAACACCTGGATCATAATATACATCTCAAACTACCATCAGCAGCACAGTACACATCCCAAAATACAACTAACAGTTCAATTCCTAAAATCAATCGATAACCTATCTCAAAATTGATTTTATTGCTCCTGAAGGAATTTGTAAATCATGTCTTTATTTAATTCTGGGTGAAAATCTCCCTCATTTTTTATTACTAGGTCATATGCAATCTGCTATAGATCTTTGTTTTATCTCATTATGCTGTTGTAGCTAATACATTTTCTGCATAATGAGATGGTGAATACAGCCAATTTGTATCCTTTAAATGCTATATTTCCTTAGCAAAAAAAAGAAAAAAAAACAAGAACAGTTTGCAGTTAAATAGCAGTTTTCTAAAAATTACTTCACCTAGAATCAGAGGAATTTTTAGAAACCAGCTAAAAAGCGATGTTTGAAAAAAAAACTACATAAAACTGGGAGCAGAAAGAAGAAAAATAAAAACCAGTTGTTTTGCAGTAATTCAACAGTTTTATTTATTATATTGAAAATGCAGTTATATCAGCAGTAAAATACCAGTTTTTTTGAAGAACATTTTTTAAAAAAATTAGTCATATTCCAAGTCCAGTTATTGGAGCAGTAAAACTGAAAAATCCAGTTTTCTTGTGTCTTACAACCTGATAACTAGTTTCAACTTAATAATTCTCATTTTTACATGGCTACTTATACAGATATAACTTAATTCAATAAAATGAATGACAGGAGGCTATTAATAAGTAATCAAATTACTTCATTTTCTGTCACGAATTACATGATTTAATTGACAATGACAGATACTTGAAGGAAACAAACAAATTTGATTTAACTACTCAGGAATCACTCAGTGATTAAATTATTACAACAATACAAATAATCACATGCCTCAAACAGTGTTATTGGCTTGGGACTGTAGCTCTAAGATATGGATAAATGACAAAGGCTTATATCAGCTGGCTGTTCACTTTCAGCATGGTATATCCCTCACGGAATTGCAACATGCATTGAAAGCGCAGTACTTACTTTACTTATGCTGGTAAAATACTGCATCTATGCTGCAATATTGCAGTACATTTCCAGCATGGAATGCTATCATGCTCAAGATCTGTGCTACAGTCATACTAAACTGATTTTAAAAGATCACTTCAGACTATCAAAATCTATATTTCTTTCAAGTGCTACAACCCTACAGAAATATTGCTACAACCCTACAGAAAAATATCTTTAGGCAGCTGCATAAACAAAAATATCACACTCCTATCTTGTGACATCCTGAGATATCCTGGTGAAATAGTCTGCAGTTTCCTGTCCTTAAAATAATCCTGATATATCCTGAACTCGGGATCAAGATATTTCATCAGGAACTATCAAGATATGAACATTCTTTCAATCAACTGTGGTGATGTCTCATGAGCATGCGAGAAACATTACAAGCTCGAATTTCTTGCATTCAGGACTTTTTCTTACTGTTCCCTTCTAAAGTGTTTCAAATTCTGTCATCCACATTTGTTAAAAAGGCATTTAGGTTTGTAAAACTAACATATAAATTTATTTAAATGGCGGAAGTGTCACTAAGAAATAAATGCAACATGAATTGGCTAACCTGAACACATAAGAAACTAAGTTTGGAAATTATATATCACTCAATTTGTGTAAAGTATAAATGTTAACTTATGTTCTGAATACCTTAAATGAAACGTGTAGATTATCTTTTGAACTCCAGTAATTCCATTTTGTTACTCTTAATAGTATTACCAGATTTATACATTTTTAAACTTTTATAATAATAATAATAATAAACTCCATTATTCATAGATTAGAGAAAAACAAATGCACATGATATTATATCCTGTATTATAAATTTACATAGAATATGCTTAAATAATGAGTATTTTTTTACCATAAAAAAGTGGGGGGAATCAAACATTATTTATAAAATTCCATTCTTTTTCTGAATATTTTATTTTGCTCATCATCAAAAATGTTATACATGTTTCTGTTATTGTTACTGTAAATGTTGTTGTTGTTTTTGTTGTTGTGAAATAGGCTTATTATAATAATCTGCTGCGAGAAGAAGAAAAATTGGCAGGTCTTTTCATACAAAATGAAAACTTAAAAAATGTATATATTCTTGAAAAACTGTTTTCTGTGAGAGTGGACAGAGAGGAGGAGATGGGGGGAGAGACCCATCCCATTCTGCCATAATTTTTTACAAAGAAATATTCTACACACATTTTGCTTTTGAAAGAAAAAAAAAATCAAATAATAAAATCACATAAGATGCAACAGAGACCTAGTTTGGTATGAAAAATAGTAAAGGCGGTTATTTCCCTTGTTTGGACCCTGGAGACTGGATTACTGACAACAAAATATGCAGAGTTTTTGAGGGGCGCAGCAGCCTCGTTTTTAAACTGGTTCGTTTTTAGTGTAATTCTGCTTGTTAATTCGGGAAAGCTCATTGCAAGTAATACCAATACATGTACAGCAACTGATCATACAACCCTAGAGATAACTGTTGTGAACGAAAATTATGGTGTTATCATGTTTGTGAGTAAAATCAAAATTGTATTGCATTTTGCTGGTTTACAGGACTGTTTCATCTTTGTATATGATGAATTAACACACGACTAAAAAAGACTTTGAATCTTACTGGACGATTCACCACTCATCCAGACCTTGTTGTAACACTTTTGCTGACTGACACCGATGACTCCTCCTTGAGGATGTCACTGTGTTGTACAATTGATTTCTCCTCCGCTGGCGATTTGTTCCCTGGCTCATTGGATACATCCTAGTACACATGCTGATCCTGGCTGCCTATAAACGGTTGTGGGATAAATGATTCTTATGTAGATCATAGATGGTGTCAGTTTCTATGAAAAGTTCTGCCATCTTCTTGCATGACTTCATACAAACGAGTATTTGTTTTGTCCATAACTATAGCTTTCTTCCAGTTACTTCCTTTTGCCAGCGGGGCTATCCTCACAACTTCTCCCCATTGTAACCCCAGAAGATCCTTTGTGGTTCTATTGTAATGTGCAGCTTGTCTTGTTTTGTTTTCTTTAATTCCTCTCAAGGTTTTCTCCCCCTCTACTACTTGTGATTTTAGCAAGTGTTTATGGGTAGGTAGTACTGTCTTGGTTCTTCTATTCATCAATCTTTGCACTGGACTCGAGTTCAATTCTTGGGGTGGTGTATAATTATAAAGCCCAAATGTGCAAGATAAGGGTCAGATGATGAATCCTTAGTTTTTTTCATATGACTCTTTGCTATTTTGACTGCTCGCTCTGCTTTGCCATTAGATTGTGGATAACCTGATGATGATGTTACATGTTTAAAATTCCAATCTTCAGTGAACTTAGTAAACTCTAGCAATGAAAATTGTGGTCCATTATCTGAAATGCACTCATATGGAATTCCATAGCATGCAAACTGTGCTCTTAACTTCTGTATGACTGTCTTGAACCAGTTATCTTCCAAAAAATCAGTTTCAAAGAAATTCTAAAAGTAGTCTACTGTGATCAAGTAGTTGTGATCTTCAAACAGAAAAGATCAATTCCAACTTTGGCCAATGGTATGTCAGGTACTTCATAATGTATCAGGGTTTCCTTCTGCTGATTAGGCTGATACTTCCTGCAAGCTGAGCATTTCTGAATGTATTCCGTAATGTCTTCATTCATTCCTGGCCAGTATAAAACCGCTCCTGGTCTCCTTAAACATTCTTCAATTCCAATGTGTGATGAATGGATATGTTGTAGCATGTCATATCCAAGTGCAGTTGGTACTACAACTCTGTCACTGCAAAACACAAAACCATCCTGTACACACAGTTCATTTCTGATGTTATCTATGCTGCTAGGTTTACTTTGTTTTCTGGCCATCCATTCAGAATTACTTTTTGTAGCTTTTGAAGAACTTCATCTGTTCCTGTATCTGTAAATAAGTGTTGCTCTGAGATAGGTAGGCATTGTAGCCTGTTGACAGTTTCGACTTCTGTTTCGAATTCGCTCATTCCCTCATCTGTTATATAAGCTCTGCTAAGCATACCTGCCTACTGCATCTGTTTGCCTGGTCTGTAAGTCAAACATATATCATACTTCTGGGTGTGAAGTAATGTGTTGTAATCTTTTTGGTGCACTGTGTAGCTCTTTCAGCTCATAGATCTTTTTCAGTTTGGGCATATCGTCTTTTAGTTTCTGTCAATGCTTGGCTGGCATATGCTGCAGGCTGTCCCTTCTGCATAATGACTGCACCTATTCCAGTCTCTGAGGAGTCTGCTTGCAGTGTTAACTTATCTCTCACTTTGTAATATTTCAGAACTGCATCTGACGTAATCAGCCCTTTGATTTTGGAAACTGCTGCATCATGAGTTTCTGTCTAACCCCATACATTCTCACTCATGATCAGTTTTCTCAATGGCTCACACATTTGACTCAGCTTCGGCAGGAACTTGCTTAGGTAGCTTACAAATCCAAAGAATCTTTTGACTTCACCAACATTTGTCGGATTTGGCATTTTGGTGACAGCTTTTGCCTTGGCTGGGTCAGGTTTCAATCCTTGTGCTGTAAGTATGTGTCCAACAAACTTGACTTTTCTCACTTTTAACTCCATTTTGTCTTTGTTCAGCACCAAGTTTCTTTTCCTGCATCTTTCCACCATAAATCTGAACTTCTCATCATGGTCTCTCACTGCCTCTTTTTCTGTATCCCCTTCTCAGTAAACAAGTATATCGTGTACTATGCTGTGCACTCATGGAAGACCTTCACCAGTTCATTTTTTTGCCTTTGAAACTCTTCTGGCAAAGGTTTTAAACCAAATGACCTTTGTAGCTATCAATACTGTCCATATGGCAAGTTGAATGTGGTCAGAAGTAAGCTTTCTTCATACAATTCTACATGCCAGAAGCCAATTCTTGCATCAACTTTGCTAAATACTTTTGCATTACTCAAATGTGGTAATATGCCATCTATCATAGGTAAAGGATAATGACTTTTTTTGAGAGCTTCATTTAAATCTTTTGGGTCGATACAGATTTTCAATTTGGTTGGTGTCGCAACACAAACTATACCACATACCCACTGTATTGGTTGAGTAACAAGATCAATAATCTTCTGCTTTTCAAGTCTATCAAGCTCTGTTTTCACTCTCTCTTTTATGGCCAATGGTAATTTTCTTCGAGGATGCTCTTCGGGTGTAACACTGATCTATCCTGAAGTGATACTTTCCTTTTAGCCTACCTGTACCTTCAAACAAGTCTGCATGATCTTGTAAAATGGACTCGTGTGTCAGTTCTTTCTTCTTACCATAACAATCTTCTGATACTTCACTTGAAGCAGGTCCATTTGTTGTGCTGCTTTATTTCTAATTAAAGGTGTTGCTTCGTCACCATTCAGGACTACAAAGTCTGCTTTACATTTTTTTCCATTCTTTGGTTTGTCATTTAAGCTTGCATTTTCCAACTAGTTTAACTGTAGTCTTGTTGTACATGGCGAGAATTTGATTTGTTTCTTCTATCTGGTACTGTGATAAATCTCCCAGTTCTTTTACCATAATGATATGACAGGTGGCACCACTGTCAATCTGGAACTTTTTTTTGTTTTTGTTCCACAGTGTATGTACAAAGCTGAATAGATCTGATTTGTATTATTTGTTCATATGCTATCAAGAAGTTAAACAGACTTTATTTCTAAGTTTTCTTCCTAATCACTTTCATTGCTTGACGCGTGTCAACATTCTCGGGTTTCTAGCTTTCTTTCTAAAGCATGCCATCTCGAAATGGTTTGATTTTTGACATTAATTGCACATTTTCTAAAAGCTGGACAATTTCTTGGTCCAGTGTAATGTTGGTGATTGCAGTACTTGCATACTGATGCCTGCTTAATTCTTGATCTGTTCCATTTTGTCCTGTGTGCATTGCTCTCCCAGACTGACCTTCTTTCTTCTTTCTATCATTCAACTTATCTTTCTTCTTCACTGAATGCACTGCTTGTATGTTGTTGTTTTCATTTGCTTTTGCTTCTCTCTTTTTCGAGTTCTACTGCTCTTCATAGTGAAATGCACATGTCTAGCTTGATTTCTGCTTCACAGTCTTTCACCCAGGTTCGTTGTTTGTACACTACATACTATTCTATCTCTTAATAACAAGTTGTGCAGGTTATTAAAGTTGCAGGTTGATGCTAGAATTATAAGTTCAGTCACATATTTATCTATGGATTCACCAGGCTTGTGATTTCGAATGAAATTTTGTACCTTTCTAGTCTTTCATTCATTTTCGGATTACAGTATTCATCAAAAGCTTTGGTAATATTTTCTACTGTCTTCTGCTCTTCAATAAAGGTCAGTGTATTCTAAATGTCCCTACCTTGGTTGCCAATAAGATACTGAAACATCTTGAGCTTCATCGATTCTTCTTTTCCGTCAATTGCTAGGTCTATATAAAAGGGAAAATTCTTCTTTCCACTTCTTCCATGTGTCTGTTACATGCTTGGAATTGAAGTTCATTTTACATTTATCTGGCATTTTCATGTGTTCCATGGTGGAATTAAATTGCCCTTAAACCGGTTTGTTGCAGCATGGTCAGCTCAAAATGTATGTAAAATTCGCCTTGAAAGTCATTCATTTCCACAAAAGAGTCATCTGTACTCACTGTTTAAATACTTAGCACTTGTCACATCTGACACCATGTTTCATGTTTGTATACGAGGAGTCAACCCATGACTAGAACAGACACTTCTTTATTGTCACATGTCTGACAGGAGAAAATGTAATGCTTCTGTGCATTAATGTTCTAGAATGGTAAGGGGCAGTTGTTTCACTAGAGCACTGGTTTGAAAAATTTGGGCTGTCAATTATAACAGGACCT
Organism: Margaritifera margaritifera; assembly: GCA_029931535.1. Lineage (NCBI taxonomy): Eukaryota > Metazoa > Mollusca > Bivalvia > Unionida > Margaritiferidae > Margaritifera > Margaritifera margaritifera. Next base: position 780,863 of record JAQPZY010001520.1, read on the forward strand.
TCTAGCTTTCTAGGTTTCTAGCTTTCAGTGTGAAAGGATGAAATGGACTTTCTCTGTTCCAACAAATAGTCAGGTTCTGATTCTACAGAGAATTAGGGAAATTTCTTGTTTAATGCAACAAAAGGATATAGGAGATTATATAGTGAAAATTATAAAGAAACCTGAAAAAAAGGAAATTTGTTCATGAATTTATTTCTGAACCCATCACGTTACAAATTATTGGTGGCAGCGGTGGGATACTCTCTTAGTGGACGATTCTGCAGTGGTATTGTGCACAATTGGAAGTATTCAACAGTATGAAATTTTGCTAATAGGTTATATATTTAGATCTTAGGATATTTCATCAATGGAATTTATCACTGTTAGTGTATTTCGTTTGTGGAGTGATTCTCTTCAAGTTGTCTCACGGATTTAAATTGCTATGAGATATCAGTGTGGATACGTCTTGGATTGATTAGGATTCAGCCAATTCTTATTTGTCGTGGAAAAATGACAGGAGGAGGGCTTTATACCCCAACAATGCTTTTGGGAATCCGGAGAAATCCCAAAGAAGGTTTGGGTACTGTAGTGGTCAATACCTGTCATGCCAATCGTACTTTGCCCCACCTTCATCTGGCGTTGCATGCAGGATATAGAGGTTCAGTTACTGTTAGTCGTAGAGTGGAGTCGGAATAAAGGAGGAGTAAAACCTATTCAAGTGCGATTCGTTCTTGTCCATCACTTTAGGGTTTGTTACAATAACAAAACATTACAGGTAAATGTTGCAAACCTCAACTTCTACCTTAAATGAACAAAGTAGGTTGCGGTTGGCAGAAATAAAGACATTTGAATGGGAATGCGAGGCATTGGAAAGCCAAATTCAGGGAGACCTTACAAGTCTAGGAAATATTGCAAACAATATCAAGAATAAAACTTTAAAAAGCCATAAGTGATACCAGCGACCTATGATGGTTCAGAAACGTGGGAAGGCTTAAGAGTTGATTTTGAACCTGTTGCTGAAATTAACAATTGGACTAAGGATCAAAAAATAATGTTTCCGAAATAAAATTTACGAGGAAGTGCACAGGCTGATTTAGAATCCTCAAAAAGGAGAGTGTATCGTGAATTGTCCAATGCTCCGAGCAGGAGATTTGGCTCAGAAAATAAAACAAAACTTTTCAGGGTGCACCTGAAAAATCTCACTGCGAGGTGTGATCAAAATTTGTCCAAACTGGCTCAGGTTGTGAAACACATAAGTAGGAGAGCCTATCCCAAGGCTCCAACTGAACTCATAGAAACTTGATCTGGGCTCACTTCATTGATGCATTGGCAGACTCAGACATGAGGTTTCGTATTCAGTAAAGCCATCATAAAACCTTACAAGAGGTCAGAAAGTTAGCAGTTGAATTGGAGCCTATTCAAAATGCAGGTAAACTGCAGGATCGTGTTGATGAATAGAATATTCAGCATCGGGACTAGTGCACCTCCAGGCCTGCATCAATGAAATATCCATTGAAATTCAAGTAATTAAGATAGAACTGGATTCGATGAAGAAAAATCGCACTTAATGATCCTTCAATGGTCACAATTCAGTGAGGAACATTTAAAAAAGATTGTCCGAAATCAAAAGCGAAAAAGAACAAACTTGGTTATAAGAGCAGAACGCAACCCTGTACCACTCAAATTTCCAGCACTGGATCAGGAATGTACATACAAGACAGTGCAAAGAAGTAAAGTTAATTTCCTCATTGATACTTATGCAACTGTTACCATAATTAATGGTCTCATCTTAGAATAAATGTTAGAATAAATGTTTGATTTGACAGAAGCCATATTTTGGAACTGGCTAATCAACAAATGAAAATGGCTGCTGGAAAGTGTATTGGAACAAGAGGTGCTGGGAAATATATATTCTGATAAATGATACAAATGTTAAGCACACAGTGTGGGTGGCTGAAATTGACCCAGATATCGATGGAACACTTGCTTGTGACTTTCTCCAGAAACACCAATGCATCATAGATTCAGGGACCAATACATTTAAGTTGAATGGTCAACCAGTTAAATGTGATTCTTAAAATTGTATTTCCTTCTTGTGGTTTTGTCTCCAGACAAGATGATGGTCGTAGACAACAATGTGAATAATGTCTGTCTTCTCAGTCTCCAGGATGGATGTCAAATGGTTGTATGAAGACTGGAGTTCCATCCCATGGATACATGTATGCATAACATAAATGATTTGGTTGCTTGATTGTTATGGGTTTAATGCATTTTTTAGCACATGATAGACTATTCATGGTGGCCAGTATAGTTGGTGGAGGAAGAACCCAAGAAAACCCTGGGAAGAACCACCAACCCACGGGAAGCTACTGGCAAGCTTTCTCACATACCCACGTTGGCCGAGCCCGAAACTCGAACCCACACGGACAGAGGCGAGATTATCAGTGATCTGTAAAGGCGAGCGCCTTAGACCACTCGGCCACCCAAGGCCCATTAACATAAATAACAATGAAACCCAAATAGCAGCGAGTCTGGTGAACAAAAATACAGAATGTAACAGCTAATGAAATATATTTTGTGTATGAAGTGCTATTATAAATCAAAAGCTTACGATGAGGATATTGTTGTCGATGATGATAGAACAATAACTATGATGATAATGATAGAATGACAACTACAATGATTGTTGTTGTGACTAAAGTTATGACAGTAGATTATGTATGCATAGATCTCAGTATTGATTTTTATAATTTTCTTCCCTTGACTACTGGTACAACAGTATTGTGGTTTTGTTTCCGGACAAGATGATGGTCGTAGACAACAATGCAAATAATGTTTTTCTTCTCAGTCATCCTGGACGTCAAATTGCTGTATACAGACCGGAGTTCCATACCCTGGATATAAGTATGCATAACAAAAAACACAAATGAAACCCAAATGGCAGTGAGTCTGGTGACAGGTCAAACAGAAATCTTGTATATGTAGAGATTAAACACCAAACATACGACTGATGAAGTCATTAAATGTAAAGACAAGTTTTGATGGATGTATAGGATTGAAATATTTACATATAAAAACCTCGTAGTCAGTAGTTTGAAACAGTTCAATCTATGTAGGGGTATTGTGTCCATTACAGATGGCTGCAGAGAAACAGTTTACTATATCTATAAACATGGGAAGCGATGAAGGAGTTCCTTGTGAACAAACAACAAAGACATAGTCTATATCTCACCATACTCTGTTGATAAGTTTAATTTTAACAAACTTTAAATGTTATGATATAAACTATTATTATATTGCACAAATGTGTGAAAGAATGTTTAACCTTGATGAATACTGTTTGAATGTTTCAAGCAATTATAATACTGTTCCAAACAAAAAAGAATGTGTATTCATTCTTTCCATTTTGTTTTCTCTGATTTATGCTTAGATTTTGTAAGTCTCCAGCGAAAATGCATGATTAACAGTGAACAAAACCTGAGCATACGTAATGAGTTCTTTAGAAAGTGTGCGTATGTCAAACAAGAGGTTAAAAGTACACCTGCAGTAGTTGCAAAAACGATGACACTGGAAGTGCAAGTAGTCTGCCAATATCTTCTAAGTGTGTTGCACACGCTCCATTACGAAAATAAAGACAAGCAATTGTTTGTAATTTTCATCATAGATTATTTTTATTCACCATTAGATATATCTGCCACTAATCCAGAAACCTATGCTTTTTTTTTGGTCACATTTTCTTTTTTATTGCTAAATATTAAGGTAATCTTTACTATAGCCAAACTCCATATGTATGTGTTTGAAAGATCTGTTGTGGTGGGTATTTTTTTTTGCTCTTTGTTACATAGCTTTCAAAAAAAAAGATATGCTGATAGTTCTTTAAAAAAAAAAAAAGAAGATATATTTTGTTGAGTATGAATGCTAAAATTTATAAATTTGGAAATTCCACATTGATCCTATGTTTGCATTAATAAATTAATTGATGAACAGTTCATATGACAGTTAATTATGTGATGTCAATGTCGATATTACATTCCAAATTTCCCCTTCAATGTTGTATGTTAAACTCAAGACCAGTTATTACCAAAAGTTAATTTTTATATATGAAATATTTAATGTAAATAAGGTTATTAGAATATTGTAAAAAACTCTCATTTGTAGGAGAATTTTGTTATCTAAGTACATGTGTTGCATGTCTATTTAAACCTGTAGGACAGAATAGGGATTTCCAGACCTAGGTGTTATGCAATATCAACGATTGTTGACCTTACCGGAATAGGACAAGGTGATACTTCAAAGTGACCGGATTCTTTCATCTTTGGGTAGTCTGAATGTCGGGCACAAGATAGGTGCATACGAGGGAATTCACACCCCTGGGTAAACAGAACTTGGATCTGATGTTCCAACAAAGTAAATGCAATGCAACCGAACCAATTAAATAGAGTTGACTAGATGGCTATCAAAGATGAGGGAGGAGTCTAAAATTAAGCAGGATGCGGGTGTTTTTAATTCAAGGAATGACTCGCCAAAACCTGTTCAGTGTGCTAAAGGAATTGGATTGAATTAGATTCATATTATAAAAAGGATAGCCGCTCCGCGCAATTCAAACTTTTGGAAATTTAAGAAGTGTAGATTTCATTAGTAACAGGAACAGAGTTTGCATTGAGTTATGTATAATTATCACTAATTCTTATGGAAACATTGGACTTGAGTGATAACTATGTCATAATTTACTGTGTAAAAAAAAAAAGAAAATACCTAGACATTAGATGGTGTGTGTGCATTGCTACAGTATGAGTGTTCCTATATTAATTGATAGATAGTTATTCTTATGTAATGGTGTAATGCCTGTATAAAGTTATGTAGTGAGATATTTGTTGATGTGCATAGGACCTTATAATGTTGGTCAACCCATTAATCGGACAGGATATGTGAGGGAAGTGGATCGATTACCTGTAGGCAGAGCAGGGGTGCATGATATTATGTACCTTGTATTATCCCCCTACAGGAAGCTTTTGGCACGAAAAGGAATTGGCGCAGAAAGGATCAACCACGTGTGCCTGAGGACATGGAGGGAGACGGGAAAGGATAAACAATGTGTGGGCCACCGGACACACAGACTGAGAGAGAGAGAGAGAGTGAGATATGCAAAAATGATAGAACAACATGGAGTCTGAAGAGACTCACTGATGGAGGGAAGAAGAGATCTATAACAAAACACAGATGAGTAAAATGAAGAATACAGCAACTATAGATTCTTTCACATTATATCTCAAATGATGAAATTAAATGTGTTACAAAGGAATTTGATCAACTAGGTCAAAGACTACGTATTTATTGTTGATGATCTCTGACTTTGTATTGAATATATTTGCTAATTTGGTTCTTTTGCATTCTATTAAATTATTGTATCAATCGACTGTTGGTTTAGTCTCCATATTTATGGTGTTGGATAACCAGATTAACGGGTAATCCAACTGGGAGATCCAAATAATCTTACCAGTTCAGACCTTCTGGCAGTGTTTTACTCTAGTCGAGGCTCATGACAAATATAAAGATAACGGTCAAGTGTGTCAATTATTTGTAAAAGTCAATTAAATGTATGTTCTAACTTCTGTTTTGATTTAAATAAAAGCAATGAATATGACTTCAAAATTTATATATTTCAAATATTTATATATTTTTTTTTTTACCTCATTTCACTGGTGTATGTGCTTATGAAATCAATGAGATATCATGGCTGTTTTCCTTATTTAGAAACAGATTTTGTTCTGCAGTTTTTTTGTATTATTTAATGACACCATTAAACTGGAAGGTTTTTGACATAATTTTTTCTGCAGTTTTCTGTGACATCATAAAGCTGCTTTAATTATACAGAAACTGCTTTTTAACTGCATTTTAACTACAGTTTCATTGAAAACTGCTAAAAATACTGCTATATGCAAATCAGCTGACATTTACTAGTTTAAGTGCTATTTAACTGGAATTTAACGGGACTGAAGAAAAAAAAAAAAACTGGTATAAAACTGCAATTTTACTGCAGTTCTTTTTCCTAAGGCTTGTTTACTTTATCAGACTCCAGTGATTCCAACAATATTATATGAGGAAGATTTACCACTGTTAATGAAACTCCCTCCTGAACCAGCAGATCACTCACATGATGCTGATTATGGCTATAAGCTTTTTCTAATGCTTTACATCTATCATTACACATGGGATTTCAACTCTGTGTCTTTCAAAAGTGGTATTGGTTTCTTTACAGATTCCAATGATCCCAAAAAATCCCACACCAGAAAGATGCTTCATTCTTAGTGCAACTCCCTCCTGAACCAGTAGATCCTGCTCAATATACACCTGTTCCTCATAAGCATTCTCTAATGCTTTAGATGCATCATTCCACTTAGGATCCCAACTGTCAGTACCTTTCAAATGTTGTATTGCTTTGTTAACAGACTCCAATGATCAACCATACACCACACTAGGAAGATGTTTCATTGTTGTTGAGACCCCCTCCTGAACGAAGACTTCACTCGTCATACTTAATGCAGTATATAAGCATTGTCTAATGCTTCAGATACATCATCACATCTAGGATCCCAAGTATCAGCCACTTTCAAATGTTGTATTACTTTCTTAATATACAATTTATACCACACCACGAAGATTCTTTGTTGTTAATGTGACTCCCTCCTGAACCAACTAATCACACACATGATACTTTTGTGCACAATAAGCAATTTTTGATACTTTAGATGCATCATCACACTTAGGATTTCAATTGTCATTGTGTTTCAAATGTTGTATTGCTTTCTTAACAGGCTCCTATAATTATCTATATTACATATCAATTTAATCTTACATGGCTGATCTGGTGTTCAATACAGATGGTTCAATCAGTATTTCTGTATCGCACGTCTAAAATTTTCATATAGTACACCCTGCTTGGAACTACTTTTACCATTTGAAATATGGACTAACTGTCTACTTAAAATATAAGTGACAGTATGTCGACTCTGGTAGTAATAATAACCTGTAACTTTCCTGCATCAACATGTTCCTGTATGGTGGGTAGATGTACCATCCACCCCTGCAAACATTGCCAAGGTCAAATTGTCCATTAATAATATATCCTCCAGTATGACAATATTTACCCAATCTGTGTCCACTTCCTTCCGATACCTTGGACAAACAAGCACTACATGTTTATCTCTGTACATTTCATCACCTATAAGATGAAGGACTGCAGTTGTCTTGGGTTTCCTTTGATAACAACAAATCTTTTCCTCTCAAGCAGTTTCTTAGCTTCTGTTGCCCGTGTCATTCAAATGCAATCAAGCCTTCTAAATGTATCAAGTTTGTCCTCCGTCTGATCTAGAAAGAACAAACAATGAAAACACAATAAAGAATATGTCACAAATAAACTTCCTTAGAACAAAAAATAAAACAATAAAAAAAATAGAGCTACTTCTAAGGCAAAGCTCCGTGCTTTTAACTATATGTTCTACTCCCCTCAATCCAAACCATGACCCACGTGTTTTAACCCAAAGTCCATTACAGATATATATTTAAACCTGTTTTAACAGCCACCACTCCAAGAAAGCCATGCTATCCAAGACCCCAACAGAATACATTCAATAAAAGATCAACCTCCATATAGCAGTCACCTCTATATTACAGTCAGTTTTATCCAAAAGTGGTTCTGTTTACAGGTTTCTGTATTATGTGTCTTCCTCCTAGAAATGCATGTACAAAGTTGGTCAAAAAAAATTTAGAAAATGTCAGTTTGATGAGTATTTTTATTTATTTGATCTTTGACTACCAGGGGAAGGGATAAAAAAATCATACCCTATATCAGACTGCCACCACATGTGCAATGTATGTATTAAGTTCAGTCAATTTGTAGCCAACAATTTATAAGGAGTGATGGTGATTGACAGATGGAAGGACGGGCAGACAAGAGTATTAGCTGGTATGATAAATAATAAATTTATATGCAATACATACTTCATAATCAAATATAATCCAAATATGCTAATAACACACTGCAGAGTATAGTAATTGCTAATCTTTACTATTAACTGAGATTAAGGTACAGTCAGGGAACCAGTCTACTAGTGCGGGAATAAAAAAGAGCGTACTAAATTCTTTAGAGATGCACCCTATAGGTAATAAATGGGTTCAACTTTGTTCCATTATTAATTTCAAAAACTTTAATGTATGTATTATAGCTGATGAAAAATATTTAATTTTATTTTGATATCCTCTATTTAATTTCCTACTGACAAACTAGCACATGTATTCTTGGTGTGAGGCTATGTTATTAGGTGCAGACCAGGGAGTCCCTCTGTATAACATCATGCGACTCAAAGATATGGTGTGAGGCACCTGTTTTTTAAGGCTGCAAAAAATTTCTCTAACTCTAATGAGCGGAACCATGTGTGGTTCGTATGCCAGGCTAATGAAGAACTTATTTTTATTTTTTAATATATTAACATTAAGTTCTATGGTAATGAATTAGTGGTCCGATTCCTAAAACAGTCAGACCAATATACAGACAGTCAAAGGACTTGCACTGCAAAGTATGATCTGGTAATTGCTAATCTTTACAATTAACTGAGATTAAACAGTCAGACCAATACACAGACAATCAAAGGACTTCAATGGTTTTATATTTTAATAAGGATCTTGAAAAAAGGACATTAATCATGAAGAAAACAAATATGCTGTGGGAAGGAACAATCATCAAAATTTAACACTTAGTTTTTAATTACATTTTGAAAATGTATTGATGTTACACTGAGTATTGATTATTCAAACTATATGCAAATGTTGCTTCTTAGTTCTTAACTCTATTTAGAAAAACCCAATGTTTTGGGAGACCATCTGTCGTGAAAGACCAGATTCTTCATGCGTAAATCAAAATTATCATGTAATTTTATCATTTTAAATGAGGGACCAGCTGCCAAAGTTGTAAGACCAATTATGACTGACAGAAAAGGTGATCTCTCAAGGCAGGTTTCAATGTATATATAAATACTTTTAGTGCATTCATAACATCAATGCATTTTCAAGATAACTGCTATGCAAGCAGTGCTGCAGCATGCTCCTGGATATATTCCGATTAATGAAGAAAACATTTAGTCCAGAGGAAAATATCTCAGTCAAAAATGTTAATATAGTGTGCATGGATAACTTGTGAAATTTTTAGTAATTGTTTTTGTGTGTGTGCAGAGATATAACAAAATAATTTATTTGCTGTGAATTTTCAAACAGGATGCATTCATTAAAATGGCTGCCAACACTCAATGATCAACACAACTACTTTTCATCGCTTGCCACCAGTACTTCACCACCATTGTACATAGTATTTGTTGTTGTGACCACAACAGTTTATTCATATCATAATAATATTGAAATGTAGCATATTAAGGGTCAAACTTTATAAAAACATAAATATGTTTTCATCATGGAATCATATATCACATCAAATTTGACTTCCTCACCTTCTTCCGACTCAGAATTTTTTTCATTTCAAGGATTCTCTGATGTAGAGCAAGAACTTCCTGTTAAGGACTATTTAGAGGGTATCATCTGCAATGTACATTATTTAAATTCATCCAGTTTCACAAAAACATTTTTGACAACTGGATTATTCCATCAGTTTTTAGAACAAATTCAGAAGGAATTCACTTTTGCTTGATCTAAATCCATGTTTCCTATTACAACACATGTCCATGAACTAAAATGTGTAGTTATTTTTAATTGTGTTAAAGTCCTAATAGAGGTGAAGGGGTAAGGGTTAATGAAATGGAAAGAAAAGAACTTCATCAGAATGGCAACTGATCTATTTTTAGAATCATCCATGAGTGAGGACAGTTTCAAATCTACACGTTTATCTGATATAGTGGACTCCAATGATGGCTACAGTCACAAAAACTTGGAGTTATCAGATGAGAGTGATGATCCATTTTCCAGGGTTCCTACTACTAGGAATAGCACTCCAATTACTATGACCCCTATGCCACCTGGGGAGGGCCTACTGGAGAGCAAAGGCAGCACTCTCCATGAATGTGTAATACTGACCAGCTGCTGACTGTTATACAAACACTCCACAACCAAGTGGGCAGGATGCAAAAACAGATTGACAAGCTAATTAATGAGAAGGTTAAATCAGCTGCCCAAAGGGAGAAACCTTTGACTATCCGCAGACATTCCCAAACAATTACTGCCACACCCATTTCTCTAAGAAAAAGAGTCTACAGACACCTGAAGTGTTGCCTAAAGAAAACCCAATGCAGCTTTCCAACTCTGCCACTGACTCAGCAGAAGTGATAAAGTTAAGATTTGATAAAGCACCATATACAGGGATCGCGCTGGGCATCCCCAATGTTGCAAATTGTGATTTTTTTTCCTGATTGGCGACAAAATATACCATCTGGCGATTTTTTGGGCGACAATGTTTTTGGCTGTTAAAACTTGTATATACAATCTTGGGTTTGGAGTGGAGGAATTCAAAGGCACCATTAAAGGAAGCCGCAAACTTGGGTATACAATGCACTGGAATCTATCTATTGTTACATAAACAAATCCTTTGTTCATATTGACCGCTTATGCTGACATCTGGCCTGAGTACTGTATGCGGTGATCCACTCCAATAGTCATGCTACCAGACTAGCTACAATCGACCAAATGACCGCTAATCCTTTTTTTTTTGTTTGGATAAATGTACCAGAAAAAAAAAAATTGGTGAAACTTCAAAGAAAACTGATTACCTTTAAAGCCCCAATCGTTCTGTATAAATACGAAGCAAATGAAAAATAAAATTCAGTCTCAATCAGAACTATATACTGTAATGGGTAAATGTAAGTTAGACTTTTCATGTTGATCATCTCATCCTAAGATTAAGTTGACTGACTTTTTAAAATGGCTTTTTACAAGGGGCCAATTCCAAAGTTCTAACCAGCCATATATGCTGGGACGGACAAGGGATTGATCACAAATAAAAAGATTAAGTCAACAAAATTAACAGCATTTGGATTAGATGCAAGTGCATCAGACAACCCAGTAACTGAAACAGATGTTATACCTGACAGTCCAACATCATCTACTTGTAGTGCAGCTGGTAGTAATGCTTTAAGTACAACACCACATCATGATGAACGGACACTGAAATGCCGAAAATGTCTTGACAGTTAGAAATTTGGGCGTCCATGGCTGAGATATGATAGAAAATTAAAACTGATGTTCTGTGATATGTGTTTCATACTTTTCGGACAATCTTCAAGAATTTTACTCTCAATTTTCCGTGTGCTGATTATCCGTGTGTCAAGATGGACAAATTGTAATTTGTCAATGTATTTGTTACAAATTCCACTCAAATATATATTTGATTTTTACACTGTTTTGTCTTTATTCTATCTATCTATCCAGTTTAGCTTGTTTATTTTTTCAAAGTGCAACTCTGACTCACTGATGACAAGTAACCCCTTCAGATGGATCTGACTTGCAAAATATACCCCGACTTATAGGAGGGTGAAAGTGAAATTGGCTTTTTGCAGCCCTAAAAAGGGGGAGGGGGGTGACTTATAGTCGAGTCAACTTATAATTGAGTATATACGGTAGAAGTTAAACAAAAACAAGAGTTCCTCAAAGGGACTGATGCACTACTAGGTGAAAAGAATTTCCAGGAATTCAAGATAGACCATTTCTTCTTTTTAACTGGTTAATGCTGAAACCATCTGATATTCTTGAGTGATAAGATTTTCAAATTAGCCACTGTGGCAGCCATATTCATATTGGATTTAGGATCGGTACCATTTTCATTTATGACAAACTAGACATCATTAGAAGACTTTCGGTGAATGGAACTTGTTGATATGACCATTAATTCAGAGAATATGTGACAACATTTTGAATATGTTCATTGTGGCAGACATATTTGAGGTCATATCAGGACCAACTAGATATAATCTAGTTAGTCTTCTGGTGAAAACCCCATGTTGATATGACTTTCCATTTAGAAGGAGTATCAACAAGATTTTCAAGATAACTGCCATGTTGGTCATACGGATGTCAAATCAATACCATTTTCATTTAGTACCAACCAGAGATTATAAGGAATCCTCTGGTGAAAACCAAATCTCTTGATTTGACTTTCCATGTAGGAGGAGTAGCAATAAGATTTTCATGATGGCCACTGTGGTGGCCATATTGCATATCAGATCAGCAGAAATTTTATTTAACACCAGCTAGACACCATAAGAAGTCTTCCCCATGCTGATATGACTTTCCGTTCACGAGGAGTAGCAATAACAAGATTTTCAAGATGGTTGCTGTGCTAGTCGTATTTAACCTCAAATCAGCACCATTTTCATTTAGAACCAATTAACAGAGATGCTGCCAGGATTTTATCAAAAGGGGGGAGCTCCCCTTTGTCACCAAAATAAGGGGGGAGAATAAAAATGGGGAGGGGAGGAAATGGCTCTAGTTCAATATTTACTTAACACTCCAATAGCCGTCTCTCTTTCTGCTTGCTCCACACTGTTAAAGCTCTTTTGAAATCCAAATCCTCAAAAGATGTTTCCTTTAGTTGTATAAGCAATAATTTGTGGATTGTTTCCGAGCTTAATCTGTTCCTTATTTGTGCATGAATATTGTTTTGTGCTGAGAACTCCCTTTCACAGTCTGCTGTCTTAAGGGGCATATGCATTGCTAACTTAGCCAGCTTGAACAAGTTGGGAAACTGTTCTTTATGGTTGTTATGTACAATTTTCCACAGCTCATAGGTATTGTCTCTTGCATATCCGTTCTCCAAAATAAGATTTTTTACTAACATGAGCTCTGCCAAAGTTTCACTTTCTTGAATCAGTGCTTTGCTGACTACTATGCCAGATTTCTTATCTGTTCCATAATGTTGTATTAGGGTTTTAAGTCCATTAATGCCATAGTCAGCTTGTTCTGACAGAGGTATTTTGACCAAATAAATATCCTTATTTTTAAATTTGATTTCAGATTCTTATTTATTCAATTTATCTTAACCCTTTGAGCGATATATAGTTTTGTAGCACAAGATATTCAGGGCTGAACTGTTTGAAAATAGAAATGAAAATTGCACTTTTAAATTGCCTGCATTTTAATTAGGCTTGGTATTCTGCATTTTATACATTTAATTTCAAAATACTGCTGAATAGGGAGTTGACTGGCAGTCTGTTTTTGCCCATCCCGCATGTATATCAGACTTTCAGGTTCAAAACCACTCACTGGTATTTCCATTAACACTTTTCCAGCTCAAATAATCTGATATACTTCAAAATTTTAAAAATCATGATCATCATCGATATTATCAGCCAGTATTACCTGAATGAAATCATCATTTTAAGATGAACCATGTTGGAAGTCAGCCATTTTGGATTTTCTAGGTAGCCCATATTTTAAACATGCATTTGTAAAACTTCTTTGATGGATGCAAGGTTAAAACAACAGAAAACTTGTTGCAGGGCCCAACGTGCCACTCAAATTTAGGTTAGCAACCATTCATGTGAAGCCAAAGTATCCAGATGTGTAAACAGTTTCCTACCTGAAAAAAGATACGTCACGACAAGGGCTATGAGATTTCTACCGTCAGCGTGACTTATGTCACAACAAAGCACTTTAAGGATTAACAGTTCAATAAATATATTATACTGTGCAAAGTACATTATTATATACGTGACTTAAAACTAATTGGCGGGAGTTCGCGTGCATCACTACTCTCCAAGTACACGAATTTGTAAAAATTGTGTCTGATTCACAACCTCGCATGCACTGGCACCATCTCAGCAATTAGATATCATAGAAAGTTATCTTAGTGAAAAGCCCATGTTGATAAGACCGTTCAATCAGGTACTTTTGGTTGGTATTTTACTGGGCAGCAACACAAGTAGGTTCCTTAGTACAGAGGTATGTGGAGCAAAGCACCTTGCCCAAGGATGCACCATGGTAGCTAACCCGGGCTGATCCAATGATAGAATTCAAACCTGCACTCAGACTTCCGCACACTAACCACTAAACCACCATGGCTCCCCATTCAGGTGGAGTAGCAATAACCCAATTTTCAAGATGGCCACTGTGGTTGCCATATTGGATGCCCAGGTATCACCATTTTCATTTAGGACCAACTAGACATTATAAGAAGTCTGGTGAAAACCCCCTGCCGATATGGCTTTCCATTCAGGAGAAGTACCAACAACAAGATTTTCAAGATCGCTGCCATGGCACCATTTTTATTTAGGGCCTAGTAGACATTATAGAAAGTATTTTAGTGAAAACTCCATGTTGACATGGCCTTCCATTCAGGAGTAGCAATAGCAAGATTTTCAAGATGACCACTGTGGCGGCCATATTGGATGTTCAAGCAGAACCATTTTCATTTTGAACCAACTAGATATCATATGAAGTCTTCTGGTGAAATGACTTTACATTTAGGAGTAGACATGATAGCAAGATTTTCAAGATGGCTGCTGTGGTGGATATATTAGATGTCAGATCGGCACAATTTTCATTTAAGACCAACTAGACATCATAAGAAATCTTTCTATGAAAACCTGAAGATTTTTAAGGTGGTTGCTGTGGCAGCCATACTGGATATCTGAGCAGCAGCATTTTCATTTAGGACAAACTAGACCTTGGGATGACTGTGTGTATAAATCCTCCAAGGAATTTAGGAGGTGTAGTGATAACAATCTTGTTGTAATGGACAAAAAGACACCCGACAACAGGCTATCCCATAAGCTCTTCTATGACCAGTAGAGTTAAAAAGTATAGATGGTGTATCAGCATCATCTGAATGTATAGACTGAAAAGGAATTCCTGCCAGGATGCTTTTCGTCAAATTATTCTGAGCAAGACTTTGGAAGAAGCTGTTTAAAAGATTGTCCATGTTCAGTAATGGTGGGTATATTTGATGGCTGATCAGCATCAACTGTACAAATTTAAAAGAACTTCATGCCAGGATGATTTGTCAAATTTGATCAAATTCAATTGAGCTGTTTGTGAGAAGCGATTCAAGAGTTTTTCTATTTTTAGTAACAATGGCCATATACAACTTATGCCGGATGATACATAAAAGTTGGTTAAATTCTTCAAAGCATTGATGAAAAGTCGTTTCAAGCGTTTTCTGTTTTTAGTAAATGGTGGCTATATTTGATAACAGATCAGCATCATTTGTACAAACTTAAAAGCCTTTTAGCCAGAATTCTGTTGAACCATTTTTGAGGGCAGAGCAGCACCATTTTGTTTGACTATCTTTAGTAATGGCAGCCATATTTGATGGCAGATTGGAATCATTAAGACAAGAGTCCCTCCAAGTCACTGGCACTCTAATGGTTAAAAAATACTTCCAGGAATTCAAGATAATACCATTTCTTCTTTTTACCTACTGGATGTTGAAACCATCTCTGATATTTCTGAACAAAACAAAAAGTTTCAAAGTAGCTGCTGTTGCAGCCATATTAGGAGATAAATCAGCACCATTTTCATTTAGGACCAACTAGACATATTAGAAGTCTTTTGATGAAAAGCTCATGTTGATATGACCATCCCATCTAGAAGTAGCAATAACAACATTTTCAAAAATGGATGCCATGTCAGTACATTGCGGGTCAGACAATCACCATTTTTATTTAGGGCCTTTGGACATTGCAATGGTCTTCTGGTCAAAACCCCATGTCAATATGACTTTCCATTCAGGAGGAGCAGCAATAAGATTTCCAGATGGCTGTCATGGTGGCCATAATTGGACATCAAATCGGCAGCATTTTCATTAAGGATCAAGTAGACATCATAAAAAGTCTTTTAGCGAAAACTCCATGTTGATATCACCATCTATTCAGGAAAAGTAGCTATAATAGGATTTTTGAAATGACTTCTGTGGTGGTCATACTGGATTTTTGAGCAGCAGCATTTTCATCTAGGAGCAACTAAACCATGGGATGAATGTGTGTGTGTGTGTAAGTTTCGTGGCAGTCTTCCAAATACTTTGTTTGGAGTTGTGAGAGCAAACTTGTACTAACAGAAAGACAAACAACAGACAACAGGCCATCCTATAAGCTCTTCTGGTCTATGACCAGTATAGCCAAATATCTGAAAGACCTTCATCTGTTTCTGTCATATTTGGTCAAATTCTATTTAATAGTTTTTGAGGATCTGTTTAAAGGTTTTTAGAAACAGTGACCATATTTGAGTGGTTTTTGAGATCAAGGTGAAATGCAGATGTTGACAGATGAATGATGGACACAGGGCTATACCATAAGTTCATATGGGATTATGATCTGGTAACTGTGGCAAACTAGCTAGAAATATGTTCATGGAACATAAATACTCCACCAGATCCCATGAAATAGACCTATATACAAAATATGACCAGACAGACAAGGGTAAAACTAGTCCATATATGTGTGGTACACAGAAATGTAAAGCATCTTTGTAGATCCATGCGCACGGTCTGCTACTATATCAAACAGAGTTTCATCCCATTTTTCACAAACTTACTTTTTTTCTTTCTTATGTAAAGGCCACAGTCTGTCTTGCCTGATTTTCCAGAGCATTTTTAGGTCAACATAGCCAGATGGGTGTAACATTTCCTGAAGTTATAAACTGAAAATAAACAAATGAAAAACATATTTAATGACCAACTAAAAAAACAGACCTGCAATCGAAGTACCAGGAATTATTCAATATACCTACTTTCAGTGTTCAAAAGCTATGTTGTACAGTCCATGTATATCATATGTGGGCACAAGCTGGGCATGGCTGACTCTGGATACCACAGAATAAGAAACCAATTGTCTTTATGTGGAGCAATATCACCTTGAACTTTTGCTGTTGCACCCAACATTTGTAGCTTACATGTATCTCCTTCCTTTATCAGCATACCACCCTAAAAGCTCAGTGCCATTTATGGTAATTATTTTACAGAAACTGTTTCTCATGTTTATATCACACTGATCTTGACCTTTCAACTGAAAAATCACATGGTTCATTCCTGCCCCAAGTTCAAGCCATTTACAAAGTTTGTCAAGATACATGGAACAAAATTAATATGACTGTGCAGAAGCCATTGTTTTCACCTAGACAACACAATGACCTTGACCTTTCACAATTTGAGCCTAAAATCAACAGGTCTTTCAAAGTCCAAGAGCAAGCCAACCCAAAATTCTTCATAAAGGTACAAAGGCACAACACAAGTAGAAATACAGAGGAGACAAAACTTCATGTGGTAATGTGAAGATCATGATGTAAATTACGGATTTTAGGATAAACCCAACAAAATAGTCTTTTTTGGTTTAGATAAAAAAATTGCAGTTACCCCCCCCACCCAAAAAAAACCCCCATTGATAGTTAAGTCTTGAAATTAGATTTTACTATTAGAGACATTTAAAAGGAGCAAACATTTATCAAAAAATATATAGTGAAACTCAGGAAACAGATGACATTAAATACACAATATTTTAAGCAGCAATTCTAATAAACTTAGTACTAATATATCAGAGTGTTTAGAGCAGGGTTCAATCTAGGATACAACCTTAAGGGCCCAGTGGTCCATCAAGATTTTTTTAAGAGGCCACCAGGAATCTGATATAGACCACCTCCTTTTTTTCTCTACATGGCTATTGGTTACAATATTAGATAAATAAATGTACCTCAAAATTATGCTTAAATTATGAATTCATTATAGTGCAGAATACATTACTATTTTGTACATTAAGAGTGAATCAAATTTATTGTATAATCCAAAATGAAGAACTTATTAGTAATGACAACAGTGAATGACAATTTTATGTTGATTGTTCTAAGCTTAATAGTTTATCACTTAAGTATATATAAATCTGACATACTTGTTATTAGTATCAGTATTACAAAGTCATCACAATGATTTGTTTTGAATGCTATTTAATTATTTTTCTTGCTTGTGGGTAGTAACTGTTCAATCATCAGGATTTTGTTAACCATTCATGTTGGAATTGTTTCTCAAAAGATTTTGACTAACATTCAGCAGAGCCAACTCTGATTGGTTCATGATCAATGTCATGTGTCTATTTGGAATCTTCTGACTGGTTCATGATCAATGTCAGATGTCTATTTGGAATCTTCTGACTGGTTCATCATCAATGCCAGGTGTATATTTGGGATCTTCTGTTTTATCAGTGTTATCATCTGGCGAATTGCTTTATGATCTTGCCAACTTTGGGCCACAGACACTCATTTCTGTTAGTTACAAAAAACATTGACTTTTATTCACTTCTTTTTTCCCCAATTAATATAAGGTGACAAGCTGGTGTGGTTCAAAATTTGATCCCTCACTCAGTGGCGTACTAAGTGTAAATGGCGGCCCGGGCGACGATGATGGCCCAAAAGGGCCAGAATATGAGGCCCAAATTATTATCCATTGTTTTGGCGCCCCAAGACCTCTGGCGCCCATGGCAACCGCCCTGTCCTCCCCCCCCCCGTTAGTATGCTACAACCCCCACTGACTTGATGATAGCATTTTATTATACCCTTGGCATGTTCATCCATTCATATATTGCCACTAAGGAGACATTCTAAACCTTTTCCCCATCTACAATTTAAGTACCTTACTGATCATTTAATGGACACTTTTGGGACTCATGGTACCAATTCATCTCCTATAGTAAACATATGGAAACACTATTGTATCATAAAATCAAATACTTCAAATTTCAAAAACTTTTGATCAAACATATATCTCTATATATAGACCCATCCTTGATGCAATGAAGAAAACCACATGAGCCATAGCATTTGTTTGATCTACGTGTTGGAAACCTAGGCTAATTCTACACCTAAAGAATCAGGTACTACTTTCACTACTGAGGGTTCTTAAGTCAAGTCTGTAAGAAGACTGAAACTGCATCAATAGAACATCGTCTCAATTTTTTTCAGTTACAAAAAGACTAAGCTCTCAAAAGATTCTTTCTAATACAATTTTACTTTTCACTATCAACCGATCATGACACTCCAAACCTTTATATATACCCTATTTTTTGTTCACCCATTTCTAGACTGGTTCCCGTATATCCACCTCTGATTACTTGACACACCCTTGTATAATAGTAAAGTAAATAAGTAAACAGTGCACATATTTCTGAGTAGGGGTGAAACGATTAATCAATATATCAATGTATTGATACTTTTTCCATATCGAAACCTGAGGTGAAGAATTAATACACAACGATACATACCATATACAAGTTACTTTAATCTTCAGCAGTCATGAATAATTATTAGTCATTTGCCTTTTCATTCTTTAAACTGAGAATTCATCCGAGACAGTCATAGCAGGAACACACACTCATTTCTGTCAGTAAACAAGAAAACTATTTATAACACCCACTCACCTTTTACAAATCAATAAACACAAGGTGACTAACTCGCATGGTTTGAAACATGACCCCAAATCCCAACACTGCCAATTCCATGCTGATTATTTTATCCCGTAAGCATGCTCAGCCACTAATAACATATATCAATGTAGAGAAAACATTCCAGATTTGTTGCCCATGTATGATTTGAGTATTTTACTGATCATTTCATTTAATAACCACATTACGCGAAGTTTCTCTGTTGATTCACATCTTGTCTATACTTAGATCGAATTGGAGGGCTATACATCCATGTATCACGCAGTGAAATATGTCATATTCAATTCTGATTGGCGGTTATTGTTAGCTCAAGTCCAGAGTAAAACAATAACCACCAATCAGAACTAACTATCTTATTCACTGAGTGACACACTAGAAGTATTGGCATCTAAACTTGGTTCATTTAGGACTTGCGATACTAATTCAGCTCCCATAGTAAATCTATGGAAACACCATAATATTACAAATGCAATAACTTTAAACTGCTGGATGCTCATGATCAAACCTATATTCATCAGTACAGACCCATTATTTATGCAAGATTTTGTGTGGAGAAAACCATATGAAATATTTTGGATTTATATGTGTTTGAAACACGTGTTTTCAATTCTACACCAAAGAATCAGGTACTCAATTCAGCAATAAGTTTTCCAAACTCAAGGCTGTAAAAGGATTGAAATTCCATCAATAAAACATTGTCTCTATTTTTTTCAGCCACAACTAGGATAAACTCTCAAAAGATTCTTTTCAATAAAATTTTACTTTCATTATTAACCAATCCTGGCCAGCCAAACCCATATATACTCTATTTTATCTTTACCCATTTCTAGACTAGTTCCCATTCTTCCATATAATTAGTACCATGAGTCCTATATTCACCTTTGATTTACTTGACAGACCTATGCATGTTACTTGAATGCACAAGTAAACAGTTCACATAGTTCTGCTTGTCAAAGATTACATTAGTGAATATTAAATTATTTTGCAAGTTCATGCATACTAACAATAGCAATGGTGCATTTTAAGAAACACAAATATTTGAGCTTCATTTCAGAAAATCAGAACAAATATTAAATAAATGTCTGATCTAGAGTCACCATGTTTGCTATCACAATTTATCTCTCTTCACACTAAGATTGAAATATAGTATCAGTCTTGTCATGATTATGCAATAAATGAGTAAAAGGTCAAGGTGACAATCTCTATGTGCACGTATTACTTCAGAAAAGGAGATTTAAATATGAAATGATTTAAAATTCTCCAGAATAAATATATTTTAAATCTAAGGTTAGGTAGGCATAAACCGATTAAAATATAAAATATGAAGTTTCAAAACATTCACTTAATGAAATTGGTGGGACACAAAATCATATGGGGTTATCAGCATAAGCATGGCAGTAGAGACATCACCTTAGATATATATACTGCAACCCTGGTGGCTGAGTGATTTTAGGCGCTTGCCTTTACAGATCACGGACATCTCACCGCTGTACACATTGGTTCGAGTCTCAGCTCGGCCAATGTGGGTATGTGAGAAAGCTTGCCAGTTGCTTCCCGTGGGTTGGTGGTTCTTCCCAGAGTCTTCATGGGTTCTTCTTACACCAAATATACTGATTGCCACGTCTAGCCTATCATATGCTGAGAAACTGCATTAAACCCACACAAAAGATCACCTTAGATAGAGTATTAATTCCAATATATATGTTTATTGTATGCTAGTACGTGAATGAGTGGATTTTCCAAGAGAAATAATTTTCATACTTCACTGGAGTGAACTCTCAAACATTTTTTCTCTGCAGTCAATAGACATTGATAACATTCATTATCACCAAGAAATCTGATAACTTTGGCAACATTCCACGCATGAGTGCCTGGTTAAAATCCTACAAGAAAACTCTGACGAATGGAAATTTTAGTTTTATTTATTCAAGAAAAGCAACAGATATGAAATAGAAAGATTTTTCGATGCAAAATATTGCTTAATTTTAGTTTGTACTATTTCATTTTTTATCAGAGTCTATGGGAGAGGTAGCAGACAGGGTTCGTTTTTACGCTGCTTTCTTGAGCAAATGACCCTTTTTTTATATCTCTGGTGCAAGAAAGCTCCCGTCATGGCACGCATAATTCACATAAAAAAATAAAAGATCATTACGGTTGACCTTAGACTAATTCAAGTGCAACCCAAGTTTACTGAATAGAGTGTGCTCATTCACAAAGAATAAGATGATCAAATTCATTTGCTAATAGAAATGTCTTACTGATTTTAATTAGCTTGGGCATCAATCGAGAGCACATGGTTGATGATCTTCGAGAAAATGTGATGTAGAGAAGATTAAATCACCAGAAAAAGCACTGTTGCATTGATTTCCAATGTAGCATACATGGAGAAAAGATGTAGACTCAAATGTCTGAAAAAGAGAAAATAGATTGAAATAGTTACTCGAGCAAGAAAAATTCAAATCCTAGACTGAAGGATCACAACAAAGAGGATGATAATGATCACTGGCACTCAGGTCGTGGATTTAATAATTTCTGCAATAAGTATTAACTTTTTAAGAATTATATGCTTTGACTCATTGATGACATGAGTGCTTGTGATGATGATATGTGTTTGAATTTTCTTGAATTAACAAGAAACAGATATTGATATTTGAGTACCATGTCCTTTTGCATATGACCTATCTTTTTGACCAAGTAGGGACAATTGGACCACACTTTGCCTATTTCTGATATTAACACCGAGTAGAATAGATTCAAATAATGTAGTCTTACAACTCTAGGTCTTAAAATAATGTAGTTAATGTAATCAGTTAAAAAAAATCCCATATATATTCTGAATGTAACATAGTAAAAAATCTGTTGATAAAGGTACATAACATGTTACAAAATAATTACAATTTAAATCCTGACCTCAATTTAAAAATGAAAATCATGTTAAATTTAAACAGCATATACATTGTTAACTTTATTTTAATTCTTGTGAAATATTATATTTACAACAAATTTTATCACCAAGATCCAAGATTGCAATCATTCCAACCAACTTGGGCTAATGTAGTTGAAGGTAATAATTAATTCTGGATAAATTTCACGATAAATTAGCTCCTATTAAATTCTTTACAATTTAGATTATCAGACCTGTAGTGGTTTTTTTAATTGTTATATATTTTATTTTGAAATTCATTTATTCCTTCAGTCATTTATTATTTCTTTCTTCAGGGCTCGAAATTATGAATTTTTTTTCCACTTACATGCAGGACCACCATAATAAACTGTTTTATTGATCCTGGTTATACATTACTGATCCTGCTAAATCAAAAGGAAGCCAGATCTGTTTCTAATTCAACATTTATTATTTGTTAGCATCAACTCAAAACAATAACAACTGTATTTCACCAACAAGATTCAATAAAAGTTGAAGTTCGTGTTTAAGCTTCTTCAAGATGTTCTTGTTCAAAGAAGCCACAATTTGTTCTGCTTGAGAAACCAACCTTCTGTTAGATTTCACATATCCCTCTGCCATTATGTGTAGGGAGTTTGCACTGTGTGATTCCTGGGATAATTTATGAAAGTTTTTATGCCCATCGACGAATGAAGTACCCGGCATACTTTTGTATTTCTCTGAATACTCCGTGCAGAAAGTGCACACCATCACATACATTCCTGGGTTGTACTTAAGCCATTTGTATTCATTTGCCCAGCATTTCTGGTACTTTCTTAATCTATTCTCATGATCATATTTGCAATTGTGCTCTCTCTTGTTATAATCTAATTTCTGTTTCGGTGGCGGATGCGCACCTGGCAAATATTTGCATGTTTACAATGGTCAACACACAATGTGTTGAATAATTTATTAAAACACGTTGTTCTGTATAATTCTGAATTATTTGTCAAGCTGGCGAACATCATCTTTTCTGATTGGTCAATACAAGCCTGAGACCCCATATATTTTGTTATCATCAGAAATGAATACATTTTGTTATCATCAGAAATGAATCAGTGCTTGGGGGGCAGTAAACCAGGCTAGTTCCCTGTGCACGAAGACTGTTTTGACAATAATCGCACAAATTTACTTGATGAGTGAACAAGTAATTCAGACCTGTCCATTTGCACCGCAAGTATTTATTGCACCTTGTCAATTGCAGGATGTTGGTGGGTACTCGATTAACATAATAAACAGATAAAATAACCATTAAAGGGAATGCCAATTCATGACCACTTCTTAAGTTCTCAACTGTTATGATTGGTGACTGGTGGTACTTTCCACTGCCCCAATGGATTAGTGACTGCCAGGTTTTACTGCTCTGCCGGCAAAATCACTACCCATGGAATAGCGGATTCGAGCTAATTTTGCCCGTTTCTTTATGTACAGTCAAACCTGTGTTCAGCAGTCACCCATGGGAAAAGGCAAAAGTGGCCTTAAAGGACAGGTACTATGCACCAAATAGCATCAGCATTATTAGTAGTAGAATCTTATCAAGATACATATATTTAGTTTAGCTAATTAGCAAAAAGAAAAATAACAAAATAATAAAATAAAAATTTCCACTTTAATCCATCATGTACATTATATCATCAATTATCAGTAAAAACGGCATCTAGATAAAATTACTAATTGACAGCTTACCTGTTATTCTCAAATACAGGACTGATTTTTTGTTAGGCCGCCTGGTATAATTGTTTCAAACAATTGATGGATTAAGCAGTCGCTCAAACTCATTGAGATCAAAAGACAGTCGGCTTTTGTGCGAGATTTTTGATGATTAGGGAATGAAAAGAAGCTCAATGCGACTACCACTAGTAGCATATACACCGTAAGGCAACAAAAAATAAGTGTGTTTCCTATAGCACTGGTTTTAAAATGAGGGTAGGCAGGTAGGTATTTTTTTTTTTTTAAAACATTATATATAAATCAAATAATATTTCAAGCGCTTCAAAGTACTGAGCAAAACCGGCTAAATTAGATGCACAAATCAATTTCGGCAATGTGATTTGTTTTATATAATTAAAAAAAAATAAAAATTCTATTTTGGGGGGTGGGGGTGGGAAAAAGTGCTAGGGTTGGCAATGAGAAACAGGGACTGTTGACCGACCGGAAACACGCATATTTTTTTTGTTGGCCTAAGGGTTTTTCACAAGTGCAGTGTACATTTATCTATACTCATTTGATGTGAATGTACGTAATCTCTTACACACCGGACTAACGTTCTCAAAATCGGCCATAATATCTTGCTTACGCTTAATAATCCCCTAGATCTGAGTTCGCCAGACTCCCATTTCTGCTGCAACTACATGACTACTCTCTCCACTATCCAGGAAACGAATTGCTTCAATTCTCTCATGTAAGGACAAAAACCGCTTTGCTTTCGAAGCAGACATTTTGACACCTTTGAGTTTGACTGACAGCATGATTGGAGTACAGTAAGTACAATTGAGATATGAAATGCTTAAACATCAATTCACATAATATACCTTTATCTAAACAATGCCTTGCTCATCAAACAAAAGAAGTGTTTAATTTGCATACTTGGAGCGGTCACTGCTGACATGCTCCAGTGACCGTTTAAGGCAGGGTGAAATCATGGTTTGGTTAAGAAATACCTGGATGCTGACAGCTGAAAGCAAGTGAACGTTGAACACAGGGCATTTATATAGGAAATTTGCCGGGGGGAAATTAGAATGACCTCTGAGCACAGGTTAGACTTTATTTTATAGAAATATCCCACAACCCATCATGCTCTTCTCTCTTTTCTTTCTTAATTCTATTTCTGACCTCTGATTTTTATATTCATAAGAAACAGCTGTTACATATATACGTATATATATATGCACTTTTGGGGGCCAAGACAATATTTATACTGTTTGTATGAATTATGTATTAGATTTCAGCTAGTTTGAATCAATGTATATAATACTGATGTATGAAGTGTTTGTGCAACATTAAATATTATTTAACTATGTAATATAGTTATAGAATGGTGTTCTAAATAGTTTTCAAGTTATGATCCAGAAGCCAGTCACCAGGAGTAGGGAGGGACCCAGAGGCAAAATGATGGCTGCATATGTGACTTGGCCTTGTCATGCAATGAAAATGTATATAAAGTTTTTGGCTGAGGATCTTAAGTATAGTTTCCAAGCTATGTTCCAAAGACTGGGCCCCATGGCCTAAAGACAGACCCAGAAACCACACAACTTTTGCCTCTTAAGTTAAAACCCCTTGTCATACTACTACAGCGTTTATTTTTACACATTAAGGCTGAGACTATGAACATGCAGTTTCTAAATGAAGACCCTGAGGCAAGTCCCCAGTGGTGCTACGGAAAAAACTCTATTGACCATAGCTGGTTGCATAATGACTCGACTTTTTTTTCATGTCAAGAAAGTATATATTTGGTTATAGGGTGTGATTTCAACAATTTCCATATAACCCTTGCTGGGTAGGGCAAGACACACAGGTATGACCCTGGGCAATGTTGGTTTTAAAAAGAAAACAAAAACAAACTTGGACTTCGTCAAGACAGGGTTGGGGTCTCTATGTGTCTCCATATAACAGAGAGTAGCAACAGTGGATAATTTTTTTTAGAATTATATTATGTATGAAAATGGAATGTTTTCTGCATAATTAAAAAATGAACTAATTTTTATTACATAATTTGAAATAAATTCACAGGAAGCATTCAAACACATGCACCATCCACCATTTTTAATATTGGTCTTTGGTCACGTTTTGCAAATTCTTTACCTCATGTTATTTCATGCTGAAATTTGCATATTTCTTACATATAGTTATATTTAAAATTCTGATTCTTTATTTCCGCCTAATATGTTGTGGAAAATCCGCGACGTCCTATACGCCAAATATGGACAGTTGATCTTTCAACCATGAATACATTCGGATCTAATAATGTCGGTCTTTTACATATGAAAGCGGTAAAATTACCAGGTATAATGAGGTTGCCATTTTGAGAAAATGTTAATCTTTATCGCCGCGCTATCTAGTGGCGGCGCCTGTTAGTACACAGAGTACCCCCACCCACCTCCGCAACAAAATCCTCCGTGTACGATCCAAATCCATGGTAGACCAAAAATTAAAAGGAAAGGATTTCATTGTTCCAAACAAGAAGAAAAAATAAATATGGATGTAAATCTGGAGATAATTTGACCATCTTAGCGCATAGTGTAACTAAACAATGTAACTTCAAAATGGAGGGTCGACAAATCGAAAGGGAACATTTGGCAGTCCATGTTGTAATCTCAGTCACTCAACTATTTTAGGAACTTACTTCCCTCTATACATACCACATAAATTGCTCAAAGTTGTTTTCAGCATAAGCAATAACTAATCTAAAACAATGTCAAGCAAATTTTAGTAATACTATACCACAGTGGCGTACTTCTTGTTCCATTCGCAACATCGAGGTCAATCCTAGTGATCACACTTTGAATGTATGCCAACAGCTGCATTCAAATCACCTTGGCTATCTACAAAACACGGATTGACAGAGGAGTTCCGAATGCATCAAACTATTGTTTTTTTTTTTTTTTTTTTTTTTTTTTTTTTTTAATTTGTAAGTTCTCGGTCAATCCTACAATCAATCCAATTATATAAATAGCAAAGGAAGTCCACATAGGTCAAGGTTTCTTTTCTTGAGAAATTTTCGGGGAACAAAATGTATGATCTTTCTGTTAATTGCTGCACCGACATACATCCGAGGCATAATTTTGTCTCGCGGACATTGCCCAGGATGCTCCGATTGTCCATTTTCCTCGCAATCAGAATATTCTCGACTTTTTCCGTTAATTCGAGAAAAAAACATTGGATACAAGTCGCCACCATTGAAAACTATATTCGGAAGTACGAGGCGAATGACCAAAAACTCATCATGGGTGTCTTGTGTATTTCTACAACGACATCCGAGGTTATCTCAGTACAAAACGGAAATGGCCGAACGATGTTCCAATTGTTGATAGAGAGCGTAGCTTGGCTATTTCCGTTATGTCGTGAACTTGACGGAAAAGGCCGAGGATTTTCCGACTTGCTCCAATTTGTTTACTTAAAATTTGGACAATTTAGAACATAATCGGAATTATTCACTGAAGTATTGGATGCTAATCAATTCAGTTAAGTTCTTAAACTTTACAGGGCCAGATAAAACACGATGTCACACTTTGGGAATTCTCTTTCGAATTTCTGGGTGTACTTCTTAGGCGTACAATACTTGGTGTTCTGTTATAATAACAGAAACCCTCTTCAACTGGATAAGTTTTTTCTCTCAGTCTTTTCCCACGTAACTTCATCTTTAAAACTGTATATGTTTTTGTTTAAAAAAAAAAAAAAAAAAAAAAAAAAAAAAATATTTCAAGAGATGCAATAGCAGTATTACAAAAGGCAGAGAAGAATTTTTGGCCCAAATTAATATGAACCCTAGTAAATACTCTCCCCCCCCTCTCTCTCTCTCTCGCAAACACACACACGCACACAAAACACACTGCCAGGGATTTAGCGACACTCCAAATAATGTTGCTCAAAGAAAAGAGCACAAATCGATATTTAACTATCGCCAAAGGTCTGACAAATAAGTGACAATTTAATTATAATTTATCATAAATAAAATAAGCCATCATTAATTGCAGTGCCCGCATTATACTGAGTGAAAAAGTTTTATTTTTCCTTTGGTAACTTTAAAGGCTTCGACTTGCCAGCGTACAGCTGAATAAAATTTAGTGGAAATCGCATGTAAAGTTGTAGAAGACGTGAAACAAAATTCTAAGCGGAGAATATATAAATTCACTTTGACTATTCAGTCAGTTTTTATATGTTTTTTCATTAAAACTAATTATCTTCCGCCATATTTTTTGATAATTTTTAATTTTAATTTTAATTAATACTTATTGTATCGTCAAAGAGAAGAACATTATCAGCCATTGGCTTTCGTTCTAATCCTTTACCTTCTATTTTGTACATTTTGTGATTTCCAACCACAAATTTATGAAATAAAATAAGTTTAAAATAATATATAAACAAAGAAGTTGACATGTTGATATTGTTTGCGTGGACCCTTTGAAGAAATGAAGCGAAAAGCGTTTCCATATGAAAAAAAAGTATTTAAAAAATAGTTTATATGCAGTTTATGCAGTTATTTGTTCCACCTACATCTAGTGAAAACATTGAGTCATTGACAGTAGTTCTATGTGCCACCTGGGGGCATAAGGGCACAATAACAATACGACGTAGTTTTACAAATAATTATCACTTAAGGGCATAAGGGGAAATCCTATGTTAAAATTGTCCATAGGTTTACATTAAGAAACACTTGGGGGCATAAGGGGAAATCCTATGTTAAAATTGTCCATAGGTTTACATTAGGTCAACTTGTTTACTTGGGGGCATAAGGGGAAATCCTATGTTAAAATTGTCCATAGGTTTACATTAGGTCAACTTGTTTACTTGGGGGCATAAGGGGAAATCCTATGTTAAAATTGTCCATAGGTTTAAAATGGGGTGGGGAACTCGGGGCCACAATGGGAAACCCTATGTTAAATTTTAGCATGACCATTCCCGTTGTGCCCCATATTTCTATTTTAATTAGTGATTGCTTATATGTCGAAAAATGTCTGAGGTACAACGGGAATGGCCATGTTCAAAATTTGATACACTATCCAACACAACACTTTTTGGTTACTATCCAGCACACACTTCACTTTCCAGGGCCCACCTTTTCACTACAATCCAAACAAACCACATATACTATCCAGCAACTGCTTTTTGATTACTATCCAAACACACACCCTTACTGTCCAACACACGCCCCTACCATCTAACGAAAAGGGTAGGAGTGTTTATATGCACACCTGTACTTACATGTACACAAACGTAATATCACACATGGGTAGCAAATGTTTATAGACATACTAGAGTACACTCTCACGCATACAAACATACTATCACATAAGAGGGGTAAGATGTAAAGGAAGGGTGATGAAATCACACAAACATACTATCCAACACCGAGCTTTTGATTACTATCCAACACCGACTTTTTGATTACTATCTAACACCCCATGCATACTATCCAAAACGCTTTGTGTAATGTTTAAAATCATCACACCTACTATTCAATGAAAATGGTATGATGTAAATGAAGGGGAATGAAATCACACAAACATACTATCCAACATACACTTGTTGATATATTTGTACTATCCAGCATCTGAGTTTTGATTACAATCCAACACACACCCCTACTATCTAGCACCTGCTTTTTGATTACTATCCAACACCCACTTTTTGAGTACCATCCACAAAACGTCTTGTGTAGTGTCTCATAAACCCGCTCATACTATCAAATGAAAAGGGTATGATGTAAAGAAGTGGCATGAAATCACTCAAGCAAACAATCCAACACACATCCCTACTATTCATCAACCGCTTTTTGATTACTATCCAACACCCACTTTTTGAGTACCATCCAACACCCCATACATACTATCCAAAACGCCTTGTGTCGTGTTTAATAACCCCGCTCATACTATCCAATGAAAAGGATATGATGCAATGAAGGGGCATGAAATCACTCAAGCAAACAATCCGACACACATCCCTACTATTCATCACCCGCTTTTTGATTACTATCCAACACCCACTTTTTGAGTACAATCCAACACCCCATGCATACTATCCAAAACGTCTTGTATAGTGTCTAAAAACCCCACATCTACTATCCGACGAAAAGTATATGATGTAAAAATAGGGTATGAAATCACACAAACATACTATCCAACACCCAATTTTTGATTACTACTCAACACAAACTTTTTGAGTATTAGTCAGCACCCCAAACATACTATCTAAAACGCATTGTGTAGTGTCTTAAATCCCCACACCTACTAAACAACGAAAAGTATATGATGTAAAATAAGCGGGATGAAATCGCACAAACATACTATCACACCACACCAAAGCTTAAGTTAGGTACGCGGACGTGAAGGAAAACATTGTGTCTTTTTACTAAGATAGATAGAAAGAAGGCGAAAGAGCATGTTTAAAAATAAACTTGTTTGAGAACACCATTTTTATTCTAGATCAACACTTTTTGTTTAATAAGCCTGGCTAAATGAAATATCTACTATGAAGTGGAGAACTGAGGCACGTTTCTTCCTCTTTATTTACAAATACCAAAAGCATTAAACATGAACGTATTTACAACGCTGACAACGTTTTGGATTCAGACTTGACTTCCAATGACGTTCACAAAACCATAATTCTATTTTACCATCATTTCTGAGTACTCGCGATCAAAACAAGTGACTAAATGTTCTAAGGGAAATCCAAGACTGTGTTGATTAGGAAAATACACACAATATTTTCCTCACACCATGGAATCTGATCCTTGCGATCTCACATTATTGAATTGAGTAGATACAGCATTTCTTCTCATAATGTCAATGATGTCGTCTTCCAGAGGAGGTAATCCATAAGAATTAAAATATTCCACACTGGGATTGTTGGGAAAGTAGACGGGTATCCAACGGTTCCTGGTCTATGACTGTCGTCTGTGTTGATGCCATCGATTTGAACACCTTTAGGTGTTCGATGTGGAAATTCATCTTTAGCACACACCACAGAATTCCAAGAAGCTGTGTTCGATCTGTGAGTCAGAAGGCAATAAGTTCCCAGGTACCTATTGTATTCTTTTATTGTATTTTTTTTTTTTTTAAATTTCTTTTTTTTTTTTCTTTGCTTTTACAGGTAATGATAAGTCATCAATTTAGACCTGACTTTTTCCATGAAAAGTGATATCAAATAAATCGATGAACAAAGGGTAGTCTCTATACTCTGTTGCAAGAGAGCTTCGATGTGTTTGGTCTCTAGAGAAATCTATGGAAGGATGGAATGGCCACGCAAATCTTTATACCACTTTTTCAAAATGTTCTCTTCTGAGATGAGAGGCCATACCTCTTCCAGATACTCTTTCAATTGTTACGGCATTATGTACTATCTTTATAATAGTATTCATTTGTGTTTATAATCATCGTATTATAATTCCTTAATTCAGTAGCATACGCTATTTGTAAAGCACAAATAAACATCTTTACATGAGTCATGCTAAGTCCAGGGAAAATCAATAATTATGTCGGTCAGCTTAACCCACAATGGTGAGCAATGTGGTAGCTCGTGCAGATTTTATGACCTTGAATCCTATATCAACATCTTGTTTATTTGAAATACGGTATTATAATTGTAGTGCGAAGGCACTTTTAGCAGTATCATGCGTGACCTGATTTCTGATTGGTTAGAATAACTTGTTTACTCGAAAATGTTAGAACGTAGTTTCAGAGTTAAGGTTTTTTTTTCTTTTGCTCAGTAAGAGGCTATATAATAGGATTTAATCACTGCGTCCCTCATTTTTTGGCAGTTCATCAGAATAATAAGGTTATTGAGGAAGATTATTGTTGTTTGAAAATCAGCATGTAAAATTCTGTTATATACATAGTACATTTTGGATTTAAGTACTATTCTTCAAGGAACTAAACAATATTCTACATTCACAGGAGTTTACCTGGGATTAATAACATTTGGATTTAAAACTGTGTTTCTTGTGGCATATCAACACATTAGTGACTTCATTCGGAACAATTTTTCATTCGGAATACTTTGGATTAACTTCCGGATTATCAAAATTCAGTAGGACATTTTAGGATTATTTAGGAATTTCTAAACTTTAAGTTATTTTTAATTCTTTCACTTTGTTTGTTTGAAATATTTTATATTTGAAGAAACTAAATTTATATATTAGAAATTGTGAAAGCTTGTTTGAGTCGTTCTTTCTTTTGTTATTATTTCTAACCCCTAGACGTAACACAACTTTACTTCTTGACTCATCATCAAACATCTGTCGCGTTGTTTCTGAATAGGATTATCCATTTGACATCAACAACAATGTTCTCTGGTCAGGTTGGTAATTTTTCTCAGCCAGGCCAGTAGCAAAACAGGAGACTAAATGTTGTTCTTGTTCTGTCCATATTGACATCATGACTGCATTTTTGTCTTCTTGTTCTGGATAAAAAAAAAAAAAAAAAAAAAAAAAAAAAAATAAACATCCTCGTCGTCTATCTCCAAAAGTTCTTCATGTTCCATCTTTTCTTTTTTCTTCTAATAGTTTAGGATTACTTCTCTCAAACTGTTGATTTCAAGAGTATTGTCAAATTCTGCATATAAGATAATCTTCACTGTGTTCGCGAGAATTAGTGCAAACAGAAGTTCTACTCGAAGTTGACCCGATTTTTTAGGATGGAAATGTCCTTCGTCGCTGCCTTGGTCTGGATCGAATTCAAATCCCCACAAAGCATATCTTCCTGCATAATCGTCGTACAAAATACTGTGGCTGCTGTTGGTACCTATTTTCCTGTGACTTCAAACAGAGTCAAGTAAGACCTAAAAGTAATTTTTCTGGGCAAAGTTAGGTACAGAAGCTCTGGTACACAACGTCCGGCCATCTCGAGTGACTTCTATCTTGGACACGTTGAAGTGTTGGAACTCGAAAGGACTTTGATCGATGGCTCCGTTGAGGGCCGCATTTCTGACTCTGCAAGTGAGCAAACGTTTGGGTAGCAGCCCTTGGAAAATGTGATCTTCGATCTTGGATCGGATCCCAGAGGCTATGGTGAAGGTTTTCACTTCCACTCGTCTTAGAGGATACTTAGCTGTCGTTCTGCTCAGAGTTTGACTGATGTCGTTTCCCACTTTAGGTAAGACTTCCACAGGGCCCACGTAAAGTCTGGCTTCTTCGATGATTGTTTTGTACTCTTTAGTACCTGCCATCAAATGGAACATGGTCCTACTTCGATTCAGTCTCAGGCGCACATCCACACCATTCAAAAACAAATACTTGTCTTGCAACCACATGTCCAAATGCAAACGACCGATCAATTCTAAACTGCGTACTTGTTTACTTTTATTTTGGCGGTCATTAAATCCAACATTTTGAGGATCGTCATCTTCTGTCACCTCTCTGTCATTGAACTTCTCTAAAGTGTCAGCTTTCCATACCACGGAAGCATCCAGATGTGCGCTCTTTGTTTTCTTTCCCCGTACTTCAAGAGATTTTCCAGGTACGCTTAGTAAAGGTAAGTATCAATGCTGCTGCTGCTGACAAGTTTGTTATTCAAGTACAAATCCACTTCGCTGAACAACGAATGCATGAAATTTGATGACGAGAGCCACTCTAGCATCGGCGCCTCAATTGCTCTTGTCCACTTTGAGAACTTTCATTTTCAAGTACAAGTGACTGTTATTTAGATCGATGTAATCTTGGATTTGTCCTTTGATTTCAATAGGTGCTGAGGTGGTTAAAGACGACGCAGGATTGGAATTCTTGCACTGTCATTATCGTTGGTGGCATGGCCAACAGATCTAGTTCTGACTTGCAACATTCACTAGAATCTCGGTGTAACATTTATTTTCCTTTTGTTTTTCAGTTAGTAAAATGAAAATAAAGATGCAAATTTGAAGAAAAAAAATGAAAATTGAGAAAATGAAATTTGAAAAACTCAATTTGAAATGAAAATTAAAAATGATAAACTGAAAATTAAAAAGTGAAAAGAAATTAAAAAGGAAAATAAAAAATGAAATTTGACAAAAAAATGATATATAAAAATGAAAGCAATGAAAATGAAATTTGAAAAACTAAATTTGAAAATGAAAATTTGAAAGGAGAATTGAAAAAAGGAATTAAAAAAAAAAAAAATTGAACATGACAATTCAAAATGAAAACAAAGAAAACCAAGTATTAAAAAATGAAAATTGAAAATGCAAGTTGAAAAACCCAAACTTCGACTTCTAATTCAAGTTTAGAGTTAGTGTGAGCTTTAAAACGTTACTTAAAACAAAATGGTAGACATCCTGTTTGATGGCAAACATACAAAAGCACCGAATTTGTTAACCAACCTTATATTTCTTGTATGATAGTATATAATTATATTTGTGGGTATAGTGTGTGTAAACATTCCTGCCCTTACATGTGTGTGATAGTGTGTGTGCGTGTGTGCGTGATTTCATTCCCATTATTTTGCATCCTAGCCTGTTGAGTGATAGCATATTTGTGGTTTGTAAGTATATTTTGTGCATATTTTTACCCCTTTCGTTGGCTTGTAATGGGGATGTTTGATCGTACATAACTGGGTATTTGTCGCTCTAACAGCGTATTGGATTGTAAATGTAGGATATTGGCCACTTAAGCGGCGTGTTGACAATATAGTGTAGTGTTGGGTAATAAATAACTGGATACTGGATAGTAAACAACTACTTGTTGGTCACTCCAAACAGCGTGCTGATTGTATAGTTTGGGTTTTGGATAGTAGATATATGTGTGATGGATATTAGATAACTGGGTGATAGCCACTCCAAACGGAGTGTTGATGGTATAGTGTGGGTGCTGCCTAGTAGATAACTGGATTTTGGCTTATTGGTTAGTAAGTGTAGTTTTAACATTCAATTTCCCGTTATAGAGTACAGACAGCCATGATGTTAAACATATAAATATTATTAACATTGCATTTCACGTTAGAGGACATAGAGATCTATAATGTTAAACCTATGGACATTTTTAAATTGCATTTCACGTTAGAGGTCATAGAGACCCCAAACCAAAAATTATAGCCCTAATGTTAAATTCAGATATGTTAAATTAACTAGTGGTCCAGAATTCACATATAAAACTTACTTACTGAAATTAGGATTTTTGCATATCAATTTCTGTGAGCTTGACTTTTCGCATATCCATTCTTTTTTATAGTGTTTCTCGACCTACTACCTCTTTAACTTTGACCACTAGAAGAGTTGTCAATATATCTAGTTTATAGTTTAGAATTAATATAATTTTACCAGTAATATACATTTTATTACAAGTGAATGTTTATTTTTACAAATTACTTTCATTATAATAAAATCTTTTGATAGTAGGACGTACCTACACTACAGCTTGTTAGTAACAAGTTAGTACCAATAACAGAAAAAATTTCACGTTTGGGAGGTTTGTAAATTTTGTGTTTACAAAAAGAACAAAAGCATCGTCCACGATATAAATGTTTTAATCATTGATATCTGAATACCATAAAAACTGCTGATTAGTATTAAAATGTTCAAATGGTCAGATGATATTCATGTAAATGGACAGTTTAGATGATCACATCCAGATTGTACCTCCTGAGCTACGAGAACGTATTCACCACTATTTTGTACAGATTCAAGTGAAACGCAAAGAACATTTGCATCCGAAAAGGCATAGACCTTTCAATCATTGGTATCTGAATGTTATGAGTAGAGTGATTACTTTCAAAACGTTCAAATGGTTAGACATTTATCAACTCCCTAGACATTATAAGACTAACCATACCACGACGTCTGTCATCAGTGTTACACCAAATTCCATGGAAGAAAGTCAATGACACTGTTCAAGACTTAGTGGATCAATTACTTTTAAAGGTAATGACCCCACAAGACGAGAAGATTCCTTTGAATTTTGGATGTCGTATCGTGTGTGGGCTTTTGTTTACCAACAGATCTTTTGTGTCAACTTTATGAACAGTACATGACAACAATTGGGACTTAAACAGTTTAAATTTAACACTGTAAGAGTAAGCCATCGTTCTAATTTTTATCTCGGTCACTTTTAGAGTAGCTAGAATGTGAAAAAAATAAAATCTTTAGAAGAGATAAAAACGACTTTTTTCTTGCCTAATCTTGACTCTTGGTCTTGTAGTGAAGGTAGATAGAGTTGGATAAGGGTCTTCCTGTCTTCTTCAGAATCTCTAGCGCGAACTTCTTCCAACACTTCTTTGAGAGTGTTGGGTGACACAGAACGTCGTCGTTGATTGACTTCTGGTGACTCCTTGGAAATGTGTGATCGTTTCTCTCTCCCTATATATGGTACACCTCTCTACCTAAGGTTGCGATCTACAGTTATTACGTACTTCTGAGAGAGTGACAGTTGTATGGTGAAATTGTTTGGATTTGCAACATGCACAATGGAGAGAATGTTGGCATACCTCTATGCTACTTTCATGTACTGTGGCTGAAATGTCCTTTCATATTGTACTTGTGGAAATTGTACATGATCTAAGCACACAGCTAAATAAAATGGCTGCTACCATGTGCTCGGAAATTAGTCCAAAGTATACTATTTTGGCAGTTATTAAATTAGGGAAAACTAATTTTGCCAGAGTAGGCAATACCAGCTTTTGAAAGTGTAATCAATGAATTACACAAATATATAAAAAGTAAACATATTTTCGGCTCGTTTTTTTACAATTTACCTTACACGTCTAGGAAGTGAAAACGACCAAGCCGAGCTAGCAGTTTTATGACAGGTGCACATCTAAAGTAAGGTCACGCTGTTTGCTTCATAAACCAAATTACACCCAGCAATCATACACCAAAATAAAGGGAATTAAAAGTTCTGTTAACAATACCTAAGGTATACAGGGTCTTTTTTAAATAGCCAGGATATCCAAAGAGGAAAACCTGGGAAATTCTTTTTCTTTAAAAATGTAACTCTATGCAAAATACGAAACTGTAGAGCGCCACCTTAAACAAATATGATCATTTGTGCAATTTTGTTTCTAATTTTCATATCATCATGTATGACTTGCTCAACAAAATCGGACACTGACATTGATGTTATGCATGAAAATAAGCTAATTATGCCTATTTTGCTCTTGCTTACACAATATGCCTTGTGACAGTATCGTGTCTGCAATGATCTTAATTATGGGGAAATTAGAAGTCTTAGAACACATGAGTAAAGTCAACTTAAATTGAAAACTGTTGCATTCGGTGAAAGAAAAATATATCAAAAATGTTTTTTTCATTCATTTGCAATAAAATTGAAACATGATGACAAAGTGGATTCGCTTTCTTACATATACTAGTGTTAGAAGAATAAGCAAACTTTTTGCCCTTTGACCCCTGTGAACCTGACCTGTTCTATCCCTGTTCAAACTGAAAATGTATTAGTGACATCTCAGGAATAATTGTGGCAAGTTTCATGTTTCTGTATTTCATCATTACATTGGTTGCTATGTTGAGAAAATGCAATGTGCATTTTTAAAATAGCTCATTTTTCATGGGAGGGGGAACGCTGGGCTTGTGTAGGACTTTGCTACTAATGAATACTGTTTTGTGGAAACAAATGCATGAGAATTATTCAAAAGGACTGTTTAGATGCTTGCGACTTAAATGTTTCAGCTATACAACCAAAATTAAATCATACAATGATAATACCTATGTTGTATTTATGGTGGCGCTCTACAGATATTACGTACTTCTCAAAGAGTGTGTTACGACTCTATGGTCTAAGAAAAATGTAACAGAAAGAAAGTGAAACCTAACAAATCAAGTAAAAATCAACAAGCAATTTATTTCTAGGCAATTAAAGTGAAAAATCAAAAAAGACACTTACAGTAATGTGAATTAAAATCCAAATAATCCAATAAGTCTAAGTGTCCTAATTACAAGTCCTAAATATAGAATGTTCCGAATGAATGGCTGTATCCTTGAATGTGTTGATGTGCCAATGGTCTTTAATGTCCTGATGTGCCAGTGGGTCTAATGTGCTGATATGCCAAAAATGAAGTACTCCCCAATATATTTGAATAAGTTCACATAAATTCCCAAATCATTAATTCAAAATCCAAAATCCAAAAGTTTATGAGCACGTTTATAATCCAATGAATATTTTAAATAATTCCTCTCTCAGAATTTGGAATGATTTTCCACAATTGTAATGGCTCTTTAAAAGACTGATGGTAATGTCGAAACTCAAAAAACTTTCCACTAAACATGGTATATATAAAGATAGGTCACATGACAGAATATTCTTGAATAATAAATGGTGTGTGTGACTTTTGACACAAAACTATGAAGGGATTTCTGGTTTTATCTGTAAACAAATTCAACCTTGAACTCAAATTGAATAAACAACTTGTTTTCCAAAACCATCCTTGAACTCAAATATTAAGTAAACAACCTAATTCAAGGACAATAGCTAAACATGTTTCCCTGATAAACAACATTAAGGTTTAAGCAAATATTAAAGTCAAGACACATTTATAATTTCCTAAAATATTTATAATATTATATAAACATCAATCATAACAAGTGACATGTGTAAGGTGAAGTTGTTTGCATTTGCAACATGCACAATCAATGGAGAGAATGTTGGCATACCTCGATGCTACTTTCATGTATTGTGGCTGAAATGTCCTTACGTATTGTATTTGTGGAAATTGTACATGATCTAAGCATACATCTAACCATAATGAATTAGTCCAAAGAACGCTATTTTTATCAGTTAATAAAATAGGGAAACGAATTTTGCCAGAGTAGGCAATACCAGCGTCTGAACGTGCAATGAATGAATTACACAAATATATAAAAAGTAAAAGAAGTTATCAATTCGTTTTTTTATAATTTACCTTTGAAGTCAAGGAAGTGAAAATGACCAAGCATAGCTTGCAGTTTTTTGATAGGTGCACATCTGAAGTACGGTTAAGCTGTATACTATAACCCAGATTACACCCTTCAATCATACACGAAACGAAAGGGTATTAAAAGTTATTAAAATTACACCCATCAATCATACACGAAACGAAAGGGTATTAAAAGTTCTTTTGACAATACCTAAGATATACAAAGTCTTTTTTTATATAGCCAGGACAACCAGTGAGGAAATCATGGGAAATTCTTTTTCTTTAAAAATGTAACCCTATGCAAAATACGAAACTGTAGAGCGCCACGTAAGAGAATACACACATTCAGTTTTCAATCGGTGAAGTTAGAAGAGTCACAACAGATCGCCTTCTGGTCAGAGGTTTACAGAAAGTCATTCGAAAGAATACTTCCAACAAGACACCTGATCACTCCTCTCGAGATAAAAGTCAAGATAGCTGCTGTATCTGTCTGGAAAAAGGACACTGGGCTCCAGAATGTCCACATCATCAAAGAAAATGAAAGACAGGAGATAAGAGAGACAAAAGTGAAGATACCTGTTATCAATGTCAGGAAAAAGGACATTGGTCTTCAGTGTGTCCCAATAAAACCGAAAAGAAGGAGAAGGGACATTCAGAAGTAGAACCAGAAGAAGACCCCCTTCCAGTAAAAAAATTAAAAATAAAAAGATAATAAACAAATGTGGACTTTTGTGATGTTTTTCTAAAATCGCATCGTAATTCTTATTTCACAAGAACATATGAAAGAAAACGTAAGTGTATCTTTGTCTTGATCTTTCATTTCAGTATGGATAAGATACTTACACACAAAAAGTGGCGAGTTGGATAGTAGGTGTAGGATATTGGATAGTAGATGACTGGGTTTTGGTCACTCTGCTTTTTTCGCTGGTTAGTAAATGTTGGGTGTTGGACATTTTTTTATTTTATTTTCATAAATATGTTTCACAATTTGTAAAAGAAGAATTAAAATGTTAAATTTTTGTTTTACAATTTGTAAAATATTTTTTGCAATTTTTAAATTTATACGGATATTTTTCAGTCTCAGCTACAGTCCGGTACAGTTTCATAAAATACTACTACTTTAGTCTTGGCCAAAGTTTGTACATTTGTTCTGGATAATTTTCAGTCTCCACTAAATCGGAATTTTAGTACTGCTTTTAGTCTTGTCCAGATTTTTTAAATTTTTTGTTTGGATTATTTTCAGTCTTCGCTAATATCCGGTACAATTTCGAAATTGTAGTAATACTTTTAATCTAGGCCAATTTGTTAAAAAAAAATTCCGGATAATTTTCTCCGCTAAAGTCTGTGACTGAATTTTAGTAGCATTTTTAGCAACATCCATTTTAGTGTTATTATGAGATGGTTCCCTATTTAAAGCTATTTATATCATCAGTATAATATATGCAAATTTACTGACACCTCAATATGATCTGAAATAAAGGTGATGCTTTAAACATTAATCTCGGATATATATATATATATATATATATATATATATATATATATATATATATATATATATATATATATATATATATATATATATATATATATATATATATATATTAGGCAGCAGGTCATTACACACGGCGTGTTGGATAGTATGTGTGTCATTTGAGGTCAGCTCGAACAATGTAATAATGTAGTCCCATTTGAGGTCAACCACTTCTAACAATGTTACAATGTACCCCCAATGTTCAGTTTTAACACAAGATTTTACCTTATGACCATAGGTGCTTCCTAATGTAAACCTATGGACAATTTTAACTTCACCTTATGACCACAAGTACTTCTTAATGTAAACCTACGGCGTTATGTTAATGCCCCTTATGCCCCCAAGTGGCACATATAAGTACTAGTGACATTACAAAACTGTTTGTGGAGATAAAACGGCACTAAAAAACAATATGTTACCATCGCAACATATTTTGTCTATTATATTCCAATAGGCGTATAGAGAAGGGAAACAGTTACATTTTACTAGACATATCAATTGTATGCAGTCGGTTAAGTTTTATTTTGTTTTCATAAACTTACAATAATTTATTTTCAATAAAATTCTTAGCATATAAATAAAATTCTTAGCATTTAAATCATTTTGATTTTTCAACACACTACTGGCATCGTTGGCCTAACGCTCAGTGGAGGGAGGAAGAAACGTAGCCCTTTTTTTAAAGTTAATAACAATAATCTCGTTTATTGGTTTAACGCATTTTTAAAAACTGTTGAATTACACATTTTAAAATTGCAAAATATATTCTACAAATTGTAAAACAAAAGTTATTAAAATATTTGCACTTCGTTTATATTGATCTTTCGTAATATACAACAATGTCAAACATGCAGCACAACACTGTTCATAAATAATGATCCTGATTTTTTTATGAAATGGAGAAAGAACAAGCGTTCAGATACTTGTACGGATATTTTTTTTTCACAAACAGATATTTTCTTGGCTATAAGATAATGTACAGGTTAAAACGCAGCTCGCCCCCTCGCCCCCACCTCCTCCCAAAGAAAAACAAACAAAACAAACACAAATCAGTAAAGGGGAATTAAAATCGACTAACCTGTTACAGGGATTACACGGTTAAGACAGGACAGGAAAACACATTTTCTTTTTAACTGCACAATAAACTTTAGCATATGAAATAAATGAATTTGTTTTTAAGTATTCACTCACCCATCCACCCCACCCAGTCCTTAGACAAATGCGCACAACAATTTGTTAGTAGCAGGCCGATTACAACTTGTATTTCTTTACAAAATGCCCTCCATATTTATAGAGCACGAGGAACATTATAACTTTTTTTTTAGGCCCATTACAAGACAAACGATTGTCCTGGGGTTTAATCTCTTGAAAGCAGTTATCGAGAAGAGGGATTTTATTTCAAAGGTCATATTAATAATAATAATAATAATAATAATAATAATAATAATAATAATCATAAATTTTCAGAAGGGTATAACTTATTAAGCCAAAGTTTTAGCTAATTTCAGACGAGGCTTTCAGGGGCATTACAACATTCTATACATGTACACAATATTTATAAAAGAAAGAAGAATGAACATATTAATTACGGATTAATATTACACAAATATTTCACGTCAAACTTGCAA
This sequence comes from Margaritifera margaritifera, assembly GCA_029931535.1. Classification (NCBI taxonomy): domain Eukaryota; kingdom Metazoa; phylum Mollusca; class Bivalvia; order Unionida; family Margaritiferidae; genus Margaritifera; species Margaritifera margaritifera. The sequence continues at coordinate 822,883 of JAQPZY010001520.1, forward strand.
TGTTTATACATTTGCATCATTGTAACATGCTTGTAGCTGATGCAGATGTTCAATGTAAAACTTTTGTTCTGTTTAAATTGGTAAACACGATCGATAGTGCAAGGTTGACTTTGGCCAGTAACGCAGACCGATTGACCAATATTCTTACAAATTGCATCTGTAACCGACCCTGTCAAGTACATATGTTAAATGTCGCAGTTTCTCAAAATCAGAAGTGAACAGCAAACCCATATGCTTTACTCAACGAACTGAACTAATTAAGAAAATACCCACACCAGATTATTATATAATGCAATGCATGTTTCTATTTTGTTTTCCTGAGTAAACGGCAATTAAATTTCTTTTAAGTAATTTTAGGAAACTGTGTCAGTTCCCTCGTCCAGGGGGACATAGCGAGCAGTAATAAGGTGGGACGATTAGTGGATTTAACATTAGGCCGCCATTGTTAAATAGGACCATATGGGTACAAGCGGAATTTAACATTAGTCCATAGGTTTAACATTATAGGACTGTGTGAATACAAGGAGCATGGTAATGTTAAAAATTATCATGAGATTACCCCTATATCTTTATTTCTTTTCACAAATATGACAAATGGGACTGTATGGGCACAGTGGGAATTTAACCTTAGGTCATAGGTTTAGCATTATGGGACTGCAAGGGTACATGGGGAAATGTAATGTTACAAAATGTCCATAGATTTAACATTGTGGGTCTGTATAGGTACAAGGGGACATGTAATTTTAAATACAACACCTACTGACCATCATCCAGTCATGTACCATCCACCCCATACTTAATAAAAAACACCCCAAACTTACTATCCATCACGCCGTTTGAGTGACCAACACCCAGTCATCTACTAGTCAACACCACACACTTACTATCAAACACGCCATATTAAGTAACCAACACCCACTCATCTACTAACGAACACTCCGTTTGAGTGACTAACCACCCACTCATCTGCTCATCAACCCAAGGTAGTGTGTAAAAGATGGGGCATGTAATAAAAGTGTCACCCCTTTATAAGCAAAACTAAGATTTCCCCCTACACCCCTATCCCCCTTATAGCTTCCCTACCATCGTTTATAAACAAAACTACCACCCTCTATCACCCATATAATCACTACAACCCTAACAGGGACGTGTAAGGAGAGAATACACGTGTATGAATATACACACTATACACATAAACATACCCATATACTATCACACACAGAGTAGGAGTACTCAAACACTAAACACACCGGGTAGCAGTGCTCACACACACAACGCACATACACAAGGTAGGAATGCTCACACACTACATACTACACATATATTAGGAGCGCTTTTACACTATACAAACCAGGTAGGAGTGCTCACACACAACGCACACACAGATGGTAGGAGTGTTTTACACTACACTACACATACACGGTGGGGTGCTCACATTCCGCACGTACATAGGGTAGGAGTGCTCACACTATACACGCAAACACACAGAAGAATATGAGTGCTCACAAGCACTATACATACAAGGGTATAAGTGTTCATACACATACACACAAGAGTTGGAGTGCTTACACATACACAAACATACTATCGCACACAAGGGTTGGAGTACTCACACACACTATGCACACAAACACGCGTATATGCTATCACACTCAAGGTAGGATGGAAATAAAGAGGGATGAAATACAATTTAAACCCCTTATAAACAAAAACTAAACCCCCTCCTACCCCTATACCCTCTAACTTCCCTATCATTTCTTATAAACAAAACTACCATCCCGTAACATTTTAATCTTTACTATCCTAGCAGTGAAGTGTAAGGAGAGAAAAAAAGGGTGGGAATTGTTATGGATATTGAATTTATAATATGTGTCCATGATTGTAAGTTGTACTTTAGTCAGATTATGGTCATTTTGTAAACAACTTGTTTACATAGCATTTGGCCGGTATTGTAGGCAACTCGACTGATATTTCCAGGTCTTGTTGTGACAAAATCGGGTTCTAAAAGTCTTGTTCTAAAAAATCAGTCTGTAAAGAAGCTATTTTAATAATCAGATGTCAGATGTTATAGTTGTGAAAACCAGATATAATTTAGAGAGAGGAATTATTTATTTAAAATATTCGTTTGAAATACTAAAGTGCTCATAGATTTTAGGACGTTTTGGAGATTTATGTGAATTTATATAAAACATTCCTGATTACATCTTTGTGGTACATCATGACATTCAAGACTTGTGGTACATCAGGACATTCAAGGCTATAGGAATTCATTCGGAACATTATTTAGTTTTGAACTTATGATTAGGACACTTAGGATTATTTGAATTTTAATTCACATTATTGTAAGTGTCTCTTGAAATTTTACTATAGATGTCTAGAAATAAATTGCTTGTTAATTTTACTTGATGTTGTTATTTTTATGCCATAGAGTCGTAACAGAATATACACTCACTACACGGTCTTTTCAGGGAAAGCAGATCTCTTAGAAAAGCGATACAACTCACCATTGCCAAGCCAAACAAAACAGACCCCTGCAGTATAAAATACGTGTCAATATCTTTTCATTACTAAAAAAAGACAACAAATCAAGACATAGATACACCTACGTTTCTGGTATATTATCTTGAATAAGAATCAGAATGAAATTTCAAAACGCATTATAAAAGTCCATTTTCTTCTTCTTTCTGCTGTCTTGCCTTTTGAATTTCTTCACTAGAATGGGTTCTTCCGTTGTTTCTTCTGATTGTCTTATTTTGAAATTCTTTGCTAGAATGGGTTCTTCCTCTGTTTCTGAAATCTCCTACTTTTTTTCTTTTTCCACGTTCTTGGGACACTCTGAAGATCAGTGTCCTTTTCTTGACAAAGATAACAGGTATTTTTACTTTTATTTCGGGACTTTGTTTCTCCTGTCTTTGAGGTTCGTTTTCTATGACACTTTGGATATTGGATTCCTTCACATATATATAAAACAGGGATTGAGTGGGCCAGATTAATCTAATCTTTTTTCCACAGCTACAGACAAAATATTCCCTTATCGACTAATACAGACGCTCAATGTACGATGTACAGCTTCAATGTACATCCGTTTTGTCGTTTATAAAAAAGAAACAAGCAATGGAACTCCAACTTCGATATAAAAGTACACCAAACCTTAAGCCAAACTTGTTTGATTTTATACAGTGCATCATCACGCTCAGTAAGCTGGGTGATGCAAAAGTTCGCAGCTATCTAAAGCAAGTGCAAATTGTGTAATATAACATGTAATGTATCATAGATTTTTTATGCGTTGTTTTGAATCTAAGTACTCTTCAAGTGAAATCTAAGTCCAGTACTGATTCGCTCACTGCTAGATGGAACACACCAGACTTTAGTCACATTTATTTTGCCGGCGAATTCTTTATACTCTTTTTTTTTTCTGTTTCTCGCCGGTCTTTACTCACGAGCGCATTCTCGAACTCGATATGATTTACGTCCATTGCGATAGCGATGAGAGAGAGAGAGAGAGAGAGAGAGAGAGAGAGAGAGAGAGAGAGAGAGAGAGAGAGAGAGAGAGAGGGGTGGGGGTGGTGATAGATGATATATTTTTCCAAATCCTATAAAACAGTATTACATCGTGTAGCCTTTGTTCGACCGTGTACGCATTCCAATGCGTTCTGCACACTCACCGGTATTTTTTGTAAACAGCACATTTTCAATCCTTTAAATGTACGGAAAAAATATTATTAATTTAACATATTGCACAGACAAGCTTTGTTTTTTTGGGGTTTTTTTTGTTCCCAGAGAGAGAGAGAGAGAGAGAGAAGGTGGGGTTGGGGTTGGGTTGCAAAACAAAAAAAAAAAAAATAATAAATACATACAAACTTTAAGAAATAGGAAATCGGTAGAAGTAGCAGTAGGATAAACGTGTTCGAGCAAAAGTGAATCTTCTCTAAGCTCGTCAAAGTAAGGTTTTTGTTTCAAATGTTAAAAGTTGACATGTTGTAAACGTAAAATTTGAGAATATAAAGTTTTGAATAATCAACAAATCTTGCCACCTCCACCACCCCAAAAAAGGAAAAAAAACCCCAACAAACAAACACCCCCCCCTCTCATTTAATTTTCTCTTTATGTGGCTAATTCACTCCACATTTTGAAACACAAATGTAAATGCTTTGGAAATTATTAATTTGAATATTAATACTACTATAAATTACTTGCAAGTGAACTATCTGTTAAGGGTAATTTTAGTCATGTATTTGCTATTTAAATATATTTGCCCATAAAACAGGCTAGAAACTTGCGTGTCGCTTTGGTCCAGCACTGTCGTTTCAACTCGTTCAAACATAAACTCCAATAAATGTAGCCGCTTTCTTTGCTGGGACTTGGGACTTAAACTCTTTAAATTTCACCGTGTAAGTGTAAGTGGTAGTTCTAAACTTTCTGGAAGTCACTTTGTAAGTGGTTTGAATATGAACAAATTCCTCAGGGGCTACTGAACGTTTTTCATTTTTAGACGAACTTTGCTCTGACGGTTTTTGGGAGGAGGAGGAGGATGAGGATGATATTGGATATGAATCGATCATTTTCTCTTCCAAATCGCTAGGGTGAACGTCTGCCAAAACTTATCGGATGGTATGAGGTGACACAGTACGTCTTCCTAGTGTCAGAGTGGAAAAGATCTTTTCATATTGTAAATGTTTATCGATGTGGCATTATGTAGCACACATTCGTCATAGATTTGACCTGATCACACTGAAAGAAGTGGCATTATGTGATTTTCTTTAATGGCATTGATAAGTTATTGACACATTTTATAATGGAGTGATTTGTTTTCTTTGATTTGGCAATGGTGACTAGTGTGTAGTGTGTTTTGTTGGTACTTTCCTACCTTTGTTTCTTTCTTTACACTTCACTGCTAGGGTTGTAGGGATTACGAGGGTGGTAGGGGATGGAAGTTTTGTTTAAAAGGTGATGGTAGGGAAGTTATAGGGGATAAGGGTATGAGAGGAATTTAGTTTTGCTTATAAGAGGTTTAACTTCTATTTCATCCCCCTTCTTTAACATCCTACCCTTGTGTGTGATATTAAATGTACTTTTATTTTATGCCTTCTTTACTTAGTCCGGAATACTCATAGGCGATTTCAGTATGAACGAAATACTTGAAACAAGGTAGGTACCTGCATTTATATGTGCAATTGATGTAGAAAGCAATAGAAGGCAAAACTGATTTTCATATGGATCTTTATATCCAATATCAACGCCGAAGTAATACAGAATTGGCGTTTATTTTATTTTGTTTAATTCAGTGAAGTATGAACCGAAAATGGTGTGCAAACTGTATGATATTGGGTCGTACTTAAGTTTTACAAAACGTTTATAGTTTTTACTTACATTCATACTTCACTGAAGTAAATAAGAAATAAACTGGTCAATCCTTATATTTAAATTGTACGTATATAAACTACAGCATAACAGGAATTTATATCAACACTGCACCATATATATTTTAACCGGTTTTTTTTACAGTGCAGAAACACATTACAAATAGAGATTAATATGTACAAAGTACATATAGCCAATCCAAAAAATTTATATTGCACAATAAAGTCGATTAAAAGAAAATGAAATCCATGGTGGATAAATACGAATCTGATTAAATTTCAATTCCTATTCGTTTAGTTTATTTGTCTATATTTCTCTATATCGAAATTTAGGAATAGCTCCGACCACATGAGCGTACACCATTCCAAAAAAATAGAGATCAAAGAGTGAAATGTTAACATAGTGTGAAATGACTAATTTGAGTTAATACAATCCGAGACCAAGATGCTTTTAAAATCAAAGAAAGGGAAGTGCTTGAGTTAATGCAATCCGAGACCAAGATGCTTTTAAAATCTACGAAAGGGAAGTGCTTGAGTTAATACAATCCGAGACCAAGAGATGCTTTTAAAATCAAAGAAAGGGAAGTGCTTGAGATTAGTATCAAGGAGAAGCGTCTTCTTGACAAAGAAGCAGTTGTTGTTATTCAAAAACTAAAACATGTGTGACCTAATGAAAATGGCAAATAAAGTGACTGTATATAATCCAGACCGTACTAATCAAACGTATTTCTGATCAACAGCATCTACGAAAATGCGTGTGTGTGTGAGAGAGAGAGAGACACTATTTGCGAAGTTCTAATCATCCAGACAACTGGCGTGTCCTCGAATGAACAACTTATTCCTATTCCAGGTGACCAAATATCCTCACAAAATATGTTTAACCGAGAGAGAGAGAGAGAGAGAGAGAGAGAGAGAGAGAGAGAGAGAGAGAGAGAGAGAGAGAGAGTATGGGGATTGAAAACTATACATAACCACGCTAATATTTACATTTTGATATAAACCGGCTAGACTTCAGCATTTCCACTGATCCAATTAATTATTTCAGTTTGAATCAGCGTTTATCCGGCTTGATTTCATTTTGAGAGACACGATCAGCATTTTTGTACGAATAACACCACAGGCTTCAGTTGATATTTTGCACAACTTTCGACGACAACAAAGACAACTTCCACTGCTTAGTAGGGGGAGTCTACTAAATTCCTCACACATAAAATCTTCAAAATTTATTTTTAAATTGAAATTGAAACTGAATAGAATTTGTGCTATCAAGAAAACAATGTAGGCCACACCTCATACAAAGAATGAAAATGAGACTCGTCTAAACGCTAGCGAAGTCCACAAAATTGGTCCTATCTGATTAATAGAATCATTTTAGAGGTCTTTTGACATATTTTAATCAAATTGGTCCTACCTGATTAATCAAATCATTTTAGAGGTCTTTTGACATATTTTAATCAAATTGGTCCTACCTGATTAATCAAATCATTTTAGAGGTCTTTTGACATATTTTAATCAAATTGGTCCTACCTGATTAATAGAATCATTTTAGAGGTCTTTTGACATATTTTAATCAAATTGGTCCTACCTGATTAATCAAATCATTTTAGAGGTCTTTTGACATATTTTAATCAAATTGGTCCTACCTGATTAATCAAATCATTTTAGAGGTCTTTTGACATATTTTAATCAAATTGGTCCTACCTGATTAATCAAATCATTTTAGAGGTCTTTTGACATATTTTAATCAAATTGGTCCTACCTGATTAATCAAATCATTTTAGAGGTCTTTTGACATATTTTAATCAAATTGGTCCTACCTGATTAATAGAATCATTTTAGAGGTCTTTTGACATATTTTAATCAAATTGGTCCTACCTGATTAATCAAATCATTTTAGAGGTCTTTTGACATATTTTAATCAAATTGGTCCTACCTGATTAATCAAATCATTTTAGAGGTCTTTTGACATATTTTAATCAAATTGGTCCTACCTGATTAATCAAATCATTTTAGAGGTCTTTTGACATATTTTAATCAAATTGGTCCTACCTGATTAATCAAATCATTTTAGAGGTCTTTTGACATATTTTAATCAAATTGGTCCTACCTGATTAATCAAATCATTTTAGAGGTCTTTTGACATATTTTAATCAAATTGGTCCTACCTGATTAATCAAATCATTTTAGAGGTCTTTTGACATATTTTAATCAAATTGGTCCTACCTGATTAATCAAATCATTTTAGAGGTCTTTTGACATATTTTAATCAAATTGGTCCTACCTGATTAATCAAATCATTTTGGAGGTCTTTTGACATATTTTAATCAAATTGGTCCTACCTGATTAATCAAATCATTTTAGAGGTCTTTTGACATATTTTAATCAAATTGGTCCTACCTGATTAATCAAATCATTTTGGAGGTCTTTTGACATATTTTAATCAAATTGGTCCTACCTGATTAATCAAATCATTTTAGAGGTCTTTTGACATATTTTAATCAAATTGGTCCTACCTGATTAATCAAATCATTTTAGAGGTCTTTTGACATATTTTAATGAAATTGGTCCTACCTGATTAATCAAATCATTTTGGAGGTCTTTTGACATATTTTAATCAAATTGGTCCTACCTGATTAATCAAATCATTTTAGAGGTCTTTTGACATATTTTAATCAAATTGGTCCTACCTGATTAATAGAATCATTTTAGAGGTCTTTTGACATATTTTAATCAAATTGGTCCTACCTGATTAATCAAATCATTTTAGAGGTCTTTTGACATATTTTAATCAAATTGGTCCTACCTGATTAATCAAATCATTTTAGAGGTCTTTTGACATATTTTAATCAAATTGGTCCTACCTGATTAATCAAATCATTTTAGAGGTCTTTTGACATATTTTAATCAAATTGGTCCTACCTGATTAATCAAATCATTTTAGAGGTCTTTTGACATATTTTAATCAAATTGGTCCTACCTGATTAATCAAATCATTTTAGAGGTCTTTTGACATATTTTAATCAAATTGGTCCTACCTGATTAATCAAATCATTTTAGAGGTCTTTTGACATATTTTAATCAAATTGGTCCTACCTGATTAATCAAATCATTTTAGAGGTCTTTTGACATATTTTAATCAAATTGGTCCTACCTGATTAATCAAATCATTTTAGAGGTCTTTTGACATATTTTAATCAAATTGGTCCTACCTGATTAATCAAATCATTTTAGAGGTCTTTTGACATATTTTAATCAAATTGGTCCTACCTGATTAATCAAATCATTTTGGAGGTCTTTTGACATATTTTAATCAAATTGGTCCTACCTGATTAATCAATTGGTCCTATCTGATTAATAGAATCATTTTAGAGGTCTTTTGACATATTTTAATCAAATTGGTCCTACCTGATTAATCAAATCATTTTAGAGGTCTTTTGACATATTTTAATCAAATTGGTCCTACCTGATTAATCAAATCATTTTGGAGGTCTTTTGACATATTTTAATCAAATTGGTCCTACCTGATTAATCAGTTGGTCCCACCTGATTAATAGAATCATTTTAGAGGTCTTTTGACATATTTTAATCAAATTGGTCCTACCTGATTAATCAATTGGTCCTACCTGATTAATATAATCATTTTAGAGGTCTTTTGACATATACTAGCGAAGTCCACAAAATTGGTCCTACCTGATTAAATTGGTCCTATCTGATTAATAGAATCATTTTAGAGGTCTTTTGACATATTTTAATCAAATTGGTCCTACCTGATTAATAGAATCATTTTAGAGGTCTTTTGACATATTTTAATCAAATTGGTCCTACCTGATTAATAGAATCATTTTAGAGGTCTTTTGACATATTTTAATCAAATTGGTCCTACCTGATTAATAGAATCATTTTAGAGGTCTTTTGACATATACTAGCGAAGTCCACAAAATTGGTCCTATCTGATTAATAGAATCATTTTAGAGGTCTTTTGACATATTTTAATCAAATTGGTCCTACCTGATTAATAGAATCATTTTAGAGGTCTTTTGACATATTTTAATCAAATTGGTCCTACCTGATTAATCAAATCATTTTAGAGGTCTTTTGACATATACTAGCGAAGTCCACAAAATTGGTCCTATCTGATTAATAGAATCATTTTAGAGGTCTTTTGACATATACTAGCGAAGTCCACAAAATTGGTCCTATCTGATTAATAGAATCATTTTAGAGGTCTTTTGACATATACTAGCGAAGTCCACAAAATTGGTTCTATCTGATTAATAGAATCATTTTAGAGGTCTTTTGACATATACTAGCGAAGTCCACAAAATTGGTCCAATCTGATTAATCAATTGGTCCTATCTGATTAATAGAATCATTTTGGAGGTCTTTTGACATATTTTAATCAAATTGCTCCTATCTGATTAATCAATTTGTCCTATCTGATTAATAGAATCATTTTGGAGGTCTTTTGACATATTTTAATCAAATTGGTCCTATCTGATTAATCAATTGGTCCTATCTGATTAATAGAATCATTTTGGAGGTCTTTTGACATATACTAGCGAAGTCCACAAAATTGGTCCTATCTGATTAATAGAATCATTTTGGAGGTCTTTTGACATATACTAGCGAAGTCCACAAAATTGGTCCTATCTGATTAATAGAATCATTTTGGAGGTCTTTTGACATATACTAGCGAAGTCCACAAAATTGGTCCTATCTGATTAATAGAATCATTTTGGAGGTCTTTTGACATATACTAGCGAAGTCCACAAAATTGGTCCTATCTGATTAATAGAATCATTTTAGAGGTCTTTTGACATATACTAGCGAAGTCCACAAAATTGGTCCTATCTGATTAATAGAATCATTTTAGAGGTCTTTTGACATATACTAGCGAAGTCCACAAAATTGGTCCTATCTGATTAATAGAATCATTTTAGAGGTCTTTTGACATATACTAGCGAAGTCCACAAAATTGGTCCTATCTGATTAATAGAATCATTTTAGAGGTCTTTTGACATATACTAGCGAAGTCCACAAAATTGGTCCTATCTGATTAATAGAATCATTTTAGAGGTCTTTTGACATATACTAGCGAAGTCCACAAAATTGGTCCTATCTGATTAATAGAATCATTTTAGAGGTCTTTTGACATATACTAGCGAAGTCCACAAAATTGGTCCTATCTGATTAATAGAATCATTTTAGAGGTCAAATCATTTTAGAGGTCTTTTGACATATTTTATTATATTGATTAAAACGTAACTTGTAGACTAAGAAGCGAAAAGTCAGGACTTTCTCTCTCTCTCTCTCTCTCTCTCAATTATTTAATTTTTTTATTGGTCAGCTCAGAGCTGTTTATGTCAAAATAGCTAGTGTCACATACCGCATTTTTTAAAATATGGTACACCAGACTTCTAAGATACGCTGGAGATACAATTTCCGATACGCATACCTCTTTATCAATGTAGATATGCGTCATTTTACCCATGCTTCTGAAAGGTAACACCAGTGAGCAGAGCCAAATGATTTTTTCAGTTCACGCAGATGTGAGCCAAAGAAATTAGAAAGGACCTGGTCAATCAAATTGCTTGAAATCATAAAGAAGATATATATAAATATATATATATATATATATATATATATATATATATATATATATATATATATATATATATATATATATATATATATATATATATATATAATACTGTGGGTACTACTTCACTTAGAAGGATTTATTCCACATTGACTTAAAACATCTCTATGTAATTTGTTCATTTGTGTTGCATGTGGCGTCAAAGTTACTTTGCTATTGTAAGGAAACATGTGTTAAAACAATGTTTTAATGTCACACGATGAACCCCATACTATTTACCAAAAAACAAGGGGAAAATACACATTGGACATGCTTCCACCTGACAGGCAGGATTTGGTTTAATACAGAGGCAAATGTTCAATTAAATTAGAAACATATGTATGTGTAAAGAGTGGTATGCAACAGTCGAGACCAATCACAGTTTGGAGTTTCGAAAGAAACGTGAGGCAGCTAAGGAAAAAGCACAGAAAGAAACTCAACGAAAATGGAGAAATAGCAAATAGCAATTAGAAAATGGAGAAATAGCAAATAGAAAATAGAATATGGAGAAATAGCAAATAGAAAATGGAGAAATAGCAGATAGAAAATGGAGAAATAGCAAAGCAAATATTGCTGTTTAGACCCTTGTAATATTTACAAGAATGGAAGACCATCAAAACACAATCAGAGACAGACCACTGAAAGGGCGTACAGGGTTAAAGAAAATTGAGTCATCATTTTGACAAATGTCTTTTCAAGTATCGTAAGAAAGGAAAGTATCACATTTACACATCAGCTATAGAGAATCTCAGAATATTAATACATGAGTGGCATAGAATGAAATATTTAATTTAACATCTTGAAACATACTTTAATCAAGATACTTGCGAATAAGGTAAAATTCATTCGGAAACAGAATGATACCAGCATATCTTTCTCTTTGATACGCTATGTCATCGTTCCCTTGTCATCCTGAATTGATGAACATTGTCTATGATTAATAGATCATAATATGCGCATATCGACCTTCACAAGAGTAAAATATGGGAATATATGGATTTTTATAAAGAGTAAAATATGGAAATATATGGACTTTTATAAAGAATTAAATATGGGAATATATGGACTTTTATAAAGAATAAAATATGGGAATATATGGACTTTTATAAAGAATAAAATATGGGAATATATGGACTTTTATAAAGAATAAAATATGGGAATACATGGACTTTTATAAAGAGATAAATATTTGTCCCTTATGTCTCATGTGATTTGCATTATTTCCTATACTCGTGGTGCGAGCCCTAAGAATACTGGCATTGTACACAAGATTTCAAAATACATATCACTATACATTTAGTTTGATAATTATTGCGTACGAAAAGAGCTTAGGTTTATCTCTTATCACAACTAATAAGTTTTCTACCATGCTTATATCAGATTATGACGCGCATGGATATACAATTTCACTGTCAGATTTGGTTTGTCTTGTCAATTAAGACAATTAAAAAGGAAACAATGGAGGTACTGTCAAGTAAATACTTAAAATCAAGTACCTTTTTGTTTCAATTTCTTTACTGGTATTGGTTCTTAATCTACGCCAGTACATAGTGAATCCAAGACTACCTTGATAAGCAAAATAAGCACAATATAGTCCACACACTAGTGGAGTTCGATCATTGTAATCTCACATTATTGAATTGCGTGGATACCGCTGTAATACTGTATTCATTCTATTTTACAGTCATACATTTAATATTCAAACACTGTTAGCAACTTGTATTTCAAACATATTCAGTGTAAAGTGAGACAAAGTTTCATTCATCAGTTTTGTTTTTGTTTTTATTTTGTTAACTTTTTTTTAGATTTTGCCAGCCTACACTGACTGACCCTGCCTAAAACCCCTATTGAAACACTGACAGCAAGTTGTGTTTGCAAAAACAAATGTCCAGTGTAAAGTCAGACAGAATTCTTCATTTTTTAAAAAAGTTTTGATATACCACCGTAGCTAGATTTAGTACACTGACTGACCTTTTAACTTACCCAATGCGCGGAGTGAAAATATTGCTGTTAAGACCATGGTTATTTTCCTACATTGTCAAACTTAAGGCAGAATTTGGCTTGAAGCAAAGATTTCTTGTAAAATTGAAACATTTTATGTTAAAGTTTAAAAACGGCAAAACTGATGTAATATAACCTTCTAGGTTCACTTCAATGTGGGGTTTAAAATTGTTTGTTATACTGTATTTCTATAAACATTCCTAAATTTTGATCTCTCATTAAAACTCGCTGCCTATTAAACATTGGCAGCAAGTTGTATTTGATAAGTATTTAGTGTCAAGTGAGGAAAATGTTGTTTATTTTTTGTTACAAATTTACGATTTTGTCAGCTTACACAAGCTAAAATTGGCTTACCCAATATCAGTACACATTTTGTTGCAAATCGTGTTCTTTGGGTGGCCTAGATTGAATACGATGAGTGATATATATATATATATATATATATATATATATATATATATATATATATATATATATATATATATATAACTGTTGCTGAGAGTACAAATTTGCAACAATGAAACAAGATAGAATTTTTTATATGACGCTATGAGTTTTTCCTGTTACGTTGCAACATTTTCTGTTCAAGTTTGAAAACAGCAAAACTTAAGTAACATATAACCTTCTATTTCACGTAGATATTTTGACTAAGGCAAGTCATAATGACATACACAAACGAGAGAGAGAGACAAAGACAGAAGCAGAGAGAGAGAGAGAGAGAGAGAAACGTATGGAGTATTGTTCTGAGGGTCACTTTGAGATGGACATCATTGCTTTAAACTTTGACTCACTGAAAATATTAAAACTTGCATTTCAACAATTTATTATAGTCCTGTTTCAGTATTATCATTAAAAAATATAGACAAGTAATGTTTATTCAGAATATACACATATAACAATAGATGAGTTTCCCTTTCGCCGATAATCAAATGTCCCGTGGTTTATCGCATTATCTCATAGATCGAAAGCGAGGCTTAGAGTGTATGCTACATGTCAATCGGAACAATCTCCGGCCTTTCTGCCAATGATCGGAAAAGCACCTCAGAGATACTACAGTAGCCACCATTGCAAATGCATGAACCTTGTTTACCAAAGAATACCAAATGTTTTCAGGTGCACACCTAGCCTGCGTCACACGGCCTGCTTTGGCTTTTATCGCTTTGCAATGGATAACCATCTGCAAATTCTTTATGTAGATACAGTTTGGGCAGGCCGAGACTAGTACACATCGCACACCATTAATGCGTTCAAAACTGGCGACTCGATTGAATTGACTTATTCTAGGCCGAAACATTTCCAAGTTTCTTCTTCTCATGCATGAACTCACCAGAACTGCCGTCGATGCACACTACGTTTCTGTGCTAAAGAAACTAGATAACCATAATATTCACAAAACTACGTGTCTATTTTTCATCATTTCTAGAGAAATCACTTCCAAAACAAGTCATTACATGTTCTAACGGGAATCCAAGACTGCGTTGATGAAGAAAACACACACAATATTGTCCACACACTTTTGAATTTGATCATTGTTATCGCACATTACTGAATTGAGTGGATACATAATTTCTTCCGTTTCACTTGGATCTGTACAAAGTCTCTGTAAATGCCTTCCCATAGCTCAGGAGGTTGATTCTGAATGAGCTCTTCCAAACTGTCCATTTAAAAAAATGTAATTTGATGTCACACTTTGTTTTTACAAAGATAAAAATAACATAGTTGTCTAGTTTCATTTAGCAGCCTGAATCTTATACGAGATATATATTCTGGGGAAATTGCATCAGTATTCTTTACTTGTTTTTTTCTTAGTTCCGATTGTTTTTTTTTTACACTAAAAATAGGAAAATTTGACAATTTTTGGCATAATGGGTTTGAATTTTGGCCTTGACGAATCCCTGGTCTATTACAGTACAAAAGAAAACAAAAGTTCTGCATGAAGCAAACACGAAGCACACGCAGACAATTTGAGTCAGGGTAAACTTTTTGGGTAACATGTTCTTTAAGACTTTAATAAAATTAAAAATGTCAAAAGCAGCAAAACTGCCTATTTATACCCTCCGAAACAAGAGCAACGTACAGTTATGGAGTTTAACGAGTTTTACAAAATTTTCGATATATGCAGGTATCTCATTAAATGTGGATATATGCAGGTATATCATTAAATGTGAATATATGCAGGTATATCATTAAATGTGGATATATGCAGGTATATCATTAAATGTGGATATATGCAGGTATTTCATTAAATGTGGATATATGCAGGTATATCATTAAATGTGGATATATGCTGGTTACTCATTAAATATGGATATATGCAGGTATCTCATTAAATTTGCAAATGATGAGATGATGAGTACTTTTACTCATTTGACAGAAAATTCATCTGGAGCTCTGGGTTCTGTACTTTAGTATTAATACTAGCATCGGTTTTTCTTCATAATCCTGATTACATTTCTCTCTCTCTCTCTCTCTCTCTTCCACTCCTCTCTTTTTAAATTTGAGAGAGAGAGAGAGAGAGAGAGAGAGAGAGAGAGAGAGAGAGAGAGAGAGATATGGGGGGGGGGGGGCGGGGGCGGGAGAGAGAGATTGGGAGGCGGTAGATCATAACTCTGCAGGCCAGAGGGCTGGTGTATGGTAAGCATTTTCAAATGTTCATCTCTCTAACTATTCATGGCATGCAGCTTGAATTGAGGATTTTTGGAGGCTTAGTGGTTAGTGTGCCGGACTCCTGACCGAATGGGTGTGGGTTCGAATCCTACAATCAGACCAGTCTGGGTGGGCTGCAGTGGTGTGACTTTGGTCAAGGCACTTTGCTTCAATTGCCTCGACACTAAATAACATACATATGTTGCTGTGCAGTAAAATATTAAACTAAACTATTGTATAAATGAAGTCTCTAGTGGCACGTAATTCCTAACACCTTGATAAGGTTTTATAATGAACATATTTAAAGTAAAAAACACAAAAGAACCCTTGTTATTATGAAATACTCAGCAAGTTGCAGTTACATTAGACATATATTATATTGATGGGGAGAGTTTAACAAATGAAGGCACTAGGGTCTTATAAGCCTCTGTTTCATGGTCCATATACTTGCACTTAAGGTTTTATGAGGGAAATATTTGAAACCTCGTAAACATGTTGGCTATTTTGTATGGTAATTAGTGCACAGTATTCTATATTATGCAAATAAATCAAAGTTTTACAAATTAAAATTTTCAGTTTATTGTCTACCAAATGGTTCGTTTTAGCATATATATCTTGGTCTTCTTTAAGCTAGAATTTAAGCATTGGTCTTCATGATACTGATAAGAAAGATTACAGAAATTAGGTGGACTACACATCTCGTATATTTGAAACCTCTTAAACATTTTGTGTTTTTTTTCATATGAAATATATATATATATATATATATATATATATATATATATATATATATATATATATATATATAATATATATATATATATATATATCGTGGTGTTCATTAAGGTGGAATTTAATTATTGGTCTCCACAATACTGATGGCAAATTTACAGAAATTAGGTAGAGCGCGTGTTGTATATTTTTCATTATTGCCCAAAGCCACCATATAATAGAAAGCTTATAAATGTATTTTTCCTTTGAAAAAATCTTATGAGATATTTTAATGCTTTGTATAATTATGGAGATATATTTTGGTTTGCCTGATGCAGCAGAATAACTATGGTCCACTTAAACAAATATTTTTACCGTTTTGCTTCCAGTCTACTTCAGTTGCTATTCACACAGTGAGAAAATTAGATGTATTTTTCTCCTCTTGACCGTTAGTCGCTTTACAAAATAAAATCTAACGCACAACCAATCGTACAATTTGTGATGACGCGAAAAAAAAAAACCCGAATATTTTCGATGTAATTTTTCTCTGAGAAATTAATATCTACGTTTTCGAAAGAAGGATTTTAGTAGACCATGTCTCCAATTCAATCTTGTGATATTTTACGAAAATATGTGGATTTTTCCTATCGATGTGATTTTTTAAATATGATGTGTGTTCTTTAAATTTCATAAGGAAAATATACCATACAGAAACGTAAGTGCCTTGATATTTTTAAAAGTAGGAATAATATATTCTCTCTCTCTCTCTCTCTCTCTCTCTCTCTCTCTCTCTCTCTCTCTCTCTCTCTCTCCGTTTCACTAACACACATACTAAAATTTCTTATAAAATGATTTAGATTGAAATCATAATGGTATCTGTTCCCGTTTTAAGATACCTCTCAAAACATTTGGCAGCAGTCACAATGATTACGTGAAATGTTCCTTGCACCCTAAAAATTGTAAAACGATTTTTCTTCAATGGTAAATTTCTTGGATTATATACAATCTTGAGTTTAGTTGTACTTGTGCATGTCAGATGTTTTAGCTTTGTATATAGGTAGTCCTATTTTGGCACTGCAATGTGTCACGAGAAACATTTCTAATATTAGATCTACCGTTTTCCGAAGAAACAAAAACCAAGCACTCATCTTTAAAGTGTAAGAATAACTTAAGTATGACCTGCCCTATTCTTGACTCTCATTCTAGAGCCAAAACACGTGTTTAGGAAAAAAGATAAAGTAAAAATGTAACAATGTATGCCCTATTTTCAGTCAGTTGATTTCAGACTGCCGATAGAACAAGACGTGTTGTTTACTGTTCTCCCGTCTATGGTGTAGGGAATTTTGTAACATTGTTTGTAGCCTCAAGGTGTGTGCAGCAAAATATGACATATCTTAAATTGGGGGGTGGGGGCTTACATCAAATGTTATTGCAGTCCTTTAACAATAAATATAATGCTACTTTTTTGAAACTGATGGATGAAAATAAATATTTGCCAATGATTTCTAACATAGAATTTACACTTGTCTTCAAAAACTCATAAAAAGAGTAACCTCATGTTTATTTCTCCTTGTCCTATAATGCCACAAAATAATAGAAAAAAGGCGTCTCACTTTTCTGTCTTTTATCATCCCCTATGTCTCTCTCTCTCTCTCTCTCTCTCTCTCTCTCTCTCTCTCTCTCTCTCTAGCGCAATGTTAATTCACCGTCTCTTCCTACAGAGTAATGTTAATTCCCTCTCTCTCAAAATCTCTCTCATCATGAGATAATAATAATAATAATAATAATAATAATAATAATAATAATAATGATGATGTTTGTATGGTCGGTAGCCACCTTGTCTTAAGAAACTCATAAAAACGGTAATCTCTTTCTCTGTTTCACACACACACACACACACACACACACACACACACACACACACACACACTTGAACCATCTATACAATGACTTTTACTTAAATCATAATGGCATCTATTTCTACTGTAACATACAACTCTAAAATGTTGTTGCAAAATGTGTATTTAAAATAGAAGGCTTGGAGATACATAGGTATTATGTTACTGCTTGGCCTGAGTCAAACCATATGTTTTTGGAAAATGTTTTTACTGTGTTCATTTGACAATATTTCATTGTGTGCACTATACTCACAGTAGCTAAAAATGCTATTCCTGTGACTAGGTCAATCAGTACGAAACGACCTGTGCGATGGACAGTGAACGTTAGCCACTACTCGCTTTTAGTACGTAAATGAGTTGAAATTAATGTTTATCATTATTATTGTTAAAGAATGTTCAAGTGATGCTACTTTCTGTGCACTATGCTCGCAGTAGAAGGTCAAAATAGTCCACGAGTCAGGATAAAGGTCAATAGAAAAGCGTTTTTTTTCCTTCACATTATGGTTATCAATTTCATTTAGCTCAGAAACGTAGTGTGTAAATCGATGGCAAAATTACACTGTACTAAATGATTGGAGCTCTAGTCTTACGTTACAACGTTGTCAACCTTTAATCGCTGCCAGTTTTTGTATGTTTGTAAGTTTGTGTATGTCTATGTCTATGTTTACAACTAAAACTTAAAACCTCTCACCCCTCTCTTATGTGTGATTGTATAGTATGTTTGTGTGAGGGTATAGTAGTGTATCTATAAATACTATAACCAGTACCTACCTGTGTGTGATTGTATAGTATGTTTGTCTGCGGGTATAGCGTGTGTATAAACACTCCTTCCCTTTTCGTTAGATAGTATGGGTGTGTGTTGGATTGTATATCAACACATTTTAACATTACATTTCCCATACGGCTCTATAAATGTTTCAGAAATTAACGGTCTCTAACAATCCCAAGTTAATACAGGATTTCCCGCTTGGCTCTCAATCGCCATCCACATGTTAGACCTATGGATATGTGTGGGTGTTTGTGTATGTCTTTGTCTTCAACAGAAAGTAAACCTTAAAACTATTTACCCCTTTTCTTGTGATAGTATGAGTGTGAGGGTACAGTAGTGAGTCTATAAACACTTCATACCCTTGTGAGTGAGAGTATGTTTGTGTGTAAGCATAGGTTATGTGTATAAACACTCTTATCCTTTTCGTTAGAGTGTGGGTGTGTGTGTTTGGATTGTATATCAACAAATTTTAACATTACTTTTCAGATACGGCTCTATAAATTTTTCAACATGGAAACGGTCTCTAACAATCCCCAAGTTAATACAGGAGTTCCCGTTTGGCTCTCAATCGCCATCCACATGTTGAACATATGGATATGTTTGTGTGTTTGTGTATGTCATTATCTTCAACAGAAAGTAAAACTTAAAACCCCTTACCCCTTCTCTTGTGATAGTATCTGTGTGAGTTTACAGTAATGTGTCTATAAACACTTCCTACGCTTGTGTGTGGTAGTATGTTTATCTATATGTAAGCATAGGGTGAGTGTATAAAAACTCCTACCCTTTTCGTTAGAGTGTAGGTGTGAGTGTTTGGATTGTAACAAAAAAGTGGGTGCTGGATAGTATATGTGGTTTGTTGAATTGCAATCAAGCATCATTTGCTGGATAGTATATATGGTGTGTTTGGATTGTAATTAAAAATACATCACCATTCCCGTTGTGCCCCAATTGCCTCGCGAATGCTAACCTATGGCTTAATGTTAATTCCTGTTAGACCCGAAGAGTTAAAAACTGTACACGGCTAAACGGAAATTTAACATTGGGAAGGATTTCCCATCGTGCCCCCAAGAGACTCCCGCATGTTAACCTACGGTTTAATGTTAATTCCCCGTATGCCCCATAGTGTCTCCTGTATGTTAACCTACTGATAATTTTAAGATAAGATTTCTCGTACGTATCCAGACTAACTCATATTGAGATCAACTCTAACAATGTTACCATATAACCCATTTGAGGTCAGCCACTTCTAACAATGTTATCATTTACCTTCAATGTTAATCCTATTGACTACTTTAATATAGGATTCCAAGTTGTGTCCCTTAATGTAAACATATGGGCTAATGTTAATGCTCATTGTGCCCTCAATCTCCACATACAATTACTAACGAGGACATTTTCTATTTGTTCCTATAATCTTACACTCCTCTTATTTTCATTTATTTATTCCCTTGTTGATTCAAATTCGTGTGTAAATTCATATTTTTCGTAATTCTCATAGTTGTCTCTCTTTTTGTGCATTAATTTCTGTTCGTTGCTATGTTTGTTTGTTTGCTCATTCATTCAGTCTAGCGACATTCTTTCAATTACTTGTTTGTTCGTTCGTCCGTTCCTTTGTTTATTCGTTTTAATTAAAAGAATAACTGGTGAAGTGACAAAACTGAAATATATAGATTATTAATGCCAATCTAGAAAAATAAAATTGCTCAGAAAAATCTTAGGGCACACAGCAATCATCAAATTGATACAGTCATCGTAAATTTTGGATGAGAGTCTCTCTCTCTCTCTCTCTCTCTCTCTCTCTCTCTCCGATTGACAATTAATATAGTGTCCATCCATGTTTTATTATTCGTCCTTGAGAAAAAGAGTAATTTTTTTTCTTCTTATTTTCGTTTTTTTTTGTCTTCATTCATGAGTATCGCCTTTTACGACTATCGAAAACTTCTCGTGAAGAATGCAACACTTGTGCAGAGGTTGTCAAAAACGGTTAGAAGTCCATGCAACACTTGTGTAGAGGTTGTCAAAAACGGTTAGAAGTCCATGCAACACTTGTGTAGAGGTTGTCAAAAACGGTTAGAAGTCCATGCAGCACTTGTGTAGAGGTTGTCAAAAACGGTTAGAAGTCCATTCTACACTTGTGTAGAGGTTGTCAAAAATGGTTGGAAGTCCATGCAACACTTGTGTAGAGGTTGTCAAAAATGGTTAGAAGTCCATGCAACGGTTTGACAAATTCATTCTTTCTTCGCATTAATTTAGGGATAAATATAAAATTCATTGTAGTCTATGAAGATTATTATTCAAAGACAGTTTATAGTGACTTTATTGATACAGAGTTTCTTATAAATACTTGGACTGCAATATGGTCAAAATTATTTACCTCAGTTCGTTGGAACCAATAAATGAAAGCACAAGCATGTTATTTTCAGTGATCAAGAAAATCTATCATTTTGATTGCAAAATTTGCAGGTTTAAAATGTAATTTCTGTCCAACTGCTAACATCATTGTACCCCTCTTTTTCTTTTTTCAATTTTAAATACTAAAACAAATATTTTGTTTGAAGCATTCATTCAGTCAAGTATTCACTTATTCATGTCGTTCACTCTTTGACTCAAAGGGATTCCCTGAAACAAAGGCCACTGGAAAGTGGCGGCAAAAGAGAGGTAAGAATGTGAAAGACGTCTATATAATAGTAAGAATTAGGGAGTCAGTAATTAGTAAACAGTGGATGCACACCAGACATCATCAGGGGGAAGTCGGTCGGGTGCGAAATAAATCTGACTGATGGTCACAGATTTAAAATTTATGTCGACTTTATCGTGGGGAGGACGAGCTGATTTCCTTTGACACAGAGACATACACACGTACACACGTTTTGACGCAAAAGACAGACATGTTTAAACAGTTTCCATACAATGACAGAGGTACCACTAAGATTCACTAATCGAACAGTCCAAAATAAAAATAAAATGAAGACTACATGTTTGTTAAAATGTAATTTCTAATGAATTATGTAGCTGACCCGAAGGTGATGCTAGCAATGCTACATTTCAATGTTAATACTAATTAATAAAGCGCTAATTGGATAAATCACACCCATGCAGTATAACGAATTTGATCTGAGGATATAACATCTACTTTTGCTGATTGTAAACATAAATTGAACTGGTAGTTATATCAACAGGGATTCAATTTCCAGCACAGTATTTCAAAGTGCTTCAAGGCATGCATTTGCTAACAGTTATTTATTATAAGTGAAAAATTTAATGTCTCCCCTGTAAAATATATTTTCGTTATATGCCCAAAAAGTTTAAATAAATGTTCTGGGTAACGACGAATCTGCTACAGTATAAACACTTTTACACCAGGATAATACGTATTCTAAAATATAATTCATTTCTTTTGTTTTTTTATTTATTTTTTTGGGGGGGTGGGGGGTGGGGTGCATGCACATCTATTTGGTGGAAGTAAACAAGCATTGAGTGAATACAATACATCAGCAATAAAGCTAAATAAGTGATAGTTGCAGGTGAAAAACTTATTACCACTCTGTCAGAGGTGGTTGTTAGTTAAAATAAAATAGATATCCACTACTAAAAGAGACAAAACAAAAACAAAAAAAAAAAAAAAAAATATAACGTCCAGGTATTGCTGACTTAAGCCTTCTACCTGCATTTCAATAAGATATGGTTTAAGAAATACACGATTCAACTATATTTCTTATCCGTTGAAGAACGCAGACTTTCTCTCATTCATTCATTGTGATCAGTGTAAAGATGGGTGGAGACTAAAGGATAATAATACATGATAACTATTTCGAAGATCTATCCAACTATTGATGACGTACTATTTTCTAACAACGACCATAATTATAATTCTCATAAGAATGAGAAAGATAATGATTGCAAGCTCAGCTGTAGAGGTGCTTTGCGTTGCTGGCGTCAAAGTCACTACATGAACTTCATGAAAAGTCTGCACACTCCATTTGTAAAGTCAAACATTTCGCATATTCATAATCTTAGAACTACTTGTGCAGGAATTCAATTCATTTTTTTATGTCAAGAAGCTTGCAGTATTTTGTTTAAATATATTCCTTCCGTCAAAAGACATTATCTTTACATACTACCCGGCATGATCTACATGTAATCAATCAATCAACTTGAATGTACATCATTGTAACATGTTTCAGAAACTGGTTATGTAATATTCATAGACTGAAAGCTACATAAAAGTCAATACAATATAAAGAAAATTTACAAATGACAAGAAAATTCGCAAAATCGCAGGTTAAGCCTCAAAACAGTAATATCTATTAACAATCCCCAGTTTGCGTAAATGTCAACAGTAAGATCTATTAACAATCCCCAGTTTGCGTAAATGTCAACAGTAAGATCTATTAACAATCCCCAGTTTGCGTAAATGTCAACAGTAAGATCTATTAACAATCCCCAGTTTGCGTAAATGTCAACAGTAAGATCTATTAACAATCCCCAGTTTGCGTAAATGTCAACAGTAAGATCTATTAACAATCCCCAGTTTGCGTAAATGTCAACAGTAAGATCTATTAACAATCCCCAGTTTGCGTAAATGTCAACAGTAAGATCTATTAACAATCCCCAGTTTGCGTAAATGTCAGCAGTAAGATATATTTACAATCCCCAGTTTGCGTAAATGTCAACAGTAAGATCTATTAACAATCCCCAGTTTGCGTAAATGTCAACAGTAAGATCTATTAACAATCCCCAGTTTGCATAAATGTCAACAGTAAGATCTATTAACAATCCCCAGTTTGCGTAAATGTCAACAGTAAGATCTATTAACAAACCCCAGTTTGCGTAAATGTCAGCAGGTGATGTCTCCCTACCGCGAATCAAGCTTATACGCTGGTGCGTAATATCTTCATAGTGGTTTAACTGAAAAACTTCCGTTTCCGGAATTCAATGCCAGGTTTCTCATGATATACAGCTTTACATGCGTACAATAATTGTTTGGCTGTGACTGAAAATGTCAGTGTGTATGTATGTAACGGGTTTAACGACACATCAGCACAATGCTGGTTATATAGTGCCACGTACGTTTAGATATCTGAACAAATAAAAATGATAAACGCAGAAAAGGGTAAAAGCCTTAAAATATCCAAGATCGTCTCACTCTGAATGTTATCATGAGACGCATTCCATGGCAGAGAGGCTGACTGCAGTAGTAAAGGCGACATACAAGGGAGCGTATTTGGCTTAATCAGCCTAAAAGAGCCCGCATGTGTCAGCAAATATTAGAACAATTATAATAAAAAATAGAAGTCGAATTGTTGCTAACACAACTCCAAAATTTAAAATATTTTACAATTATTCCTCATGCAATATTGGCGTTGTTTCTACAGTACAGTCCGCAATAGTATGGAAAACCACACAGTCTGTATTTACACAAAATAAATACACCAATAACTGAAGATGCGCTCGTTTTGTATGATTTGCCTAATTCCTAATAACGATACATCTCATATTATCATATAGTATATGTTTACGCGCTATCACTCAGTTGCGTCATAATTACGTCATTATTATACCATTACTATTTATTATCCTTTGGGTTTTTCTTTTAATCTTTGTTTATTAATTCAAGATTTATAAGACACAAAAAGATGAAAAATAACTTACTTAAAATACTAGAAGCATAATGGATCTACGAGAGTCTGAAATAGTAAAGTAGTTACTTACGTTTCAAAACCTTTTGACTTCGACTAAACTGAAATTGTGACACACAACAAACGAAAAGAACAGGAGAAGGAATCCGAAGAGATTGGAATGATTTTATTAAGTACGGTATCAATACATACCGGCATTTTTCATCATGATGTCAAAACGAAAGTAACTACCTGTGACGCTAGATTTAAAAGATTCTGTTTACTAAAATTTTACTTTCATTATCAACCAATCCTGGTCAGCCTAACTCGTATACTCTATTTTATCTTCACTCATTTCTAGACTGGTTCCCATTTTTCCAAATAATTAGCACAGTGAGTGTATGCAGATGTAAGCATGTACAGGCTAAAACAGAACCGAGGGCATTGTTGGTTGGTTCCCTGTTGTCGTTTTTACAAGCTCAATGTAACATAAGTGACAAGGAACCAGTACAATTGCATTGGGTGTTTGAAAGTATCTGTAATGTCGACAAAGTCGACAGCAACACGTGGTATCACTTAAAGATCAAGCACAACGGATACAGTTTTATTTCTGGCTTAATTAAGTCAGCAATTTCCTAAATATTTATGTCAACATGTCGACGTGTCCATTTTATTGTTATTATATTATAGTGATGTTGGGTTGAATTAAGATATTGAAACATAGTCACAATCAATGTCATCAAGAGCAGCGACAGCAGCAGTAATACTAGTAGCAGCAGCAACAGTAGTAGTAGTGTCAGTAGCAGTGACAGTACTTGTGGTGATAGTTGTAATGTGCAAAGATAGTAGATGTATAAGCTGAAGAACCTGTGGTTATGCACATAACAACACAGTTACTTGTTTCTAGAGACAGGTTTTATGTTTATCGGCGCAAATTAATTGCTTGTACTCAACAGTTTTGAACGAGCATCTTGTATCCCCTGATTCCAAAGTTATCAAAGCGGGAAACAAGAAAATATTTTTAAAATCAGAATTTTAACTAATATTAGCTTTCATTCAATATAAACTATTTTTATAAAGACTTTTTTCTGATAGAACTTTCTGGTTGAATATTTTGGCCAAAAGCCCCTCATAAGTGCCTCGGCATCTTTATTCATACAAGCCTCTGTTTTCTTCATATTTTAGTCGTTCGTAATTGAAATGGCCACATGGTCAGCATTATTGGCTGTACTGTAATATATGCACATGTTAGGTATGAAGATATATTTATACGGCAATACATTGGCTTCTAGAGGGGTACAAATGCTAGCTAGTGAGTCCCCGAAAATGTAAGTCATATAGTTAGGATGTACTAGCTGGTGAGTCCCCGAAAATGTAAGTCATATAGTTAGGATGTACTAGCTGGTGAGTCCCCGAAAATGTAAGTCATATAGTTAGAATGTAAGGTAAAGATCTAGTATAGCTTAGTTTAACTGTTATTATAAATTACTCAACCGTTTACTTGACTATATTTAAAAAAGCAACGTCTTTGGTTAACATTTGTAAGACAATGAATGAAACTGGACAAAACAAACCAGGTTCATCAAGAATCACCATACAGAAAAATAAAGTGGCATCAGGTGTTAAACATAATTGTATGGTTCATTATATTAACATTTGTAAGACAATGAATGAAACTGGACAAAACAAACCAGGTTCATCAAGAATCACCATACAGAAAAATTAAGTGACATCAGGTGTTAAACATAATTGTATGGTTGATTATATGCAGGCTTTAGGCAACCACCATTTCTTTGGGAACCAAGGTTTAACATGTGTAGATTTTTAAAGGTACTATCAGAATTGACTTTCCAACGATATGATACTCAACCGCGGAGTGTCGAAAACTGAAGTGACCTATCTCTTCTGCATCAAATGGCAACCGTCATGCTTTTCGATGCCTACAGAAAGAACATTAATATCACATAAACCTCCCAGCATCTAGCCATGACTTGAGCGAATTTTGCTACTACTTAACTCATCGGCCACTGTTGGCATATGTTATTTAACCATCGTTGCGAAAAAGGATTGTAAATCTGACCAATTCGATGACCAGTTAGGTGTGAATCGTAATTTCATCTGGATGTGCGGAGAAAGCATATCCAACCGAGTAGAGCAATTAAACAAAAGTTAATGTATTATACATACAATCTAAACGTTTTACAACTTCGATATTTTCTTCCCATTGCACGAAATATTCATGATATACTTGTGACTCTTATTTCAATCACTGGACAACATTTGAGAGGGAGAGAGAGAGAGAGAGAGGTTCTCAATAAATATTTATTCTAACGTGTAGGCAGAGCTTTATCCGTGTTTCCGAGAGGTCAATAACTCATGTTTATTATATACCTATAAATTTTCTACCCAAGAATAAGCCATAATTTTTGCCATCAGATCATAAGGGTAGGAAAACGATACTGTTGTCGTTTACTGATTCCGTATTAGCATAATGTCAAACGAGGCTGGAACTACTTTTTCCCCCGTTGTCTCTTGGTTACAACTGAACAACTGTGAAGCCTCACTTGACATACAGATGGACATGAGTAGCATTCTCTTTAACAAATCTGAATAATCAAGTTTCAACAATTTGTTCAATCACGCTGTAAATAACTGTCAAAATAATGCTGTCATTCCCATGCCAAGTCCCCATCGGAGCCTCTCACAATGTTCTGCTAGACACAGTTCAAACGCTATCAGCCTTGCTTCGGATAAAAAACTTTCCTAGTTATTCAGCTGGTGATATCTTCCGTGATGCAAAATTTGACAACTGCACAATAACTGTAAATCACATATATGGGTCTTCTGCCCCCATGTGTCGAAGAACTCGTGTTATTAACATTGATAGTAGTGAAAATGAGTGACTGTTGTTACACACGCTCGACGTAATGATCCAGATTTTCTCATGCTGACAACTCGCCGTGATCTAGCGATCAAGATCGCATTACTGTGATTATATATATATATATATATATATATATATATATATATATATATATATATGGGGGTGGGGTGGGGTGGGGGGTGTGTGTGTGTGTAACTGTGTAACTCTGTTTTATGGTCACAACCTAACCTAGGATATCCAGAAATAAGTCATATCCTTTTCTGTGAGTCACAGCATGATGACGTCATTATTGAAAAATATATTGCTGGTGCTGCAAATATAAGAGCCCTAGTTACTGATAGAAACTTCAGAGATAATTGGACAAGGGCTGTTGGCAATGTTATCAACTGTCTAACCCAAGCCAGGGTAAACAGTCAACATATAGGTAAGTGCCTCCTTTCCGTTTTAACTGTATCAAGCGAATAGCTCACAAACTACATACAAAGAGCGGAACTTCAAGTGGTCGAAGTGGATAAGCTACTAAGGTGAAAAAGGTAAGGGTTTATGAGTTTCTTTTTCTTTAACAATTTATCCATGAGGAATAAACGTCTACAATAGGAGGATATGATCGGTTCTATCAAATAGTATTTGAGGGCACAAATACGCAAGAAAATAAAGGTTGTCAAAGTATTTATCGATTTTAAAGAGCATCCATTGTGATAGTGATGATGCGAAAGCGCTAGATGGAATAAAATGGATATGTTGCTGATGTTCTTTTAAACTGAATAAAAATATATATATATATATATATATATATATATATATATATATATATATATAGATCCTGCAACAGAGTCATGATAAATGTCATCAACAGGAGCAAGTGCGGCAGTAAAACTAATAGCAGCAGTAGAGGTAGTGGTAGCAAAAGCAGTAGTAATAATCACTTGAAATGTACAAGGGTAGTAAATATATAAAGTAAAGAACAGTTGGGCATGCATATAACACAGTTAATTGTCCCTAGAGACCTGTCTTATGGGCATGCATTTAACACAGTTACTTGTCCCAAGAACACGTTGGCATGCATATAACACAGTTACTTGTCCCTAGAACATGTGGCATGCATATAACACAGTTACTTGTCCCTAGAACATGTGCGCATGCATATAACACAGTTACTTGTCCCTAGAACATGTGCGCATGCATATAACACAGTTACTTGTCCCTAGAACATGTGCGCATGCATATAACACAGTTACTTGTCCCTAAAACATGTGGGCATGCATATAACACAGTTACTTGTTTCTAGAACATGTGGGCATGCATATAACATAGTTACTTGTCCCTAGAGACCGGTCTTATGTTTTTCGGGGCAAAATAATTTCTTGTACTCTACACGTTTAGAACAAGAAAGCAGCATTTACTGATTCAAGAGGTATACATGAGGGAAACAAACGGTTTAAAGGTCAGAACGATAGCTTATATCGGCTGTCATAGAATATAAATTATTCTGATATAATTTTCCTGGTGAATATTTTGGTGAGAAACTTCTCATGATATTTGGCCGGTATATTTGGCGCCATTTCAGGGGCGGCGCGACACTTTTCCTCATACAAATTCCTGATTTCCCCTGATTTATGTAGTTCGTCATTAAATGATGTATGATCAACAGTATTGGCTATGCTGTGATATTTGTTTAAGTAAGGTAAAACGATCTATTGCTATGACAATACATTGCCATATAGAGTGGTACAAAGGCTAGCTAGTGAACCCCCGAAAATGTAACAACGAGACAATGAATGAAACTAGACATTTCAAACAATGTCCACCAAGAATCAATAAATAGAATGAATACGATAGTCTAGGGTGTACAATAGTTGTATAGTTCTTTGTGTTTAATGTGAGAAAGGAAAATTACATAAGAAATGTGAGGGTAGCTTAAAGAAAGACTAAAATAAATCAAGTCATTGACCCGTACATTGACTGCTTATTTTAAGTTAGTATGCTTACTCATTTGAGTGATAAAGAGGATTAGAGATGGATAGGAGAATCGAAAGCACAAACAAAATACATGTGGTCAAAGGTTTTCGATACAGGTTAGAACTTGTGACAGATTCATATAGACTTACAACATTGACTTATGTCATTTGTTCTGAAAGAGACCTTTCTGTGCACACCATAACTATGAAATAATCCCGCCATATTTGATCAATTGACGAACATTTAGACCAGTAGTTTTAGTCTGTAACGAATTACTGAATGCTGGTATGATTTAACAGATAAAATCTGCATCTGGCTGCCATCACACAGGAAGGCGGGTCGCAGCCAAACCTTTTGTGCGCACCTTATGTATTGAATGTCACAAGAAGCGGGTGATTTCGACAACAACGATCACATTACGATGAAATTAGACGTTTTTTTAATAAAACGCATGGAGGCGTATTCTGAAATTCCGTAATTCTTGCATAATTTATTTTAGCATTAAACCATTAAAGTTTCAGGGTTTTGGGGAGCAATGTTTAACATATGTAGATATAGTAAGGTACGATCAGATTTGACATTTGACATTTTTAACGATATTAACCGCCGGATATCGAAAGACGAAGTGACATATCCATCCTTTGTCAAATGGCAAGTGTGGTGTGTCTCGATGTTAACAGAAAGGATTCACATATCACGTAAATCTCATGGTGTCTAGCCATGACTTGAGCTAATCTTTCTACTACTTGACTCGCCGGCCACTGTAGGCATATATTAAATAATCATCTCTTAGAAAATGGATTTTGAATCTGACCAATTTGATGACCAGTTAGGTGCGAATCATAATTTCATCCGGATGTGCGGACAAAGCATATCCAACCGAGTAGAGCAATTAAATAAAAGTGACTGTATTATAAATACATTTTCAACGTTTTACAACTTCGATATTTTCGTCCCGTTGCACGAAATATTGATGCGTGTGCTGAATTAGAAATTCCAAATTTGACTAGCTGATAGAAACTGTCAATCAAAGTCAATTGCCTAACCCAAGAAACCTAAGCTTGTGTAAATAGTCAACATATAGGGAAGTGACTCCTTTCCGTTACAATTGTATCAAGCGAATAGCTCACAAACTACATACAAAGAGCGGAACTTCAAGTGGTCGAAGTGGATAAGCTACTAAGGTGAAAAAGGTAAGGGTTTATGAGTTTCTTTTTCTTTAACAATTTATCCATGAGGAATAAACGTTTACAATAGGAGGATATGATCGGTTCTATCAAATAGTATTTGAGGGCACAAATACGCAAGAAAATAAAGGTTGTCAAAGTATTTATCGATTTTAAAGAGCATCCATTGTGATAGTGATGATGCGAAAGCGCTAGATGGAATAAAATGGATATGTTGCTGATGTTCTTTTAAACTGAATAAAAATATATATATATATATATATATATATATATAGATCCTGCAACAGAGTCATGATAAATGTCATCAACAGGAGCAAGTGCGGCAGTAAAACTAATAGCAGCAGTAGAGGTAGTGGTAGCAAAAGCAGTAGTAATAATCACTTGAAATGTACAAGGGTAGTAAATATATAAAGTAAAGAACAGTTGGGCATGCATATAACACAGTTAATTGTCCCTAGAGACCTGTCTTATGGGCATGCATTTAACACAGTTACTTGTCCCAAGAACACGTTGGCATGCATATAACACAGTTACTTGTCCCTAGAACATGTGGCATGCATATAACACAGTTACTTGTCCCTAGAACATGTGCGCATGCATATAACACAGTTACTTGTCCCTAGAACATGTGCGCATGCATATAACACAGTTACTTGTCCCTAGAACATGTGGCATGTATATAACACAGTTACTTGTCCCTAGAACATGTGCGCATGCATATAACACAGTTACTTGTCCCTAGAACATGTGGCATGCATATAACACAGTTACTTGTCCCTAGAACACGTTGGCATGCATATAACACAGTTACTTGTCCCTAGAACATGTGGGCATGCACATAACACAGTTACTTGTCCCTAGAACATGTGCGCATGCATATAACACAGTTACTTGTCCCTAGAACATGTGGCATGCATATAACACAGTTACTTGTCCCTAGAACACGTTGGCATGCATATAACACAGTTACTTGTCCCTAGAACACGTTGGCATGCATATAACACAGTTACTTGTCCCTAGAACATGTGCGCATGCATATAACACAGTTACTTGTCCATAGAACATGTGGGCATGCATATAACACAGTTACTTGTTTCTAGAACATGTGGGCATGCATATAACATAGTTACTTGTCCCTAGAGACCGGTCTTATGTTTTTCGGGGCAAAATAATTTCTTGTACTCTACACTTTTAGAACAAGAAAGCAGCATTTACTGATTCAAGAGGTATACATGAGGGAAACAAACGGTTTAAAGGTCAGAACGATAGCTTATATCGGCTGTCATAGAATATAAATTATTCTGATATAATTTTCCTGGTGAATATTTTGGTGAGAAACTTCTCATGATATTTGGCCGGTATATTTGGCGCCATTTCAGGGGCGGCGCGACACTTTTCCTCATACAAATTCCTGATTTCCCCTGATTTATGTAGTTCGTAATTAACTGATGTATGATCAACAGTATTGGCTATGCTGTGATATTTGTTTAAGTAAGGTAAAACGATCTATTGCTATGACAATACATTGCCATATAGAGTGGTACAAAGGCTAGCTAGTGAACCCCCGAAAATGTAACAACGAGACAATGAATGAAACTAGACATTTCAAACAATGTCCACCAAGAATCAATAAATAGAATGAATACGATAGTCTAGGGTGTACAATAGTTGTATAGTTCTTTGTGTTTAATGTGAGAAAGGAAAATTACATAAGAAATGTGAGGGTAGCTTAAAAAAAGACTAAAATAAATCAAGTCATTGACCCGTACATTGACTGTTTATTTTAAGTTAGTATGCTTACTCATTTGAGTGATAAAGAGGATTAGAGATGGATAGGAGAATCGAAAGCACAAACAAAATACATGTGGTCCAAGGTGTTCGATACAGGTTAGAACTCGTGACAGATTCATATAGACTTACAACATTGACTTATGCCCATTTGTTCTGAAAGAGACCTTTCTGTGCACACCATAACTATGAAATAATCCCGCCATATTTGATCAATTGACGAACATTTAGACCAGTAGTTTTAGTCTGTAACGAATTACTGAATGCTGGTATGATTTAACAGATAAAATCTGCATCTGGCTGCCATCACACAGGAAGGCGGGTCGCAGCCAAACCTTTTGTGCGCACCTTATGTATTGAATGTCACAAGAAGCGGGTGATTTCGACAACAACGATCACATTACGATGAAATTAGACGTTTTTTTAATAAAACGCATGGAGGCGTATTCTGAAATTCCGTAATTCTTGCATAATTTATTTTAGCATTAAACCATTAAAGTTTCAGGGTTTTGGGGAGCAATGTTTAACATGTGTAGATATAGTAAGGTACGATCAGATTTGACATTTGACATTTTTAACGATACGAACCGCCGGATATCGAAAGACGAAGTGACATATCCATCCTTTGTCAAATGGCAAGTGTGGTGTGTCTCGATGTCAACAGAAAGGATTCACATATCACGTAAATCTCATGATGTCTAGCCATGACTTGAGCTAATCTTTCTACTACTTGACTCGCCGGCCACTGTAGGCATATATTAATTAATCATCGCTTAGAAAATGGACTTTGAATCTGACCAATTTGATGACCAGTTAGGTGCGAATCATAATTTCATCCGGATGTGCGGACAAAGCATATCCAACCGAGTAGAGCAAAACAATGATGACTGGTCAGACCTGTAATTCTTTCAGCCAATCCCGCATCAAAACAGGAGACTAAATGTTGTTTTTGTTTTGGACATCTTGACAGCAAACTAAGTAACACTACTGTTCCGACTACTTTTATCTTCTTCACTTGTGGTTTGTGTCTGTTGTGGTGATTCTAGATCACAAAATCCTTCATCCACTGTCTCCTTTGCTTGTTCTTCGTGTTGCATCTTTAATAGTCTAGAATCACTTCTCTCAAACTGTTGATTCTAGAGTATTATCAAATTCTGCATACATGATGACGTTCACGGTGTTGACTAGAGCTATGGAAAACTGAAGTTCCACACAAAGTTGGCCTGATTTTATAGGGTGGAAATGTCCAAATCCCCACAAAGCATATCCTCCTGTTGTTGGTGCCTAACTGTCCCGTTCCTTCAAACAGAGTCAAGTAAGATCTCAAGTAATTTTTCTGGGCAAAGTTAGGTTCAAAAGGTCTCATACACAACGTCTGGCCATCTCGACTGACTTCTATCTTGGAGACGTTGAAGTGATGAAAGTCGAAAGGATTTTGATCGATGGCTCCGTTGAGGGCTGCATTAATGACGATGCCAATCAGCAAACGTTTGGGCAGCTGTCCTCGGAAGACATGATCTTCGACTTTGGATCGGAGTACAGAGGTAATGGTAAACGTTTTCACTTCCACTCGTCGCACAGGGTACTTGGTGGTGGTTCTGCTCAAAAATTGACTGACGTCGTTGGCTACTTTAGGTAAGACTTCTACACGGCCCACGTAAAGTCTGGCTTCTTCTATGATGGTTTTGTACTCGTTTGCATTAGCCATCAAAAATGGAAGACGGTACTACTGCGATTCAGTCTCAGGCGTACATTCACTCCATTGAACATTTACTTGTCTTGCAACCACTTATCCAAATGCAAACGATCCATCACTTCTAAAGTGCACCCTTGTTTGATTTTCTTTCGATGGGCGTTAAATCCCACATTGTGAGCATCGTCATCTGCATTCAACGCTGTGTCGTTGAACTTTTCCAAGGTGTCAGGTTTCCATAGTCGTTGAACTTTTCCAAGGTGTCAGGTTTCCATACAACGGAAGCATCCACATGGGTATTCTTGGCTTATTTTCCGTACGTCAAGAGATTTTCCAAGTAAGCACGGTAAGGGAAGTATCCATGCTGCTGCTGACCAGTTTGTTATTCAAGTACAAATCCACTTCGCTGAACAAGGAATCCATGAAATTATTGACGGGAGCTACTCTGTCATCGGGATCAGGATTGGTGTTGTCTGTTTTGAGCACTTTGAGTTTCAGGTACAAGTGACTGCTATTAAGATCGATCTAATCGTCGGTTTGGACTTTGATTTTAAATTCGATAGGGGCTGAAGTCGTCAAAGACGATACAGGATGAAATTCTACCCATTGGGATTCTTGCATCGTCATCATGGTAGGTGGCATGGCAAACAGATCTATTTCTGACTTGGTACATGAGCAAGATTCTCGGTGCATCATTTTTGTCTCTTAGTAATCAAACACGTTTACTTCTCTGACAGTTCTTCTTTTCTTATTCTTTTTCTGAACACCGTGTTTATGAGCTCTGAAGGGTGTCGAAGTCTATTTCTGCCTTGTTCTTGCTCTGGCGTTGAGGAAGAAGTAACGCCAGGGCCAGAAGTGTGAAGCGAATTTATAGGGGTCTCTCGGCGACCCAAAAGATCTTTTCCAGTTTGCGGCAACACACTTTTTCCTGTTCTCATAAAGGCTTCTTTAAGATTGTATTTGTCGATGAGGACGTTTTGAAGAAATTCTTTTCCTTGCGTCAAAGCGGCATCTTTTAAGGCATGCAATCCCCGAGTCACCTTGGGTTTCAAGGTTGGGGCTACTGTACGAAAAGCTGATTTAAACATATCTCGTAACCATGTCCTCGTTGTCGAGCAACTCCTCGGTACACAGGATACATTTGTATGTTACAATTCACTGGAGAACCATTTTCGAAAATATAGTTTCACCGTGACGTTTCCTTTTAGTGAATAGAATATTTTGTAACAGATCTCCTTTTATACTAATGTTGACACTGTCAAAATACGATTTACTGACAGGAAGATAATGAGGATGTATAAATTCACGGTGAACGTGATACGTGTTTCCTCCTTCCTCGTACGCATGGACGGCATAATCCGCATTGAAAGGAATGACTCTCAGTAACGGAGCGACTTTGTTTCCCACCACGTTTTACTCCACCACATCGGAGTACACAAACAATAAATTCAGTCCATCGTTCAATTCGACAGGGTAACGAAAATGCTTGTAAAATCGATCGTTGCTGTTGATGTCTTTCATGGTAACTAGTTGTGTGTATCCACCCAAAATATCAAACAACCCAGAAGAAAAAGTGATGGACAATATTTTGGCGTCTGAAAAATGCATTTTGAGACGTTGAGAAATTTTATGGTACTCGATCACGACAGATTTCTTGGCTTTGTCCAAGGCTTTGCCAAATTGGTCATTGAAAATAGCCGCAATGGTGCCCACCAAATGTTGAGTATTAAAATAATACCCCACAGGAATTCTCGTGGTATAGCTAGTCAAGGAAGGAGGATTGGTTTGTAATGATTTTTTTGATTCGTAATAATCAGGATCATTTTTGTCCAAGTGTTCTTGCACTTGTTCGTTCAGGATATCCACGATTAAAGTGTTTTGACCTTTGTTGATATTGAGGGCTTGCGTAGGATGAATGATTTCTACCAAAGCCACTTCCCAATGAGCTTCGTGATCCAATTGAATGGACAGAGGTAACTTGGCTGTGAAACAACATAAGGTATTGTTGGAAAACACATCCATAGAACTGTCACTGGATAAAGTTAAATAAAATTGGTTATTCATAGTTCCAGGGTTCTGGTGTCCGAGGAGTCACTCGTGGTCAAAGGAGAATGATGTTGAAAATGTTCCAAAAGAGGGTTGCTGTTGTTGTTGTTGTGACTGGAAGAAGAATGACTGGCGTTGGCCGTACCGTTGTGGTTGTTGTTGTTGTTACTGTCCGTCGTATATTTCAAGGTAGGATTGGGCAAAAGATAACCGATGCAACTGCTGAGTAAAATGGTCCATAATTGTTTGTCACCTTGTTGCAAACTCAAATTGGCAATCGCTGCTCCGATGACACAATACACCACAAAGATTTGGCAGAAAAAGACGATTTGATTTTTAGGCACACGTTCTCCGCACCACACCCACAAAGGTTGTTTTTGTAACTCTTGAAGTGAGGAACTCTGAGAAGAAGAGGTAGCTGCTAATGTGTTTAACGGCATATTGGTTACATCTTCTTTTAATAATCGATGACTTGAGAAGCGGCAATCCAATAATCAAAACTAGGAGGATATCCAATGCACTTTGACTTCTTCCACTCGACGTTTACCCACTTTAGGTGTTCTTCGTTCGAGAATGCTTTCGATATCGTACAAGTCGTCTTCTTTTTGGTAATCGTTGTAACTCAGGCAAGCAAAACGTTCCTTTTAAAACTTTTCCGTGCATGTCTTCCAATTTATAGACAGGAGGATCACGTCCACGAACTTGTCCAGTGACACGAAGCAATTCGGTAGTCCAGTTTGGTAAATAACCTTTGTCAAAAGTGCGTTTGGTTTTTCCAATGCGAAGCCAATTTTCCGGTCGCTGCTTTCATTTGTCCAATCTTGGCGTTCCAAACAATTTATCAAACACCCTTACTTCGGTTTCAGGAGTGACTTCTTCGGGGGCACATCCGATACTAAGATGGTACGATTGATTATAAGCTTTGACCAGACGGGGTAACACGTCGATGTACTTGAATGGGTGTTGATGTGTAAAATATATCCACATGCGTTCTTTCAAAGTTCTTTGAAAACGTTCCTCGACAATGGCTTTGGTTTGAGGATTTTCAGTGGTAAAAAAATGAGTGTGACGTTGTTTCAATTCTTTTTGGAAAGCTTGGTTTAAAAATTCGGTGCCTTTGTCTGTTTGCCAACGTAAAGGGTGATGGCCATGTTGTTTCAACACCAGTTTTAAAGCGCGTACAAACCCGGCACTGCTTTTAGAAGTCAAAGGAACGACCCAAGCGGAGTTGGAAAACACGTCAATAACACAAAACAAATATTTATGACCACAATTGTACGCTGCCAAATGAGAGACATTGGCTAAATATGCATGCCATTGATAATCGATGCCAGCCACTTTGGTTTGACTTCTAGAAAATTTTCGTCGAATGCGTTTGTGTAACGTATACTTCGATTGTTCTTGTAACCATCGTCGTACTTCTGGCAAACGTACACTTTTCAATTTGCTTTTAACTGCCAGATATAATTCTTGAACTCCTCCTTAATCAGCAGCATGATCAGGATTGTAGTAAATACTGGCTAAAAGTGTCTCCAAGATTTTATTGCTCAATAAGTCACCCACTGTTCGATAAACTTTTGGAGTCGTGGTATAGGGAAGGTTTGGACGAAGCTTGACGCGTCCGACGAGCCCCAGGAGTCGGTTGTGAAGTGGTGACTTTTTTCCTGGTGTCTTTTTTCACTTCTGTCTTAATTTCTTTCTTTTTTTCTTCTGCTGAAGAAGGGTTGGACATCATCTGTTTAACCCAAGCTTTCATTTCTTCTCGTTGAGGCGTAGGAGAGGATGTCAACAAGAAAGCTGCAATCGTACTAGGTATGGGAGCAGACGGAGTTTCAAACACTTGTCGTGTGTCGTCTTCTTCTGTTGGCCCCGTACCGGTGTCTGTTTTAGTTGTTCTACGTTCGCTTTTCATCATGGCCTTGAAATCTCTCAGAGTGGGTTTAGCTGTTTCGTCTAAAGCTTTCTGGTGAAAGAGTTGAAGACGTTGCAATAGTTGACCGTACCGTTGCAATTTTTATGCTTCTGACAAATCACTTCGATCCATTAACGATTGCAATTCTTGTTGCAACTAAGACATCTCGTTGAGATTAGGATTGGGAGGTAAATGAGGTATCCGTTGTTCGTACCAACGATGAAGTTCCATCCATCGTTTGTAAGGAACTAAAGTCAGTTTTCGTCCCTCCATAAGATCCAAAGGTACAAGTGTGTTGTCTTTCCAGAGAAGGGTGTCCTTTTTATCTTCTTTTTCTTCTCGTCTTTATCTCATGACTCCTCCCAAAAGGGGTCCAGCAATCGATCCAAACAAAGGAGTCGCTAATTTAAACTACGGTCCTATCAACATGGAAAGAAATCCTCCTAGTTGAACGAGCATTTTTTTTCTTTTGACTGAGAGGTATTTTGTTTTTGACCATTTGTCGAAGAACGTTCCGATGTTTTCCTAATTTTTGTTTCTGTATCTTGGACAAAGGTGCCGTTCCTTTCAACACTCACACACAGTATCGATGATTTCTTTCGGGGCTGTTTGAATGAGTTTTTTTCGCATGGGAGAATTGGATTTAGTCAGAACGGACAACACATACCAATGTTTTTCGAGACTAGGTGGAAGTCCTTTTTTGGACTTGCCTTCCTTGGGACGACTATGTTTTTGCTGGTGGTGCGCACTTTTTGGGGCCATCTTTGGTGTCTGGAGCAAAATAGAACTGAGGTCATTCTGATGTCACACTTCTTTTTATACTGGACTTTGGTTTTAGGTGAGGTCACTTTTTTAGCGGCAGCTGCAGTGGCGAAAGCAGCCGAAGCAGAAGCCCCCGGAGAAGTGACTTTCGAAATGGGTTTCCATTTCTGCATCAAATTAGGAAACACGGGTCTGACATCAGGTTTGGCAGGCATCATCACGAAGGGCGAAGAAGAAGAGGAAGAAGAAGTAGCCTGAGTAGAAGGAGACACCATCACCACACTGCGTGGCTTTCGGAAGTACGTGTGCGTCCTAGCAGCAGTACCTCTCTTTCGGGCAGCAGGAAGTGTTGTTGGTTTTTTTCTTGGAGGGGCTTTTCTTCTTATTAGGGCTTTTCTTCTTGGGGCTTTTCTTTTTCTAGTGTGTGATGTGTTGTTGTGGCCGTAGTTAAGGGGATTTGGTTCTTCTCTTCTGCTTGGTGTTGGCTTGGACATTTTGATCACATTTCTAAAGAGAACGAATAAAGAACCACTACCACCAGGTGTCAAAATGAATTGTTTTTTAGTGTGTGGATCGATTCTGGTATCTGCCAGTTGTGACAACGCACTTTTATGTTTTTCAAAAAAGCGTCGGGTTTGATGGGGGATGTGAATGATGCCTTCAAGTAATTGACGTGCTCTCAAATTAACCATCGTAAAACTTCTTTGAGACTAACTTCTAATAAATGTGCACGGACTTGTGCAATTTTTTCGCGACTGATGCCATTGAGGGCACGAATCAATTTAGCAGGAGGATGAAATTGAAAGGAAGTCATCTTGAAGACTGTCGGAAAGAAATGACGTGGTGGATGTTTGAATAGGTTTTTTACTTTCAGAGAGTTGCCGATGGGGACATGTAAATGACAGGACCTCCTTCTTGACAGCAATGGTGAAGCAATTGGGTACGAAATGTCAAATAATCGGGAGTGGTGGGTTTTAAATCGATGAGTAAATACGCATGAGGTGTTTGAGTGGCATCGTCGTACGCATAATTCAGCCAAGGAGTGCCTAACTGTTTGGCTAACACTTGCACTTGAGATTTGTCTCTGGGGCTTTTA
Source organism: Margaritifera margaritifera (assembly GCA_029931535.1). Taxonomy (NCBI): domain Eukaryota; kingdom Metazoa; phylum Mollusca; class Bivalvia; order Unionida; family Margaritiferidae; genus Margaritifera; species Margaritifera margaritifera. The sequence continues at coordinate 862,851 of JAQPZY010001520.1, forward strand.
AACAACACCACAGAATGGACATTGAGACTGGTGGTACGATGGGCTTTACTTTGTTGAAATAAATTTTGAGTAATGTAAATGATACTGGCATTACGATGATGTCCTTTTCGTGTAAACCAAAGTTTAATTTCTTCTTCGTCGTCTCCTAACATGTCATCGAAGATGACCAGTTGTGTTTGACTCCAGTCAGACACGATCCCATCGTCTTCGCGAGGAATGCCTTCGACAAACGAAATGGCTTCTCCTTGACTTTCTTGACGTTAAGTGCAAGACGATTGCCACTCTTTGTAACACCACACGATACGTTGAGGGGGACGATCAAACAAATGGGATTTGTGTTCGATCAAACGTTTGACAAATTCGGTTTTGCCTGAACCACTGGGTCCCGCAATCAACATGTTATAAGGATGGCGCAGATACAAAGCTTCCCAATTTTGACGATCTAACTTTTCGTCAATCGCTTTGACAACAGAAGAGGAGGAAGAGGAGGCAGAAGAGGATGCAGACATGACTGAGGTATAGAGAAGTTTGAGAGGAACATGAAAGACACAAGGCATTTTATATATTTCATACACGTTTAATGTTTTGAAAACAAAAAAAACTTATTTACATGTCCAGAATTAAAAGACGAAAACACATAAGAGATCAATGGTTAGGTACAATAATAAGACACACAATAAAAGAACCAAAGCTGTGTATACACAAGTCAATGTACAACATTCTCGATGGATGTGTGTCCCACGAAATCGAAGTACACGCACTGGTGTTCTTGTCTCTCTGGTGGAATGGAATGTATCTAAAGTCTCTGGCGGAAAGGTTGTTTGTTTCTCAGGTGTTTCCATTTGTACGACGGTATTGTCTTCCTTTGTGTCAGGTTCTTCAACCACTGTTTCTAATGTCATTTTTTTAATTTGGTTCCAAGTTCACTTGTTCTTTGTGTCTTGGATAATTAGTGACACGCATGGTCTTTGGCATAGTGTGCCACTTCTTGTAGCCAAGCAACGAAACCAAAACTCAAGTAAAAATTCTAAATTTTTCCAGTCACGTACAACTTTCCTATCGTAAAGGTGTTGGTGTACCCAACTAGCGTTACACACTTCTTGAAAAGTATGAAGTGTAGATAAAGTTTGACAAATGTCTTCTTCACACGGAGGTACATAACTTGTGTTCATCACGATTCTCAACACTTTGAGCACAATTTGTCTTTCGTGCACCGATAAAGTGTGAATGGTCATGTCTTTGTTGCATGTACCGTTCATAAATAGTCCACAACGAATACTGTCCATCAAAATTACTCCACAACGAATTTCCTGGGAAACGAAATCCAAGAAAAGTAGTCAATAACACACACACCACATATCGACCAAAACTCAATGGAAACAGTTCGTGTATCAGTAGTTTGTAATCCTCTAAGGTCTGAAGACAATCATTGACTTCCTTCCGCGGAATTCGTTCCACGACTGGATACAACGGTCGTGGCATGGTTCGGTTTGATATTACTCCTTCACAGCCACGTCCTTCTTTTTGATGAAATAGTCACACAATTGCCAAATGGAATCTGATGGTAAAGAATATCCAACACATTCAGTGATTACCTTATAACACCTCAGACGGCGTGAAGGCGTTGCGTCTTGAGGTGACACTTCTTGTAAAGGTTTTTTGTATTCCTGTAAGTTTGTCACTATTTACCGAACTTCGTTCCATCGAATTCTGTGTAACAGTGTCACATTGTAGGTTGTGTTACATTGTAGGTTGTGCGATCCACACTCATAAAGGTGTCATCTAGTCCTTCATGATTGTCTGATCATTTGAACACTTTCAAACTAATCAGTATTCTTGTAGCATTCAGATACCAATGGTTAAAACGTCTATGTCGTAAAGGATGGAATTGTGCTCTTCGTTTCGCTTGAATCTGGACCAGCTCTTGGTAAATGCGTTATCGCAGCTCCAGAAGGCAAACAACGAATGTGCTCTTCTAAAGTATCTGACATATTACTTTTTTGGACCGACCAAAGGCAGGTACTGACAGTGTGGAGACAATCTGGCATGTTCCAAGTTAGATGGGTCTTTATACTCCCATTCGTGAAGTATCACACCGCAGCTGAAACACTGAACTTTATCTCTCTCCTTCTCCCAAGCAGACAAATCCAACTCTGGCTAAAGCTTTGGGAGTAGGTCATTGCAGAAAGATTGACATTTATCTTTGAACGTCTGATATCGACTTTCAAAGTCACAATAGCCAGGCAAAGCCACAGGCAACGTGTAATCTTTGCCAAGTACATGGATGGCATCCGCAGGTAGGTACACGTTTATCATCACCAATAAAGAAGAAAGGTCGACTTGCTGCAACGCTTTTGCTAGTGGGGTGATAAGGCACACACGAACGGCATCGCTCAGAGGAGTAGCAAGGTCGTGCTGCATCGCTGATGTCAAAGCGTACGCACCGCATTGCAATCGATGTCGGGATCGAACGTGGAGTTCACAGTAGGCCCCTCACTCGGCGGCTGTGTCGAGTTCGTCAGTATCGGTGTCTGTGTACTGTCCTCCACATTGAACTTGAAGTTCACAGTGAGTTCCTCACTCGGTGGCTGTGTGGAATTAGTATTCATCTTCTTCTTGCTCTGTCAACGCTTGGAGTCATAATGAATTATTGGTCTTGGAAGTTGTTCCTTTTTTACACTCGGCGTGTCCGTACGGTAAAGTGTTGTGGTCTGAAAGTCGCACTCGTTTCTGGTACACAATTTGGTAGACTTTTTCTAAAGGACGACTGACGATTTGGTGGTTTGGCAAAAGCAAAATTTTGTGGGGTTCTAAAGTTTTTACTCTAATGTCTTGAGCTTGTCCAGACTGTAAAGCATTTTTCAAGACATCATAGTTGACTCGTTGACTCGCTCGATAGTTCAGTGTCAATCCTTTGACTCTGCATTTGGTATGAAGTTGGCCTTGTAGGTCTCTGTATTGGCAGCCGTAATTTTTAGGGCCACTGCTGGCAAAACAGATGATCGTCTCTTGGGGGTGCTCGTCCGTCCATGACCCTAAACGATCTCCTTCGATGGTGGGTGTTGGCTACCAGGTCGATGGATGTACATACAACTGTCAGTGTCAAAGTACAGGACTCGATCTCCGAACACTTCTAAAGCCTCATCGTACAAATTTAAGCGAACATTAGCCTTCACGTAGGATTCAATGACCACATTGCTAAAGTCCTCGGGGACTACAAACTTTGGTTCTTCTTCGTTATGCACCAAGATCAAATCTTCACGGATGATTTCAACGTGTTTCATCAGTTTTTCTTTGTCGTCCACCAGTTGAAAGTAGCTACTGGGATCTGCGAAGAATTCCGTCTTGGGCAGGATCGGACGTTGTGCCAGTTTTCCCACAAGCAATTCAACATGACTTTGGCAAACGATCTTCTTCCTTCGTTCTTTTCTACGTCTTCCAAAGCGATACCTTCTACGGAACGGTACTGTTCTTTGAATTTGACTTGGTCTTCTAGAGTCTGACACCAAGAGAGATGGCCACTGGCTTCTTGTTTCAGTTTGAGAAATTCATTGACGTATCTTGAGAAAATGCCTTGATTCGAGGCGTCGTCCTTTTGGTTTTGTTCCTTGGTCAGAAAGTGCAAGCCTTAGTATACTTTTAACAAGCGGTATCCCCGATCCAGAGCCCGAACCAATTCGACGCTGACCCACGTTCGTGTCAAAGCGCGCTCATCCTACGTGTTGTGGCATGGGTGATCTTGATTACATGTTTCAGCACACGTACGGCATAAAGGAAACATCAGTTTTCCTTGGCAATGATGGATCAAGACAGGATGGTACATGTTTGTCGGGGGTAAGACTTTGCATTTGATCAATCCTTTGTATTGACGAATCTGTTCCACGTCAATGTGTTCTGTCAGGATTTCAGGGTGTCCGGTAGGGAATCGCTTATATTTGCACACCCAAGGATACAACGAACACACGTCGATGAATTTGATTTCTTCTCCTCGAGATTCGTCTACGTCGTACAGCAAGCGTGTGGCATTGGTTCGTCCTCCAAACAAACTGTGGCGTGTGTCAAAAGGTTCGATGTCTACCACGTCGTAATTTTTGGCAATGCGTCTAAATTCAGGATCGGTTTTGAAACGTCGATCGTACTCGTGCTCCCACATTTCTACCACTTGGTATCCTTGACTTTCTAACTTCAGGCGCCGTTGGTATGTGTGTTCGTATAACTTTTCCATGAAGACTCATATGAGAGGATTTGTTAGGTATCGTTGAGGAAAATAGGTCGGGCATCCGTGAAATAAGCATCTCTGAAATTCGTACACCGTCTGGGGTTTTTCTAAATCCCAACCATCCACAGAACGACTGACAATTTTCTTTTCTCCCCCTCCGTTTCTTGCATGTTGTATCCATTTGTCTTCCTTTTCACGCGAGTAATACAACCAACGCATTGCTTTGGCAGAGTATTGACGGCTGACCGAGAAATTAGTGTTAAGGGCTATGATGCCTAGTTGGTTCTCGGGCATGAACTTTACTTCTGTACACTAATCCACACGCTTTGGCTAGGGTACACGCTTCCTTCAAAGGATCGACTTCTCTGTGATCTAGAAATAATTGTTGAAACTTTCCACAGCAACGACGTAAAATGTCCACATCGGATCGGCAATACTTCAGCATTTCTTCTTGAAAGTCAAACGGGTCTGAAGCGTGAGCGTGGTGCCAAGCGTGGAAGGTTTCTCTGTGTGCATCCCATCGGGGTCGTAATAGTGAACGTCAGGCAAATGCGGGAGCACTACGTGTTTATTGGCTTCGGTATTGAAAAAGTGGGGAAAATAGCCTTTGGCCATTTCTGTCATTCCAAATGTTTTAGGCATTCGACTCAAAGGCATGGCCAAATAATTCATGGAATCTTTGAATTGTACTTCCCACACTTTTATGTAGATGAGTTTGGCTCCGTTCATTGTGACTGTCTGGCATTCGGTACCTTGTTCTGAATAATATTTCAGAAGAAACTGTCCATCGTATTCCGAGAAATTGTGAGCCATGACGGTAGCATATCGATGACAGGCCCAGGAACTTTGAATATACTCTTCGCTCCAAGTGTCGTCGATAGGATCTAAAATCCATTGGGCAAAATCGCAAGAGTGTTTGGGCCAAGAAAGATTTTTTCACGTCTTCCTGGAATCCTACTACAATGGGGACATTGAAAATAGATAGGTTCTTGTATGCACTTCTCACAAGCCTGATGTGCGACGCAGAAATTAGGGATGTGAATACCCGTCTCTTGCACACATTCAAAGTCAAAAAAGATAAAATCCACGTCTGTCTTGTTCTTCTTTTTGTGCTGATCACCCTTTAATTCTGTCTCCAGTGTATTGCCATATTTTTGAATGTGACATTGATGTTCAAAATCTACGATTTGGTCACAAAAACGTCATCTTTTCTTTCCGAGACAAACGTGTTTCTTGGGGTTATTTGTTCGAATCAGCTGTCCACACTTGGAGTACAATCTCAGTAAGTCACAAGCACTTTTCTCCTGGTGAACTTGTGTTATGCAATGTTGTTCGTAACAAGAGGGACTGACAAAGGTTTGTTGACAAGAAGAGCAATGAATGTGTTCTTCAGGAATGCATGGTTTTGAAGCTAAACAACCCCGACAGCTCTCTCTGCAATGAATGTGTCGCTCCCGATTGTTAAATACTTGGTCACATTTCTCACAGTAGTAAGCGTATCTAAGAAATCCTGTGATACTAGTGATGGCATCGAAATGCTCTTGATGATGATACACGTGGGTGTATTTTCCCTCGGAGAAATCGGGTCCTCGCAACACCAGAGCTCCGCGAACCTTTTGAGGGTGTACTTTCAAGGTATACCGAGGAGCCAAGATGCCTTGAAGTTGTTGCATTTCAGAAATGCCACACACGGTCTCTTTCAATATACCTGATTGTTGTAACAGGAGTTCTGCTTCTTTTCGTTGTTTGTGGTTCTAAATTCTAAATGTCACTTTTTGCGACTCTCGGATGTGATAGTAATTTTCGGGAGCTACGGAACGACTTTCTTTTTTTAGGGATTCCGGACTCTGTTGGTCTTGTGGAGATGGAAGGTGTGGTTTCAGGCTCACTCATGTCCTTTTTGAAATCGCTGGCATGGACTTGGGCTAACACTTCAGCTAGCGGCGTATGAGGCGGAAAGTCGTCGTCGTGGCCTCTTAGTTTCTTCTTCTTCTGGTTTCTCACTGAAATTGCGTGATTGTTTCATCTTGATGTTCAACTTTGATTGGATTGAGTTTTACACAGGCTCTCTCCCTATATATATAGAGAGCTTCTTACCCTCAGAGTAACTATTCGTTATTCAACTTTCACTTTCAGAGAGTCATTCGAAAGTATGTTGTGATGTGTTTAGAATGTTTAGCCAGTTATAGTCTCTTTCTCTTGGGTTGTGTCAAAGAAGTCTGATACATGTTTCTCAGATTCTTTAACTCTGCTAAAATATCTTGTAGCAGACTCACCGTTAGATTGTCACCACTCCCTTCCTTCTGTCGTTCGCACTTCAAAGATTTCTGCTTCTCTTCTTCTTCTTCTCGCTTTCTTCTTTTCTCCTCTTCTTGCTGAAGAAATTCTTCTTCTACTTCTCTCTGATGCTGCAAAAAATGTTCCAATTCTTCTTTCTGTCTCTTTCTAAAATCATCCACCACGGGTAATGAAGGTGGTACTATGGCGGTTGTTTCAGGCAAAAATTCTTGCGACGACATAAAATCCACAAAATCCAAATTAAACTCTTCTGGTTAAATGTTGACTACTGCATTCGTTGTCGTACTATCACTCCGAACATACGATGTTTCGTAAGAGGCTCACCCCAATACATCGTCTTCGTTGTATCAGCCATACTTAAACTATGCCGCAAATGGTAAAACCGTACGAACGCTGTGACGCCTATATACTGAAGTGACGTCACACCCCGCTCTCTTCTGATTGGAAGAGATACCCTACATTTTGCAACGCGCGTTTGGATTGGTGGATTGGTGGACCATTTCGATCCGTTTCCGGACCTGAAGTGCATAGAAGTTTGAGGAGAAGAAGACCTGTAACGAGGTGTGATATGTTAACTAGGTTTACAAAACTCCAACGGCCCTTTTCAGGGCTACCCACATCTTTTAGAAAAGACAAATCAAGCATTGCCAATGGTGTTTCTATGTTTCTATGCTTGTGTTTGTTTGTGTGTTGGGTGTATGTGTCAATTCTGGCCGTATAAAACACTTTTGACCCTATAAACCTTTTTGACCCTACAAACACTTTTTGCCCCTATAAACATTTTTTTACCCCCAAGTACCCCTTCCATGTTAATTTCTCGTATGCCCCCAACAATCCCATTTGACCACCAGTTCCCACACATTACTACTTGCGCGTTCTTTTCTCAATAACAAATTAATTGATGTTGCTAATAAACCCTAATTACTCAATAACTCTTCTTAGAGGTTCCACCAATGTTGACAACCTAAGTCACGGAATGCTGAATACTTTAGGCTTTATTTCATCTGTTTTATGTCACAGCCTATTGACATAATTGGTCGAAGCGTCTAAAGATATCACAGCCGCTCCAAAACTAATTCATCTGATATAAAATGTTTCTGTTTTGATGTCATTGGTACTCTATATCGTTTACAAGAATGATCATATAAAATAAAATTGTATGAAAAATCTTTCTAGAAATCCGACATATACAGTAGTTGTGATATACATAATCAATAGTATGTAAAAACGGTGTATTGCACCAAAGACAACAAAACAGGGGCTATTTGTATCAGCTGGTTTTATGTCTGAGCGTCTACGCTCTCGACAAGTGTTTCAATCGGCCGAGATTTAAAGTTTATTTAGAAAAGATCAGTGATCCGCATGCCCGTGAAGCACGGTTTTAAATATTGATTAAGCTACAAGAACGACATTTAAGGAAAGCGAACTCTTATTTTTACGGGTACATATAGTAATATACTAAGTGAACTGAAGCATAAACGATATTGCTATTCAAATATACTAGGCGGGTTTAAAGCTTCAGCTGAATGATTTCAAACATTCGTGTCGAGAGCCTGGGATTCGAATGTCGCCATGATGTATATAGTTGTGATATCACTAAGTCGTATCATCGACACATTCAATGATGCCATACAGTTTATTTTGGAACTGAGAACAAATTATATAGACCAACGGTGTAAAACTATATTGTAAATAGTGAGATTAATTCAGATTATGCAGAAATGCGAGGAACCAATTTATAAGGCTGTCAGTTTGTAAGGCTGTCAATGTCAGTTTATAAGGCTGTCAGTATCAGTTTATAAGGCTGTCAGTTTTTAAGGTTTATAAGGCTGTCAGTTTCTAAGGATGTCAGATATGTGCAACCTACTCCAAGAATCTACTGCTTTTCACAACGGCAAGATAACAGTATATGCTGCGTTACGTAAACTAAAGACTTTTTCAGTATACTCCGAGATACTGCTAAGACGTAGACTTTTTCATATGAAATTAAATTATATCAAAAATTAAAACCAAACACTCTAACACTATCAAAAGTTACTTTCAAAGGACTGTTATATTGTCGCGTAACCGGAACGGACTAGACCACGTCACAGGTACAGACAATTACTGTTTTCACAGGGGAAGAGCTTATAAATATGGCAACATCTTGTTCATCAGGAAAGTCGTTGATTGCAGGAAAGAAAGTGAGAAATTAATCCGTATAAAATGCTAATGAGCACAACTTTTGGTAAATACAGAACATTCTACACATTGTGAATTCAGTAAGATAGGTTTATCACAAGCAGTTCGTTTTACTGTAAGAGACATGTAACAAATTATTTGGATACATTTATGTGATATAGAAATTTTTCTCATTTCTATCAGATAATGCAGTATTTTGATGGATGCTAGTGATAAAACGAACTCTTAGGCGGTTACAAAACCAAGGTACCTGTGCGTGCACTATATCAACCTCAAAACTCTTGGGTAAAAGTCTTGTTTCAGCACACTGTTAACAACAAAAATTAATTTGGGGTTCAAAATGGGGAAATGGAATTTGAAGACTTTGCTTGTTTTTAATTGACATATCAACTCATGAAAGAATATATTGCGCTGAAGTAATTGAAGTGAAGTGCCTTGCCCAGAGACACACCACGGCTGCTTACCAGACCTGGTCTAGGCAGAATTTCAACATGCACACCACTGGTCGCGAGTCCAGTACAATAACCACTTAACCACCACGTCTTTAATTGGCTATATTAATGAGAATATTCTTTTAAGCCGTGAATTATTATTATTTTTAGATGGGTTTTATCAGATTTCAAAATCAAAGTCAAGTACAAATGTGGACTGCATAAGTGCAAAGCGTAAAGTAGTTACATATTTAACGGAGAAAACTTTGATTAAACTTCGCTTGGTATAAATCTACTATTAGAAATGATGATCCTTTTGAACTGAATGTTGTTCCGGGTTCACATAAAAGCTGACATCTAAAATAGGTTTTCTTAAAGCGGTTGTATTAGATAGGTCCCTCTCTACATTTACAATTCTCATCGACGGTGTATTTGAAAACTATCACACATAAACTTCCTAAAGAGGTTTATCTAGATTAGTTAACTTGAAGAATGTTCAAAGATATTGCATATAAATGGTGACTTTAGGCTTATTTCCAACCAGCCTAATGAACCATTAGTGTGGTAGGTAACGTTTTGATTATATATCACAAAAGGAGTGGGCTAACATTATATATCAAAAAAACGAGTAGGCTAACATTATACATCACAAAACGAGTGGGTTATTATTATATATCACAAAACGAGTGGGCAAAGATTGTATATCACAAAACGAGTGCGCAAACAATGTTTGACAGTTTCAAGATATGAAGTTTCTGCACCCAGTTAAAAAAGTTACAGATTTTATAACATATCAAATTGGTAATTTTCACAAATTATATTGATTAATGAAAAGTCTTTATCACAGGTTTAAACTGAGGTAATGATATCGAATTTGACTTGAACAATCGGAACGTTTTCTCCCATTTTGACTTGAACAATCGGAACGTTTTCTCCCATTTATAAATAATCTCATAGATGTCACTCCATAAGCACAAAATAAACATTACAGAATTAATGGAATACTGGCACAACAATATTGCATTGGATTAGACGTACAGACGGAAAGTGGGTTTGATAGGGAGCAAGACACACACACACATACATACATACATACATACATACATACATACATACATACATACATACATACATACATACATACATACATACATACATACATATGAAGTGAAAATTCAAACAGGCAAGTAAAATTATGCAGTTCACATTGAAATAAAAAAGTTAAAACAATTTCGATTGTCTCAATAATTAATCTCTCTTCTGTTCTAGTTCTTGCTTCGAAAATCATCACCAACATGTTACTGCTGCTCGGTCTAGTGCTGCTAGCTCAATCGGATGGTATTAAAGCTCGAGATGAGATTGCCGACAGCAAGAATACTACGAGTGTCCGTTTTCAAATTCAATCTATAAGTTCGGAAACTTATACCGCTGGTAACACTATGTGTAACCCAGGCCAAAAGTGCGGATTTCATCAAGACACAGATTCCAGCTGGTGCGTTACAGACTACAACGATAATTGGGATTATTGCTGCACTGGTCCATGCAAATTTGAATTCGTAGAATACAAAGCACACACGCGGTGCACATCTGGAACCGAATGGCAATATTGTGGTAATGCTGGTGACAGAGATATTTATGGAAGAGAATGTCTTCTTACATTTCCATGTGGCATGCACCAAGAAGATGGAAAGGCGTCCTACTATTGGTGTTATGTAGATTTGACTAAAAATTGGGGCAAATGTTGTAACATGTACAACATTTGCAATCAAGGACGTGAGGGAAACCTTTGGTGCTATACAGGTAGCGTTTGGAATGAAGATTGGCAATACTGTGTACCTTAGTGATTGGCAATATTGTGTACCTTCGAGATTGGCAATACTGTGTACCTTAGAGATTGGCAATACTGTGTACCTTAGAGATTGGCAATACTGTCTACCTTAAGAACAGAAAACTAGCGATTGGAAATATTGTGTACCTTAATGACAGAAGATGTATCATAGCAAGTATACACATCTACCACTAACCTTCTTCATATTAACTGAAGAGCACTCTCTCTCTCTCTCTCTCTCTCTCTCTCTCAATATGACTGTGTGAGTGCCCGATTTCTCATACTGAGCAGTTGACTTTGTCTTTGAAACCTTCAAATATATTTAAATTCTTGGGAATTCATTGAAGTTCTTATTAATTAACAGATTGAATCTTGGCTGAAGATATTAACCTTTCGCGCCATTGATTTTCTCATTTTCTGTAAGAATGGAAGTGAAAGACAAATTCATAAGCTTTGTGATTTTTGCATGATACCTCTGTTAGAGCATTACACAAAGTTAGCATTTACAAAAGAACACACAATCATTTATTCTGCAATAAGGCAAACTATTTTTCTTTTTTATTTCATTTTCTTCTTTCCTGGTTACGTAGTTTTAAGATTAGCTAAATTTCCATCCAACTAAAGTTTAATAAATTTTGCACTAGGTTTCAGGTTTTAAAATTGCATTCTTTACACATTAAACGTAATTGATATAATCATATCAAAGTTTATTTTGGTCATAAATGCATTATAAGCAAACGAATTGGTATTGCGCTTATCTAGAACAGAGGAAAAATGTACGATCAATACATGTTTTTGGCTGCTAATACCAATATTGACACAAATAATCTGCATATTCGATTCAAAGCTGCTGTACGAAAATTAAAGTTGTGACAAGAACGACAACGATTATCACTATGCCGTCATGTTGGTTGGATGGATTTTAACAGCACATTTGAACACAGTATTGGCTATCTCATATTTGATTAAGTCCAGATCTACTTATCATAAGTAGATCTGACAATCACCGATAAAGGTTCATGTTCTGCTGATCTTTTGAATTCCAGGACCACTTATTTTCAGTAGCCTATGAGAATAAGCATTGCATTTTGTGTTAGGGAGAGTTATCGTTTAAAACGAAATCTTCCGATTGAAGTTTTTCATGTTCATAAATGTGAAAGCTGTAATTTGATTGGTGAATCGAAAAGTCAACAGAACACGACATCGTATGTAATTCCGACAGATGATAAAGAATGAATGTTGCATTTCAAGAAATGTTTACCATGGTTATACATTACAGATGTATATAACTGAATAAATGATGTGTTTTTAATAGTTTGTCTCATGTTTTTCTGATACTATGGTCAGACTGTTAGGTAATACTATGGCCAGACTGTTAGGTAATATTATGGCCAGACTGTTAGGTAATATTACGGCCAGATTGTTAGGTAATATTATGGCCAGACTGTTAGGTAATATTATGGCCAGACTGTTAGGTAATACTATGGCCAGACTGTTAGGTAATATTATGGCCAGACTGTTAGGTAATACTATGGCCAGACTGTTAGGTAATATTATGGCCAGACTGTTAGGTAATATTATGGCCAGACTGTTAGGTAATATTATGGCCAGACTGTTAGGTACTATTATGGCCAGACTGTTAGGTAATACTATGGCCAGACTGATAGGTAATACTATGGCCAGACTGTTAGGTAATACTATGGCCAGACTGTTAGGTAATACTATGGCCAGACTGTTACGTAATACTATGACCAGACCGTTAGGTAATATTATGGCCAGACTGTTAAGTAATACTATTTCCAGACTGTTAGGTAATATTATGGCCAGACTGTTAGGTCCTATTATGGCCAGACTGTTAGGTTATGTTATGGCCAGACTGTTAGGTAATACTATGACCAGACTGTTAGGTAATATTATGGCCAGACTGTTAAGTACTATGGTCAGACTGTTAGGTAATACTATGGCCAGACTCTTAGGTAATACTATGACCAGACTCTTAGGTAATATTATGGCCAGACTGTTAGGTAATATTATGGCCAGACTGTTAGGTAATATTATGGCCAGACAGTTAGGTAATATTATGGCCAGACTGTTAGGTAATATTATGGCCAGACAGTTAGGTAATATTATGGCCAGACTGTTAGGTAATATTATGGCCAGAGTGTTAGGTAATATTATGGCCAGACAGTTAGGTAATATTATGGCCAGACTGTTAGGTAATATTATGGCCAGACTGTTAGGTAATATTATGGCCAGACAGTTAGGTAATATTATGGCCAGACTGTTAGGTAATATTATGGCCAGAATCTTAGGTAATACTATGACCAGACTGTTAGGTAATATTATGGCCAGACTGTTAGGTAATATTATGACCAGACTGTTAGGTAATATTATGGCCAGACTGTTAGGTAATATTATGACCAGACTGTTAGGTAATACTATGACCAGACTGTTAGGTAATATTATGGCCAGACTCTTAGGTAATACTATGGCCAGACTGTTAGGTAATACTATGGCCAGACTGTTAGGTAATACTATGACCAGACTGTTAAGTAATACTATGGCCAGACTCTTAGGTAATATTATGGCCAGACTCTTAGGTAATACTATGACCAGACTGTTAGGTAATACTATGACCAGACTGTTAGGTAATACTATGGCCAGACTGTTAGGTAATACTATGGCCAGACTCTTAGGTAATACTATGACCAGACTCTTAGATAATACTATGGCCAGACTCTTAGGTAATACTATGGCCAGACTGTTAGGTAATACTATGACCAGACTGTTAAGTAATACTATTTCCAGACTGTTAGGTAATATTATGACCAGACTGTTAGGTACTATTAAGGCCAGACTGTTAGGTTATGTTATGGCCAGACTGTTAGGTAATACTATGACCAGACTGTTAGGTAATATTATGGCCAGACTGTTAAGTACTATGGCCAGACTGTTAGGTAATACTATGGCCAGACTGTTATGTAATACTATGGTCAGACTGTTAAGTTCTATGTCCAGACTGTTAGGTAATACTATGGCCAGACTGTTAAGTACTATGGCCAGACTGTTAGGTAATACTATGGCCAGACTGTTATGTAATACTATGGTCAGACTGTTATGCAATACTATGGCCAGACTGTTAGGTAATACTATGACCAGACTGTTAGGTAACACTATGGCCAGACTGTTAGGTACTATAATGGCCAGACTGTTAGGTAATTCTATGATCAGACTGTTAGGTAATGCTATGGCCAAACTGTCAGGTAATACTATGGCCAGACTGTTGGGTACTACTATGACCAGACTGTAAGGTAATACTATGATCAGACTGTTAGGTAATGCTATGGCCAGACTGTAAGGTAATACTATAGCCAGTTTGGTAGGTAATACTATGACCAGACGTTTAGGTACTATGGCCAGACTGTTAGGTAATACTATGTCCAGACTGTTAAGTAATACTGTGGCCAGACTGTTAGGCAATACTATGGCCAGACTGTTAGGTAATGCTATGACCAGACTGTTAGGTAATATTATGACCACACTGTTAGGTAATATTATGACCAGTCTTTTAGGTAATATGGCCTGACTGTTAGGTAATACTATAGCCAGCCTGTTAGGTAATACTATGACCAGACAGTTAGGTAATATTATGACCAGTCTGTTAGGTAATACTATGACCAGACTGTTACGTAATATTATGACCAGACTGTTAGGTAATATTATGACCAGAATGTTAGGTAATATTATGACCAGACTGTTAGGTAATATTATGGTCAGACTGTTAGGTAATACTGTGACCAGACTGTTAGGTAATATTTTATGACCAGACTGTTGGGTAATACTATGACCAGACTGTTAGGTAATATTATGGCCAGACTGTTAGGTAATACTATGGCCAGACTGTTAGGTAATACTATGGTCAGACTGTTAGGTGATACTATGTCCAAATTGTTGGGTAATACTATGACCAGACTGTTAGGTAATACTATGGCCAGACTGTTAGGTAATACTATGGCCAGGCTGTTAGGTAATAATATGGCCAGACTGTTAGGTAATACTAACTCATCTTGATGCAAAGAAATAATATAAACAATGCAGACTGTAATTCTAACATTACGAAATAGATACAGTTTTTGCCAAAATAGATGTTAGTAAAGAGCTTAAAATGCTACACCGAACGTACGTATATCTACATAGTCAACAGATGTATACATTTTTTACCCTAGGTTCTGCTTTGCATATTATTGTGGGTCTTCTCTGTCCACAATGTTTACATGCGACTTTACCTGCATATTGCCATACCGGAAGTCGTTCATACATTTGTTTGTCAGTTCTGAACTTTCCACTGTGTCCAAATACTAATAAATCATACGTTAATCTAAAGTATCTTAAAAGATAAACTCACGATGAAGTTCTTGTCATAGGTTATAAGGCATTTTTTAGAGGCTGAACTGTAAACAGAACACTGTGCAATGGGTCACAGATTTCACTTCCATGTCAGAATCAATGCCTCATCTCCCTCTGTGCACTATAGCCAAAATACACACAGACAATCACACCATAATACTCGTATTGTAAAAAATAAACAATGTTCTTAAAACCAATACCAATAATGCCTAAATCTAAGCCAAGTGTCACCACCAAAGAGAGAGAGAGAGAGAGAGAGGAAAAAATAATCCAAACATTTAATGCGACTACATTAGTGGGTACTGACCTGGAAGTAATAATTGTGACCCGAATCCTATCAGGGTGAGAAATTATTATTGTAGTATAAAAGACTTTATCTGTGATGAAATAAATGTGTCTGAAATAAATGTGTCCGAAATAAATGTGTCTGAAATAATGCTGCAAATTTTCAACGAACTTGATCCATTTACATGACCGTTGCAGGCTTTTATCTGATACACTATATTAGAAAAACAAGACAGAACAAAATGGCCGACAGTCAAAAATGCACAAAAGTAAAAGTTTAATTGTGAATTTACTACTTGAGATAAACACTTCAAATAGGCTATAATTAGCTTTTAATAGTAATACTAATCTATAAATTACTACAAATTTTACTTGCCGACTTAAGTCTTTTTACAGACTAAATTTTAAAACATAATGTATGTATTTATTTAAAAATTTGAATTTATAATTAATTGTCATTAGGATTTTTAAAAGAAATGAAGTAGACAAATTATCTTCCTTTTACATAGTGTCTATATACCTTTATTAACACCATCAATAGTTTTCCTTATCAGGTGTGAAGTAGTTAAACAAGGGCCTGCCAGTAATAGGTAGCACCTGACATCTGGTGGCATTCGAATACATTACTAGGCAGGGGTAGTAACTAAGATAGTGATGTCATTTGAATACATGAAAGGTAGGAACGCTCAGATGTTAGCCTTCCAATAGTATTGGAGAGTTGATGGAGTTCTTTGATACCAGGGTAGCACAGATGTTGCTAGATGTATAAGGGAGAGAGAGGATAATTATTGTACCTTTACGTGCAGCTATTTTAGCTGAAACAGTTAAAGGCTACACTGAGAAAAAGATTTAAAAGCAGGAAATGTTCTACATAACAAAGGGGTCCGACTTCTGACTGACGATACTCTACCAAGCTCAAGTGCTGCATCTGTTCAAGTGACCAGAAGAATGGGTGCAGATCTATCATGGCAGTAACAATGCCGACAGGTGGGGGTCTCCATTCAGTTGCGGCACCAGACTGTAATGGCGCATCTGGGTCTGAAAGAATTCTACGGCCGCCATCCAAATCAAGACTGACCCGGAAAGAGACATAAGTGGATCAGTATGATCTGTATTAATATAGCTATTGAAATGTGGAACCATAACATCCATCGTCATAGCAATCAAAACAACAGATCTGAGAGACCTGAATTCCAGATTGATAGTGAAAGAAAATGGGAACTTGCCTGGAAGCATACAACCAGAGTACAAGCTGTATGAAGAGATAAAAACCCAATAAAACTGGGCCAAATCCTGCTGCCGTAAATATGATATTTCAAGCTGGACTACAGGATACACCAATGCGCAACACCAGGGTTGGATACATTCTTGCAGCCATGTACATTCTACCATCAAGCATAAGATATATGCAAAGGGTTTCTAACATTGCAGGTAAAGCTACTATGGAGCTGAATGAAGTGATCTCAGAGACAAGCTAAATCTAGTCCGACAAGTTACTGCCATGTGTGGTGTGGAGGATTACCAGCAAATAAATATTGTATTTGATGCGATATACAATGCTATTAACTTTGGGCATGAAAACAAAACCTGGTCAAATTTCACCTCAAGCTGATGGAATTGCCTGTGAAACTTTTACTGAGAAAAAATACATTGTAGGGGCTTCAGTAGAAACAAACTGTGCTGGACTGGATCATGGTTAAAAGGCTAATGTTTTGACGTGCAATGTCCAGAAGGCCACATTGACTGTTCTGCAAATCTTTCGCCAGTCGTACCACATTCAGAGTATGTGATGGCATAAGAAACAAGCAATACTTTGTGCTGCAAGAAATTCTCATTGGACGTGCAACAGCAGATGGAGATGCTCAGGCTGCTGCTGGTTTTCAGGATGCTTACAATATTACATATCCAATGTGGTAAATAGAACGATTGTGTAATCCCACTCATTTGGGTCGTTCCCGGTTCAAATGGTGCAATTCTGCACCTTTCAGACACCGTGAAAAACAATAAAGGAAAACTGTTGTGGGGAAATCCGTAGATAACTGAGTTGTTCAGTGCTTTTAAGTTAACCTGTTTTACATGGAGACACTTTGTCATATTTATGAAATGTATTCACTTTCTTGTGGACCTGCTTAATGATGACAATATCTTATAAAACTGAAATGAACAGACCTTGTCACTTATCATTGAGGTGTACTCATAATAAAGAATTATTTTTCCGATCATCAGTATATTTTGTAATTTAGCATGTGTGTTTATATCCAACCTAACCACTGGATGCTAAATCACTAAGCTCGGTTGTAATTTCCTAAACTTGTCCAGACTTTTTACTATCTTTTTAAGTAGTAGGTTACATTTTAATGTACAAGACTTGGTCAATGCATCAGAGTAACAAACATTGTGACAGTGTTGTAAAATTAACGACTACATAGCTGCAGTTTGTCAAATTAATTTTTTAATTCGGCTGCAAATAATAAAACTGTACATCATAGGGAATCTTCCCTAAACCGGTCACTGTTCAGACCACCAATTATGGCCGATTTATGGACAACATATAAAGGTCAAAATAGCATTAAATGTTTTTTTTATTGGGTTCAGAATATGTGTTCGGTATGTATACATCATATATGTATATGATTTAGTTGCACACCAGCACAGTTCTGAATATAAAGTGCAAAGTA
Source organism: Margaritifera margaritifera (assembly GCA_029931535.1). Taxonomy (NCBI): domain Eukaryota; kingdom Metazoa; phylum Mollusca; class Bivalvia; order Unionida; family Margaritiferidae; genus Margaritifera; species Margaritifera margaritifera. The sequence continues at coordinate 881,178 of JAQPZY010001520.1, forward strand.
ACATTACTTATCTACAACAATGCATATAAAACAAATATAAAGTCTAAAATACAAATTTGATATGAAGAGCACTATTTTAAAAAGTCCAAGGCATTCTCAGCTGGAGCATCATTACGGGGTGCATCCAGAGCAAAAACATGTTTTACGGCATGCTGGATGTTACATCATGCTTATTCTACATCCCCTAGCCTGCAGGAGACTATGTGCCCAGTCTGCAGGGAAGTATGTGCCCAGTCTGTAGTAGACTATGTGCCCGGTCTGCAGTAGACTATGTGCCTAGTCAGCAGGGGAGTATGTGTCCAGCCTGCAGGGGACTATGTGCCCATTCTGCAGGGGAATATGTGCCCAGCCTGCAAGTGACTATGTGTCCAGCCTTCAGGGGAGTATGTACCCAGTCTGCAGGGAAGTATGTGCCCAGTTTGTAGGGGAGTATGTGCCCAGTCTGCAGGGGAGTATGTTTACAGTTTGTACGGAAGTATGTGCCCAGATTCAGGGGAATTTCTGCCCAGATTCAGGGGAATTTCTGCCCAGTCTGTAGGGGAGTATGTGCCCAGTCTGCGGACGTGACAGAGTTATAGAGGGACCAGTTTAGAGAAGCTTAACTATAATTCATGCCTACCTCCATTAGTCACCTCTTTCAACATGCAGCAGTGTATCATGCCTCTTCTACATGCAGCAGTGTATCATGCCTTTTCTACATGCAGCACTTCAGACAGTTTGTTTGAATCAGCGGACCGATTGGCCCATCAACTTAAAAACGTAGGTGACAGGACAGCATTCAAAACCTGAGCTGGGTAGAATGTTAAGGCTGGAATTCCTAAACATATGCATGGGAATCATGGAACAATGTTAAGTTGAAAACTTTATTATCAGTGAAACATATGATACAATGCGTATTCATTTAGTCACAACCTTATGTGGGAATTTATAATTATTTAATTCACACGTCAGCATTTGTTTCCCTTGTGTATCTTTATCAATATTTATTTTTATCAATGCTAACTCTATTTCGTTTTCAAACTGAATTAAAAAATAAAAATCAAGCATTAATTTTTCAATATTATTACAACCAGAGACATTATTCAGAGAAAGATCTGGACCTTTGAAATTAAAGGCTTAAATGTAGCAGATAAAATATTTGTATTCTTATCTGATTGTTATATGATGATTATTCATTTTAGTTCATAAATGCATACATTAATCAATAATTCATTCTTTGAGACACTGTACTAATTTTAACCTTCGACATAGACGTCTGTCTCACAGAGAACACGTCTTAGTAGACCTAATAGGTAATAGCACCGTGCAAACCTATCATTTTCTGTAAACGTTTCACACGTGGATATTATTTTGATTGAAAATAGTTATTTGATATATTAACAATATGACTGAATTACATACATCAATTGATACATACCATTTTTTTCTTGACGTAATTCTTTTGGAAATTTTGTTTTTCAGTGTTGTCTGTATTTTCGCTTTTTATGCTATTCGGTTTATTATGAGGTAAAGATGTACTTGACTGACACTTGGTCGACACTTGGTCGTTTTGCCGTACCATTCAAAGCTATGGTTATTCAGTATAAGTATGGTTTGTTTTTTGTTTTCTGTTTCTTTTTCTGACCATCACTGCTATTGCTGAATTTCAGAATCAGTAATTATCATCGGTCAATACTATCAATCAATCGATATTATTGAAAGAGTGGCAAGAGTATTCACCATGTGGAGAAGGGCTCATTTGTGGGATATCCTAATCTTCGTCACAACAATGTTTGTTTCGATGGCAACCATGTTCAAGAGGGGCATTATTTTCTGGGTCCCTACCCTGGGATTCCTGGTAGAGGGTTAAGGATTCAGTGTATTTAAAGTTCAATTACTGTGACATAATACAGTATTGTTACTTTTATATTTGCAGTCATAACAGAAACAAATCTTAAATGCTTTTCATAGCATAGCTTGGGTTACACTATCTTGATCATGGTCAAGGAGATGGAATTGTAGGTTAATGATGTATCGTACTCCCATTGCAAAATGTTTCAATATATTAAAAAGGTATGGAAATTTGCACTAGCAAGCCATCATAGTTATTATTATTATTATTATTATTATTATTATTATTATTATTATTATTTCTCAGCTTCCCTGAATCTTTATTCTATACATCTATTTCTTCATCCAACTGTCCATAACTTTGTCTCATTCACTTAAGGAAAATTAATGAAACCTGCTGCGTATATTAGCACCGTGCTTGGGCTAGACGCGATAACAATATTGTTGTGATTCTTGTCTCCCTATCGTCAAGAACCTTGTTCGAGAACCGACAAGAATCTCATTCTCGAGTTGAGAACTCACACCACCTCTGAAGCATGAGTAGACAGGAACAAAGACGTCGGAACATGGCGAGCGTTGTCTGAAAACTTGTTCTTGGTGTTGGGCGAAATCCAAGAACATGTAGCTCAAGGACGGCCCATGTTTCCTTATGGTATCCATGTGTAAGAGAGGTATACAAGTGTGGCTCCCACCCCACCCCCAATAATCCTGGGTGGAGTGGGGTCAAAGGTCCAATGTCCAGACATTCCAACCACACCCAATCCTAAATCATTTAGATAAAAAGTTGGGGTTTTTTAAATTTCGGGTTATAAACTGGGTCAATGGCACAAATGGAATAGAGATGTACGGAGAGAGTATTGACTTTAAGAAAATAGTCTTCAGTTTGTAATTCGTCAATATGTAACAAGAGTTACATAGATTGGAAATATATCACTGTTGTATCACATGTTTGGCCCTATAATACTGTTTTAACGTGGTTTAATTCGACACACGAGTTTTTTATATATCCTCGAATATAGATGGTCAATCAAATACATATGACCTGACACCCCCTTTTAAAAAACAATAATTCTGAATATAACACATTAATTGAGAGTTATCAAAGAAAATCAAGCGATATCAAATAAATTTGCTTCATAACATGACAGACACGAAGAAGGACCTGTATGCAAAGATTACCATAAATGTGCACTGAATTCAAAATTGCACCTAAATGGACTTTGGATGATCCTTTTTAAGGAACAGAAACGCTCTGTACATTTTTTAGCCACTTTATATTCCCCCAATACAATGTTTCTGATATATCCTCCGCCCAACTGACTTACCAACCTTTATGCACACTATACGTTGACATTATACATTTTTACTGCGGTGCTTATTGTAGCTTTATCTTTTGAAGAGCTCTGTTGTAGACTCGTGTGATTGGTAGGCGGCAACCCTATGGGGTCTAGTTATTTGAAGACTATGCCCCCAGTACCACATGGTATCACAATATCCTTTAGTATACATCATCAAAATAACAGCGTCAATGATTGGCACACAGAATCTCACGTGTCAGATAACAAAACATCGTGTCTCCCTCACGTGATCGTGTCTCTCTCACTCGATCGTGCCTCATGTGATCATGTCACCCTCATGCGATCGTGTTTCCATGTCTTTTTTGATTCGGTATTATAAACGATTTTTACACTTGTTTGGGGAAGATACGAAGATTTGTTCACCGGCGACAAGTCATGCTCGTCCCCGGGCTCCACCCTCGTGGAACTTGACTTGCCTAGGGTGAAAAAGTCTGCATATCTCCCCCTAACAAGGGTAATGCATGTATAATGTCACCTATTCAACCGCCTAATTCGTATTACATAAGGCCAGTTCAACAGCGTAACCTCGAACATATCTCGTACTTTTCCATAAAACCTTAATGGAAATACATGTCAGTTGCCATGTATTTTCATTTAAAGCGGTTTGTTATATAACACACCCAAACCTATTTGCTTGGTAGAAAAATCAATACTATCCAACTTTCCAATACAACCTTATGGGAAAGACACACGACTGGCATTTAATTCTTACACAAACACCAAGTTTGATCAGAACAAGAGTGAAAACACTGGTCAGTTCTACGCTCGACAACCGGAAGTTAAAGGTGATTTTGAAAATATCGTATCCTAAACAAAATCTAATATATTTTATTTTTAGGAGTCAGTATGTTCTTGACCTATGTCGACATAAACACTTGTTTAAAACAAAATCTAATATATTTTATTTGTAGGAGTCAGTATGTTCTTGACCTATGTCGACATGAACACTTGTTTAAAACAAATACACGATCATAATGGATACCTGCTTAGAGTGAACACCTGATCATAAACGACCCAAATAAATTTACAGGTAAACATAAAATATTATTGCATACAGATGTTACCACTGCCCTCAGATCGTATCACTGGGAGGTCATAAGTAGCATGTGACGTTTCAAATCAATTGCGTTGCACTCCTGAACTCACAGTTTACCTGTTTACAATCGAAAATGAACACAAGGTTCTTTTGTTTACCTTATTTTTTATCTTTGTGTACAACGCAATATAGCGTTAAACAAAATGAATGCATATCTTTTATGCCTTTCATCTCAACTTCATTTACTGAAATATCTAAACATGATTAGCTTACTCGTTTCGTGATGTATAGTTGAGAAATCAAAAAGTTACTTAAGCAACATATAGTCCATTAAGCCAGTTGGAAAGTAGCCTCAGCAACCTTTTATGAACAATGATCCATTATTCATGCAGCAACTCTAGATAATCTTCTTTAAGATATAAGAAGAATGTGTATATTCAGTAATATTGGCCACTGGCCTATAATACACAATACAGAGCGAACTTTATTATCTTCATGGGCATACTGAGAAGTATAACAATTTCGTTGTGCAATTATATATCAGTGTAAAATTCTCACATATTTTATTTTAATGTAGAAGCTGCAGCAAGCGTGTAAAAAAAATTACAATGACATCAACTAGTTCTAAAGGAAGCAAACTATTGTTGTGCTGTGTCGGATGTCATCAAGAGGCAAAACTTATCCCGACACCGTCTGCCAACAGATCTCGTACAGTCTCGGATGCAGATGGTAGCCTGAGACAGCCATGAATAATATGAGCTCTCGTTCTTACATGACCTGCTGACGGGCTGACCAGATCACTTCATCTAGCAGCCTTTGGTCTGAGACCAAAGTATTGGAGACTTTTAAAGTAAGAGTGAACATGTTTTATTACAATGCTATGTATTGAACATTAGTGCACGCGCAACATCATACACAAAGAGATCGCGGATAACCTAATTGATTTCAGTCTTACACAATTTCAGAGATAACAGCTTCTCTAAGATGGAACGGCTATACAGATTGTTTGATATATTACTTGTCACTGTACCATTCTTATTGATCATCAATGAAATATTTTCTTTTTTCTTCAATTGACAGATTAATATAGTGGACACCGTTAAGTTATTCTTTTTTAAATGCAGGGCAAACACAAACCAAATGAAATTTGTCCTCAAATAAATGGACATTCATCTTATAACAGAGATCACAAGATCTCCTATCCTTGTTAGTTTTATCGTGTCTTCCTTGCTATTTTCACTTTATGCACTGACCATCTCAACTGGGTTAAGCGTTTTCTAAATATATATCGCAGTCCGCAAAGAATATAATCCTTTCTGGATCCACAAATGTTTTGTATAACCTATAGTGTGTACATTTGCGAGATTCTGAAATATCCATTTGCCAGCGTTGGAACGCCCCATCTTTCAAGCTTTGGAAAATCAAAAAAGAAAAAGAAATAGAGGATCTTACAGAAGTGGCCATTTCAAATGAAATGTATGAATCTATTCGAATACTTTGTATCTTTTAATTAGCTGGAAAAAGATTAAAATTATTCGACAAATGTTATACATTTCATTTGAAATGAGCACAAATGTAAGGTTATATTTATCGCATGAGGGAAAATACTGATTTTATTTATATGAAAATTATTAAATAGTTGGTACATTTTATATACAGTGTTTGCGTTGTTGTTTTTTTCAATATGTTAGCACGTTAACATAACACTTTCTGTGAATCTGATTGGTCCAGATAAGACATTAAAATCCTTGTGCAGTATTGTCATTATTTATTGACTGCGACAATAGTAATTTTCCCTGCTCCACCTTCTGGAACTACTTTTTTACTATTACTGTCAACAATATGGCGGCCGTCTTTCCAATCGGTAGCGGTATGGGTATTGGGAAGAAAGGGGCGTCTATTACATAAACGCAGAATAGTAGTTACGTATGTTGCAATATCGACAATTTACCCTACATAGAATCACCGAATGCCAAACTTAAACTTGAATATGAGTAAACCCGCTGAACGTTCACCAAGTTTGACCAAAAATGTGGGCGAACCGAAACAAAAATCAATTATCCTGTCTAAAACGAATATACTGAGTCTATGCAGAAAAACGCCAGGCAGCCTATTTTAATGCAGATAATCTCCTTTACATTGCTGGATTATGCACCCTAACCCCAGGACAAGCATGGTTTAAATGTCAACCTATACGAGTAAATAAACTCACCTCTCTTATGAAGAAAGTTACCACAAAGGCTGGTCTCTCAACTGTCGCTGACAAGAAGTTATCCAATAACAGTATTCTTCCAACTCAAATAATGCAAATACCCACTCACAAAAACATTCTATCTTGGAATAACTAGAGCCATATGAATGCAGACCAGTACCGGCATATACCCTCTATTCTCAGCAATATCTCTATAGAGTTGGTGCAATTTCTGCAGCCAGTAATTATCCCTTCAGACACTTACCCAACAACTAGAATTGAATGTTCTTCTTTCTATCTAGACCTCTTTTCACTCAAAATAAAAACTATGTGATAAACACAATCGCAAATGGGCAGTGATTTAATATTGAATTTATGAAATTCGTTGAATAATTTCCAGCTTTTGATTGCCAAGCTGGAAATTATTAAACTCGTTTAAAAATTCAATATTAAATCATTAACCATTTGAGATCATCTATTTATCACATAGTTGGTAAACTTTACCTGCATTGTTTGCGATTTGTTATTTTTGATATGTCAACACGTTAATCTTTCACTTAATATGAGTATATTAAACGTTAATAACACAGTAGTCATGTGATAAATACCTTTCCTTCTCCCACATCCTGTACTGGCCAGACATAAACAAATATTATGGAAACAGCATCTCTCTAACTTTTATCGCCCAAGTAACACAATTTGCTTCATCTTCTTAACATCCAATAACATTGTTGCGGATATCGAGTACTTTGGCGTTTCGAGTACTTTGGCGTTATCATCATTTTTGGAACTTCTTTACGAACTCATGAGCAACAATTTTCAAATATGCCCACACTGAGAATTGATCTATCGCCAAACAGAGATAATCACGACTACTTATTAGCATTAAACGTGACATAAATCATGATACAATATCAGGGTATTTATACTGAACATTTCATGGAAAATGGTTGATAAATGATGATGTTACGACTATTTGAATTTGTATACGATATGTGTTGCAGTTGGATAGGTCACATATGTTAGGCTTGAATGTTCTACAAGCTTCCAGAGTGCTTGTAAATCACGTGATGCCTCACAGCTCGTTCCATATGTATCGGCACATATTACGTTTTGACTGACATACGTTAATAATACATAGAAAGAGAGATCTATCAAGGACAACGGTTTTGAGAATATTTTTTTTTCTTCAATTTTGATGTGAATGAGAAAACTGCATTTCTAATAATGGGTTTATACGAAAGGAAGTGTCATTTTGATGTGAATGAGAAAACTGCATTTCTAATAATGGGTTTATACAAAAGGAAGTGTCTATTGAAAGTTTATCTCAGTGTATAACTACTTGTTCTATGTTTTACAGTCACTGTACATTTTATATTCGGCCTGTATGTGATTGTCGTAGCAGTTGGCTAGGAGACATATATTAGGCCTGATTGTCCGACAAGCTTCAGGTGCAATTGTAAATCACATAATGCCTTACACCTATGCCAGCGATAGGGTTTCACTGACATACGTAAATAATAAATATAGAAAGGAACCTATATAAGACAACCGCTTTAAGAAGACCTAATTTTATACATCAATTTTTATGTGAACGCGAAAACAACATTTCTAATAATGGATTCAAACGAATCACCAAAGTGTATAACAATGTAGTGAAATAACTTTGAAATACATTCGGATCCCTCTGTCGTTACGCCTTTCCTTTGCATCACTTTATGACGTCATTTGTGACGACATGAGGTGTTATTACAAAGGTTAACTATAATCTAATAGTGAATTTATACTAAGGGAGGTCCATATTGAAAGTTAGCTCCAATGGATAACTAATTATTCTACGTTTTAACTGTTACCGTATATTTTACAATCTGGTAATATATATATATATATATATATATATATATATATATATATATATATATATATATATAATAGTAAGAAGCAGAAGTCATGGTTTGAAAAATGAACAATAGAAGAAACAAAAGTCTTCAAGACCTATTTACCCCTATTATGAAAGGCAACATATGTAATTGTTCTTAACAGTGTCCTGCTACAAGAGTTTTGCCAAGAATATTTGAGTCTGTAGTAATAAATATACAAACAGCTTGCTCTTGTAACTGCCTAAGAGTATGTTGTACCACTAACATCCATAAGACAGAGGTGACTTATAGAAATGGGTAAACGCTATTTATTATATAAATAGATCTTACATTTATTACCTACGTACCTCTTAAAATCTAATTCTTGTGGTCTAATCAATCCTAACTCAGGGACATGCGAATCAGTTTATTTTGCCTTTTTAGAAAATAAGCTACCAATCTTAGTAAACTGAAACAATGGGCAGAAGTATTTTGGAGAAAGCAGCCCCGCTCAGGCATAACCTCAAGCTGAGACAAATTGCTCGTACCTTGGTCTCTTTGATGAGATGCATCATTTCCGCATAATGTTACTTATGGGGAAAATTATAGGAAAAACTAAAATCGAATCGGACGTGTTTTTCAAGATTGCGGTGTTCAATGTAAGGGTTTAGTCTGTAATGTTACGATGTATAAGCAATACTTCTCAAACACGATGTATCGCACCAACGACACTACAATAGTTGCTATATATGTCAGATGTAAAAGTGTGTATACATCATCTATTTTGTCGTATAGTGATAACTTTTGTTCTTAAAATTTAAATCTTTATAACATGTTAATTGTTGAAAATAGTGAATTACCTGTGTATAGAATATATACAAGTAAGGCGTATTGTTTACAACTTTTGACATGAACGGCCACTCATAGTCGATCATACGCGTTATTTTTGCCGTTTGAATTATCGCGTCAGTAATTAGTAAAGAGTTAACGTATAATTTGCTATATCATGCAGAGGAAATGAGAGCTCAGTGCCTTTTCGAAGGGTGCGATAAAGTCAAGTCAAGCTGCTAATAAAGTATGAAGAGTGTATTCACTCGGCATTGCTGTAAACTGAACATGGTATCACCCACTCCTACCCTTTAGTTTTGACCAGACTTTCTTTTACAAGGGTATTAGTTCACACACACTATGAAAGCTTGCAATCTAGAATAAATGTATCACGTATAGATTTTTTAAAAAATGTAATGATTTCATGCTTATGATCCAGCTTGAAAATGACCACTATGTCAAGACAATAGGAACATAGTAAAGACAACTTTCAAGGTGTCTTTTTTTTACATAAACCTGATTAGAAATGTAATTAACACATTGAAATGAAATTGAGATCAATGGCGTCTTTATTCTTGTCCAAGCTGGCAATAGTAGCAAATAACATAAGCTCTACATAGCTTTTGTACCAATTTTTTTTTTTTTTTTTTTTTTTTGGGGGGGGGATTGCATTGCCTACAAGTATAAACTAATGTAAATAAATATAAACTCGGGTTGATTTTGGGATGTAAACAGGTGAGTTGTGTTCCTTCAGGTTAGAATGGTACCAAAAAACACTAAAACTTACTCAAAACGTGGCCAGGTATCAGTCAATCAATATTTTGATTGAGGTCGCTTATCGATAGCTGCTGCCATGTGCGACTATTTGAGAAAGGACAATATTGTTGTGTTTATAAAGGTACACCTGTGATATTTGCCTTGTGCCAATCAAATCAAACGTGATATCCGTTTTTTAGGAGATGTAGTGACTAATTGAATGTACATCACGCGACGATCACACAGTCAGCAGTCAGTATCTGTGTGCTGTAGTTGAAACTGCAATGCTGAATTTTAACTTGTTAATCAACCAACTTCTGACCAATCACTTTGCCTGAGACCACAATTATCTCCCCTCAAGGTGGACCAAAAAACAGAAAGATATTTTGATAAAATAGTGCCAAGCTGGATGGTGTGCTTCATAGCTGATTTATTTTGAAATGTTGCAAACTATGTTGATAAGAAAAGGGAAGATTCCAAAGTTCACAAAGCTGTATAGATTGTTAACATTGCCTCTAGTGCAATGAACACAGTGATATGTAAAATGTCACTCAATTCCATCTCAGTCAAGCACTTTTTGTTACTTCCCCGGAGTCTGTCGGTTTACAGTATTATTACACAAAAAAGTCTGTCAACCCATCATGGAACTGTCAGAATTTCATGCAGTAAGGTGAGTTAGTGTGTGCGAAAAGTAATAAAGTTGTATCAGTTATTGCAACAAATGTACATAACATAGAAGGAAAATACTTGTGGTCTGAGGACACCTTCTGGTGATCGCACACTAGGGCACTCATGATAAGTGTTGACCCGTGGAGTAACAAATCGCGCAGTAGGCACTCATGATAAGTGTTGACCCAAGGAGTAACAAATCGCACAGTAGGGCACTCAGTGATAAGTGTTGACCCATTGAGTAACATATCGCACAGTAGGGCACTCAGTGTTGACCCATGGAGTAACAAATCGCTCAGTAGGGCAGTCATGATAAGTGTTGACCCATGGAGTAACAAATCGCACAGTAGGGCACTCATGATAAGTGTTGACCCTTGGAGTAACAAATCGCACAGTAGGGGCACTCATGATAAGTGTTGACCCATGGAGTAACAAATCGCACAGTAGGGCACTCATGATAAGTGTTGACCCATGGAGTAACAAAATAAACCTTTAATCAGATCATTGCCGTAATCATCGAACTAGTCCAAACTTCATAAATCATTTTATTGTTCCAGTAATATACACATTGAGGGCATGTAATGATAACGTATACTCCAACGGAGACTTTAAGGATTCCCCTTTCCTAAGTATCTATTACAAATATCATTGCAACGGAAACTTTAAGGATTCCCCTTTTCTAAGTATCTATTACAAATATCATTGCAACGGAAACTTTTAGGATTCCCCTTTCCTAAGTATCTATTACAAATATCATTGCAACGGAAACTTTAAGGATTCCTCTTTCCTAAGTATCTATTACAAATATCATTGCAACGGAATCTTTAAGGATTTCCCTTTCCTAAGTATCTATTACAAATATCATTGCAACGGAAACTTTAAGGATTCCCCTTTCCTAAGTATCTATTACAAATATCATTGCAACGGAATCTTTAAGGATTTCCCTTTCCTAAGTATCTATTACAAATATCATTGCAACGGAAACTTTAAGGATTCCACTTTCCTAAGTATCTATTACAAATTTTATTCCAGTACACACTTTGAAATGCAACATTGGAAATTAAATATTCTGTCAATATAATTAACTTCTCTAGTTATGTCCGAGCATTGATGGAGATCCACAGATTATTGTTTTAATCCGGCATAGGTCGATCATCTGTATAATGTTGGAGCTTGAGTAATTAGAAAACAAACAATGAGTAGATACCACACATAAGACTAGGGCTGTGAGTAAGGTGCGTAGGAAATCAGAATAAATAACTAAAATAATACTTGAATGTGGAAAATTATTATGAGTCTCTCTGGAGAAGTGGGGGTCTTAAACAAAATGTCTAAATCTACTCCTACCCCACTCTCCTCAAACAGACGGTCGTACTGATGAACCTCAACCATTAACTACCCCCCCCCCCACGCCAATAATTGAAAGTATCAAAAGTTTAGAGGTTGAAATAAACGCAAACTCAACATTTAATAAGTGTAAGAAAAACAAAAAGAATACAAAATATTTTGTTTTTCTTAGGAAATTATCTCGTTTTCTCTGTTTACAACATTGACATTACGATGTTCTGTTAATTCCAAAAAGCTCAATATCTTCTGGTATATTTCGTGAAAACTATGCTGCAATGTAAAAAAAAAGAGAAAAAAAAAAAAAAAACATACGCAGAAAGAAAAAAGAAATGAGAAAAAAAATTCCAGTTTTCGGCCTTCCACTTCTGTCATTTCATTCAGTTTTGGTCCAGAGAGTTCATAGATTGCACCATATTTCGCTGTGGAAGAATGCGGACTTTGCCTTACACATTCATTGTGATTGACGGAGACTAGTAAATAGCTATTACAGGAGAAATGACTCAAAGATCTTTGCATCTATTGATAAAAAAACTATTTCCTAATAACTCCGGTGAGAATAGTAATGATAAACACAATCAAAATGGAAAAGAAACAAATTCGCGATGTCCACTTTAAAAATCTACACAAATCAGCAAAGTAAACCTCTTAGACTTAGCTGCATAAGAATTCAATTGTTACCTCAAAGAACTTGCTGTATTTAAAAAAAAAAAAACTTTCGATCAAAATACATTTAACTATTTATCATCAGCCTCAATGTCAATCATTGTAACTTGTTTCAGGATTTGGCATTATCATTTCATAGATAGAAGATGGATAGAATAATCACTAGAGTAAAAAGAAATTTTACAAGTGACGAGAAAATACGCCAAATCGCCTAATCTGGCTTTAATCCTCAAACTCTTTGAAAATTCGCAGTTTGTGGACAAATCAGTTGGTATCGTCACCCTATCGCTACGTGAACTCTTATTGTAAAGCGAAGTATCTGCATGGTGGTGCATAGTGGTCCAGTGAAAATCTTTAGTTTACAGGGATTTTTTTCTTTCATTTTTTTTCTTCTCGATTTCTATGTGTGTGTGTGTTTGTGTGTGTGTGTGTGTGTGTGTGTGTGTGTGTGTGTGTTACGTGCGTATGAGTATTTCCTCAGTGAATGCAAATGTCAGGACGGTTCATGGTACCAAGGTGTTCGCGTGTTTGATGATTGGACAAGTATCTTATTTAATGTTATACCAAGTAGATTTAATAATAATTGATGGCAAAGTATGTACTGATAAATCAGAAAATAATAAAATCAAACAGCAAGAATCAATGACTCAATGTATATTCCAACGAAACTAAGTTAATGTAGTAAACTTTTTCTCTGTTTGAGTGTGTTTGTGGTTGTGCATGTGTACGCACGTGTGTGCGTGTGGAAGAATATGCCTGTCTCATGGTATGAAATGTATTGTATGTGTTTTTATTAGTTTAAATTTATACCATTTGATATGCTGGATTCATTTAAGATGAAAGTTTTATCGCTTTTGTACTTACTGTAAATATGTTGCGGCCTAGAAGTGGCTAAACCTGAAATGCATAGCCTCAATAAATATGGAAAAATAAAAGTTATTTTTTATGAGGATAGTAAGTATTTGATTAAAGGATGGTAAAGGTAGTCCTTAAAGCTGTAATGGCTTCCAAGAGTTATTGAAAGAAAACTATCAGTTAATGCTGTAGCATTAGTATTTAAATTATACTATACAGTAACAAGCTACACACATGGTACGATATCGGTAGCACATAACAGGAATCAAAATAGTGATTTGGTGGTAACACATAACAGGACCCAAAGTACTGATTTGGTGGTAACACATAACATGAATAAAAAGTACTGATTTGGTGGTAACACATAACAGTAATCAAAGTACGGATAAAGCAGTGATTTGTTGCATTTTCTTTTAATGATCAAGATGATGCAGCTAACCATTTCTAATACTCATGCTTCACTTAATGCCAGGGTCATGTTTGTGATTTTTATTTTCTTTTTTCTTTTGTTGAAGATATTCACATCACGACAACTCTGCTTCAAAATATTTTGCATATACACGGTGGGAGAGCTAAAATATGTCATTCACTATATTTTTAAAATCCATTCATTGAACAACTACATGTGCAAGCCACGGTTCGTACGATCGAGACTTCCAAGTGTTTGATGATTGGGTAAATATCTCATTTAATATTATGCTAATTAAACTTAATGGCAGTGTATGGCAATGTATTTACTGATCAAATTAGAAAATAATAAAATTAAAGGAAAACCCCAGCATTCAAACTAATTATCACGACACTATTAAATTTTAAGCCATTCTTCTAATTTTCAAAGTACGTGCGAAACAGATAAGATATAGTCCCACAATTAATTATCAAATGGCCGCTCCTTGTTGGCTCTATCAAGGCACTCAAAGACAAATTGTAATAAACTCCCCATTCTAATCCGTTTACGTCAGATATCTCGCTGGTGATCCTGTTTGGGACATGCTAGTTTTTTCATACGAGTCTACCTTCCTAGATTCTCTTCTGTATCTTCTTATTTAGAAAATGTCTGCACGCCAAATTTACTAAAATTGATATTAAATAATAGAGATATGTCTGCATGAGATATATACGTTTTTGTAAGCGGCAAATCAATTCTTGTTCACACATAAGTTATACAAAATGCATACAATATCCACTTTTCTCGAATGAAATCGTGTAAATGTTGGTTATTAGTTAAGGTAAAAATACAAAAGCTCATTTATACATGGAAAATACAAAAAGTTAATAATGCTATGTTTCTTTTCTTTGTTGTATAAGTTGCGTTGAGTAGGCCTTCGGTGATAAGGTGTCAAATCGCACTCTACAACCTACTGAACAGACTGATCAAGGAGAGAACGTGTCATTTGACATGGTTGGCTTGTGTCATCAATGTCCTTTACAGGACAAGATTATGTTTCAATGCTCATAGTTATTAATAATTTTATAATAATTTAAGACTAAAATTGCAGCGAGATCATTTACTAGCACTTGCATTACTAGTATTAACACGTGCTCCTACCTCCCTCACGCTCTACACCCACTCTCTCTCTCTCTCTCTCTCTCTCTCTCTCTCTTGCACACACACACACACACACACACACACACACACACCATGATCGGGTTGAATTCCTGTTGCAGATATTTCTTAGAACTGGTTTTCGGTTGATGTGCGGTCCCATTCTTCCAATATTGTCCATGCATCCAATCATGATCTGTTAGCTTATAGTAATAATGAAAATTTATTAGGTTGGCACATTCAGTGACTAAGATACTAACAGTGTCACATTCAGTGACTAAGATACTAACGTTGTCACATTCAGTGACTAAGATACTAACAGTAAAGGGCTGCATTCTGGAAATGTCCGTTCAAAGTTTTGCTTTCTTTCTATTAAACATAAACCGTACTACTCACAATATCTACGTGTATTTCCTTTTAAATTTTATCTCTACTTTAACGGATTTTTTTCTTCAATCAATAAATAACTCATGAAATACAAACTTGCACATTTGTTAAAATTGTATTTTGCTTTCTTTTCAACAAAACAACCTAAAATAAGTATGTACTAACGTTAAAAAATTCCCCTTCCAATATTAGAAAATCATCTTTTAATAATAGAAAATAAATTAAAACCGGAAAAAATAATTTTCCAATGTTACAAAAATAGACTTATTTTCAAATATTAGACAAATATATTTAACTTTTAGAAATTGATTTTCTACCAAAATAATGAACATCTAATATGCCAAAAGCAGTACATGTTCTAATATTTAAAAAAGTGATTTTCACATATTAAAAAATCATTCACTAATATTAGAAAATTCTTTCAGTTCAAAAAAGAAGCAATTTATTCAATAACCATTTTCTAACAGAAAATGAACTCACTTTATGATCTTAGAAAATCATTTTCTTTTAATAGAAATTCGCTTTATTATATTAAAAAATCATTTTTTATTATTCGAGAGTCATTTTCTATATTAGAGAATGGGAGGAATTTTCTAATTCTAGATAGTATCCATTCGTATCCACAACTGTTTGCAATTTGAACGAAAATTAATAGGTCTGGCAATATTAATTGTATTTTCGGAACTTGGTGCTCTATAGTGCCTACTTAGTTCCTACACACGAATAAGCGTCTTGAAAGACAATAACAGTGTCACATTCAGCGACTAAGATACTAACAGTGTCACATTCAGCGACTAAGATACTAACAGTGTCACATTCAGCGACTAAGATACTAACAGTGTCACACTCAGTTACTAAGATACTAACAGTGTCACATTCAGTGACTAAGATACTAACATTGTCACATTCAGTGACTAAGATACCAACGTTGTCACATTCAGTGACTAAGATACTAACATTTTTACATTCAGTGACTAAGATACTAACAATGTCACATTCAGCGATAAAAATACTAACATTGTCACATTCAGTGGATAAGATACTAACAGTGTCACATTCAGTGACGGTAATGCCGACGCTGATACAGACTTTGATATATGAAATAAAATAAGCAGTAAAAGAAATGATTGCAAAATGTAGACCCTGAAAAAAAACGCCTAAAAATGTTTTAAAATTCTCTGCTTGATTTCGATGGTTTTATAGTCATTGCTGTAAACTAATAATTTCCACTGGGGCTATATTTAAAATAAATAATTAGTTTACAAAATGTATATGTGCCGTATTAGAATAATTATGAAAATGAAGGTATCAAAACAGGCTAGAGCTTTCAAACCGTAGAAAACTAGTTTTAATAATTAATCTTGTATGCAAAACATATATCTGAGTTAAATTAAAAATTTCCAATTACTAATGATCAAGAACCAAATATATATCTTGTAATACTAAGCTAATTTCCATTTCGCAGTATCTTACTTTTACCATTCAATAAAACGAAATGAACGTTCCGGCACAGCATTGATATTACAGGGACTCAACACATTTAGATTGGAGGGTATTCATGAGCCTCACGTGACTTCTAGTTGTTTTCATATGTTAATACTATGACAGAATATGTACCGTTATCGCTAATAACTAGATTGTACTGTCTCGCGGCAAGCATATGTTAGCAGTTGAATAAAACCTAGCATACCTGATAGACTTATTTTACTATAAGCTAACGGTAGATGATTGGGTGGTCCTGAATACAATCTTCCTAGATATGCTGAAGAAGAGATATATGAATTGAATAAAAAATTTCGCACGACATAGATTCTGTGTGACATAATATTCATGGTGGTACTTTTCACGCAGTCATTGATTTTTTTACATGATTTTCATTAAGGTACTTTTCGTGTAACAATATATTTTGTGTGACATAATTATCTAATGATCAACGTTTTGCGCAGCAATATATTCTCTGGTACGTGTAGGACCATTAGATTCCAGAATCTTTTTGGAAATTGGTGAGTTGTATTTGAAATTTTGATTATGAATATTTGAACTTTATAATAATAGCAACTACAAAAGTACCATTTTTTGTATCGTTTTTATAATTTGGTACGCTACAAGTATATGTATGTAATATTGACATAAAACAGAATAAAAACATTCAGCAATATAACCTGGCATAAGTGTAAGGAAACATAATTTAATCGATTGATTAGGTACAATATCCTAAAATATGCGTATGACAAAGTTTTCCTTTTACTGGGTAATGTTTATAAACAAGTATATAATTCATTATTTATAGATATTTTCATGGAGATCCAGGGCATGATTTTCATTCATTTCACAAATGTGTATATTTATGAAATTCATTTGCACGTGTATTTTACCCACAAATATGAGATTTTTAATGTGACAAGCACGTTTTGAGCATAAATGTGGAATCTGTTTAGTGAGCGATATGGCTCACCATTTGTTCTCACGTTGTTGTTTCATTGTTATAGCCTTGTATAATAATTACATGGAAGTGAGATCTTTAGATCTCATATAGCTCAGTCCCTTTCAGTAAGAACAGTTGGATGTTTCTTTATTGAATGGAATATATATATATATATATATATATATATATATATATATATATATATATATATATATATATATATATATATATATATTGTTTTTTATAACCCAGACATATACGGTGCCAGGGTTGGGGATCTTTGGACTCATCGTTTGCAAGGAAAAGTATACTAGGAATCATTTCTATCTAATATGTTGTAAATTATAAAATGCAGTTGATTAAATTTACATCCACTCTTGCCTGAGGTCTGAATAATAATAATAATAATAATAATAATAATAATAATAAACAGAATAGGAAGGTAGTAAGCCAGGAAGAAAAGATATAAGACATTTATTTTTTACAATTGTCTATCCAAAATATGTGGCGTAGTTAATATTAATGGAGAGATCATCTTTTCTATTAATTAGCTCAATATATTCTTTTTCTTGTAGAATTTTGAAACTGAATTGTTTTTCTTTGCCAAATTTAATTCGGAAAGAGAGTATATTTTTAAAATTCCAATCAGGTCTTGTAAATTCAACTTATTTGTTGTTTTTCTTGCATTATCTATGTGATATTTAGTAATGCAAGTTATACATTGGTATACAAGAGTTCAGCCCTGCCAGCGTGTTAACCGCGTACCAGAAAACGTTTTGGAGAATGATTTACAGCGGGGTCAACATTTGTTCAACAATCTGAGTGAAGTAAACGTTCAATAAAATGCGCACATAGATAATACATACTATGAACTATATATACATTAAACTACCTTTGAACTCTGTCATTCCAGTTCAGTACTGTTACGACAATAGTGTACATCATAATAGTTGTTCCAGTGTACTTGGTTTCGGTTCAGGATTTTCCTAAATTTCAGATTACACGCACTGCACACGCATTACATTTTAACATAACCTTGGTGTCAACGTCTAAGAGGTTGTTGTAGTTGATCACACATCTATCTGGAACGTTGAACTTGCTTTCTAAGTAAGATAGAAAATTATAATAAATATTCCAAATTGTTTGTTTAAAATTACATAACATAGTTGAGTTTTCAACTCTACTGTATTGTACTCAAGCACTCATTCACATACACCATTGCAATCATTCTAAACTATTGTACTAACTGCTTTTCTATATATTTTGCCCATTATTTAAAGAGCTTGTTGGCAACGCACACACTCATACACGACAGTCATTCACACAGACTTAAAAGATTCTTTGACCTCTCTTAACTTAGCGAGACACATCCTGATGAACAATTGCAGCGGCAATGCCCCGTACACGTTACACTATATAAAAATGGACAAAGTTAAAGTGCGTTTATTACTTTGAAATTTGTTTTTATTTGAAAATGTTCTTGAAGATTCGTTCTATAATAAATATTAAAAATAAAATTAAAAAAAAAATATGCCTTCGTTTTCCGTGATCGCAGGTAATCGTCAAAGCGTAATGTGTACACTGGCCACGAAGAAAACAAACAACACCATATATAGTAATTTTGTTTCTGATTAGACGCATCTGCTAAATTGTATCTATTTTTCTACCAGATATAATGAAGTATTACAATTAAAGCAAAAGCTGTTATAACTGAAAGGGACTGAGATATATGAAATCTCATTTCTATGTAACTAAAAGACTTTTAATCAAGGTCAGTTTATATTAGCAGTTTAAATATACAGACTGGACTATTACAGTACATAAAATATAAAAAACGCTATAATACTGCTTTTTTGAGAACGTGCAATGTATCTCAGGTAGGACTAGAAACAGTCTCTGGAAAGATGAATGTAGATGTTCTTCATGATTTATTGTTTGAGTGGATGGAGATAACAATGCGTTAAGAGAGCAAAACCATAATTTAAGTCGAAGACTGGCAAAAAAAAATTAAAAAATATAAAAAAAAACAATTATCAAAAGTTGAAGCTACTGTGTTAACTAAGGAACCTCTGTGGATTCTATGATAATCGAGACAATATGAAATATAGGACTTTCGGTCACGAAATTGTGTGTACTAAAGTACCTTTGTATAATATATATGAACGAAAATGTGCATGGGTTTCGTTGCCGCGCACAGCGTAACCCAGAAGGGTGGGGGGTGGGGGGATAGTTTCGGCTTTAGCTATTTCAAAATACTGAGTTTGGTTATTCCTCTGCTGCACATAGAAAGTGCCGGCGGTGAGAAAACCTATTACCTCGAGTTCTCTGGTCGTGGATTTCACCACAACCAGGGTACTTACAGCCCGAATTCTCTATATCGTCACAATACAGACGAGGTTTGTCAGGAAGCCGTCCACTTTATGGAAGGAATCTTCAGCTGTAGAGGTATGTAAAATGAGAATGCATTCTTTCTTGCTATCCGTTCTATGTGATAGAATTGCTTTATATATTGGATGTTTCGGAATTTATTCTAAATTTACTAGAGATTCAGATCTATGTCACAATAAAGCCATGCTATCAGATAGACTATAGTCTGTTTCAAGATTTATATAACTGAACAGACAACTTGAAATCAATTATATGTTGCATGCATTAAGTGATAATTAGTCTTCTAGTTTTTATAATCCAGTGCGATTATTCTTGCCGGAGTCAGTTTTATGTACGAACGGGGTCAATATAATAATAATCTCGTGCAGTTGTTCGTATGGGATAATTTAATGCGTAACGAATTTAGTTCATGTGCTCGCATGCATAATGTATATTATTGTATTCGTACCTAACTGTGTCTCGTGTTTTACAAATCTCAGTCATTGTATTTTTAGCTGTTTACGGGGAGTCATTCAACTCGGGGGTTTTGTGTAACCAGGATACTGCGGCCGATGGTGACGTTGGTTCGAAGGACAAATCTGGACTACTCAGTGTGAGGGGCCAAATGTTCTGGACCAATGGGTCTGCGGGATAAGGAAACTCTCGAGGGATCCTTCGGCAGGCTGGGATGAGCGGACCACATAAGGTTGTTCCTTCATCATTGGACAGGAGCTGTGGAAACTGAAATCTCTCGCGGTCGTCGACTGGACGTCACGAGATAGATAACATCATAAGTTCCACTTTTGAATATAATCTTAATCAACATCACCATTTGTGTTAAAATCTAATTTAATATTTCTATTTGTGAGAAAATCTAAATGAATGTTACTGTATGAGTGAAAATCAATTATACGGCCTTAATACTTGTTGATAAACCATATATCAATCATACTTGTTGATAAACCATATATCAATCATACTTGTTGATAAACCATATATCAATCATACTTGTTGATAAACCATGTATCAATCATACTTGTTGATAAACCATATATCAAGCATACTTGTTGATTAATTTCATACAGTGATCATATCTTGATAGATCCACGTGTCAACCATACTTGGTTTATAATTCGATATATTAATCATATTTGGTGATGGTTTCATACGTTGATCATATCCTGTTATATATGATTTGTGTCTATTTGTTGAAATTCTATGTTTTGATCGGTTCTAGATGGGAAAGATATCATTTTCTTATATCCATTATTTGACTTTGTGCGCATCATTTTGTTGTATCCATTGTTGGACTTAACGCGCATAAGTAAGGTGTCAGATTCATTCGTTACTCATATGGATTGTAAATATACGTCTTTTTCACGTAATTGTGTTTAGTGCTTTTGCTAGATCCAATCCCATCCTGCTTCAATCCTGTTACGTTTTCACATTGTATTATCCCCTGGTTCCTAGTCGTTTGAGAAGACTTAAACACGCATTTGAGAGGCATTGTTCCAGTCAGTTCTGTGCAGGGAACGAACGCAATGAAGGTATATATGAATGAATGTTTCATACAAAAATAAATTGTTTTTTTTTTATATAAGATTGCAAACAAATAGAGATAGGTACAATGGTGTAAGCATTTGAAAAGAAATTATATTTATAATCTGCAACTATGCGACCAAAATGATAAATTTACTTAATGACTTTTAAAAAATACAGATTTTCTATGCTTGAATTACATATTTTTTTTTTTTGATCTCATGTCAGTGGTATAAGAAATATTAGAATAAATTGTCGACAATTCACCCGAAGAACGATATGAAAGAAAAATTTCAACCAGTGCTGCTTTCGTTATAGTCAGTATTCTTTACGTAAAACGTACTTGCTAAAAAAGTTTGACCATATTGCCTTGCAAGCTTTTATAAGAAACATTTTTTTTGTCCTGTCAAAAGAATCAAGTGACCATAAATTGCATTAGAATAAGAATCTTCATAGAAAACAAAGAATTTAATATTAATCCCTAAAACAGAATCCAATATAAAAACTAGAATGGATTTGTCAATCCGTTGTGAGGCTTTCTAAACATGCTTGACTGCCACACTGCATCAACAAAAATGTTGCATTCTTCGCGGAGAGAGAGATAAAGAGAGAGAGAGAGAGACGCAAAATTGCTTCAAAGAATAGTTTGAGACCCTCTACCTCTCTGAACGTATTTTCCCATGGAACGAAAATCAAATCGTCAGCAAATTTTCTATGACTGCTATATCAATGTAATCATAACCTCTTGGCTTAAGACTTTACTGACGAATATTTTAATTTTTTTTATTTATTTATTTATTTTATAACTAATCATTATTTAGACTGCCATTAATGAACTAATTAAGTCAGTTTGTAATTTCACCATCAGTTTTATAGCTAAGAGGAATGCACACTAAAATACACAAACAAACAAGCGTAGATACAGATAAGGAGGTAAGAGAAGGCGTACAGGTAAGAATGCATGAATAAATAAATGAACGTAAGAAAGAATGAATTAATGCATGAATTAATACATGAACGTAAGAATGAATGAATGAATGCACAAAGGAATAAATGAACGTAAGAAAAAAGCCAAACAGGGGATTGACGAAATAATGGAATTTGAACCCGAACGAGAACAACAAGCGGATAAATAAATGAACAATACGAGAGTAATTATCGAAGAACAAATATAAACTGTAATCGTTATTTTTACACAATTTCGCTTCATTTCGCAAATGGATATTTTAACTATAGTGAAACCATGGAAATACAGTTGCAAAGAACACATTACGAAAATGAACTGATGTTACTTTCGAATTTGGAATTTAGTTAGTGCTTTTATAAAGAGGCCTTCCGGCGCGCGCAATATAAACGTTCAGCAAAGGTGATAAGCCACTGATCTCCTTTAATTAGAGGATTTAGAGAGAATAAAACAAGTATTCATAGCAACATAATTCAAATGAGATCTTTCATATTTTGACAATTCTCAGGTGACATTATAAATTGCCGTCTTAGTTAAAGATACATTCGGTAAATCAAAATTATCTCAGATTTGATAAATTAAGAACCCATAATTATTACAATTTTACATCAAGTGAAAAGTAATAATGTTTAAAACTTAATTAAACACGCTGCGTAGTGTCAGTTTTTTTGGGACATTTTCTCAATGTTCTTAGATGTAGTTAATAGGTTTTTCCCTTTCAAGTGAAACCTCGCATTTTGAATGACCCTGGGCATGTGCACAAACAACGGGGAATGCCTTTATTAATCATATTGGAATCTGTTCAATTTCGGAACAAATTGTACATATGTCCATGTACAAGTGCCTACAAGTCTGAAATGTAAACTACAATACACAACATATGTTGGGACGTTTTGGTATGTAATAAAGCAGAAATGCATTTTTCTTTTTAGCCATTATCATCCATTTATCCATCTGTCTGTTCATCAATCCATCAATTGACGCAGACACGTGTCTCGGTGTTAAAAATGTGGCCTCCAGTATAACGAACTTCTTCGTGTTTTGACATCTTGTTTTTATAGAAAATAAATCGCCAATGACTTTCAATGGTACACACTATCTATTTGGTTTATCCTTCACATGAAACTCAAGCAAAGTAGTGATGAGTTCGATCGGTAACTACTTGGTCTTACTCCAGACACTCCCCTGGATGAAACTCAACTTTGCGGATTTCGCCTCACTTCATTTCAGTTATTTGTTCTGATATTGAGAACACGCCTTTTCTTGCTTTAGTTGTACAACTTGTATCGTTATTTCGTCATGGACGAAATATTTATAGTATTGATCATATGATGGTGATGAGAGAACCCAACACCAGGTACTAGGAGTTATTAGCCCCCTTCAAGAGAGATAAAACTAACATGTTAGATCTGTGATCACAGGGAAATACCCATATGATATATGAACATACTGTATCGCATGTATGCAATCCTTGTTATATATATATGTCTATAATTAATTGTATTATGTTCATCTATGCGTTTGCATATATCTTCTTCATATTTCCTTCCGTATTCTCTAATTGTTGCTAAGATACGATTATTTGTTTCCCTTATATAGTATTTTGCCGTAAATTCTTTCTTTCCAGTTATGTTTATGAATATTTAAACATTATTTACAAGCAATTTTTCTGTTATTTTCTCTTGTTTGTCATGTATCTGAAGGTCTCCGTATGAATGAAATGAATGAGATTTCAATTGCCTGGAACAGTAAAATATGGATAATACTAAGGCTTTAAATTTACCTTGATCAGGATGGACTGGCTGTATCATTAATTACAAAGGTCAGATAAGTTGTACCTGGAAAACTTTCTATGTAATGAAGGGTACTGAACTGTTACAAAATTCATTCTTGACACACCTTGATACAACGCTGAATTATCAACCCTGTCAATCTAGCCTTTCAGCTGTACTTGTGTTTAGTACCATCGAAATATCAAAGTCTTCATTCGAGAGATCAACACCACTGTTAAAAAAAGGCCGAGCCTTTCCTTATCAAAACAATTTATGTATGCGGCACTAGTCATCCACCTGTGTATAGCCTTTTCTTTCAGGTTATCCGTACGCACGCCCAGGGTCCTTCAGGCAGAAGAACACTAAATAAAAACCATTTCGATAATAGCATCCGATGACCTACTAGATATATTTCCCTCCCAGATTTCACTGTGGCTGAAATGGAATTTAAAAAAAATTAAATTAAATTAAAAAAAACGATAGAGTTTCCAAATCGATCTTGTAATCATGCAATATTGTAATTTTTATTTATTTATCCCCTTGTTCATTCTCATTATTTTGCAGTCATATATATCATAACTCTCATATATGTCTCTCATTTGTAAATTCATTTATTTTGCTTTTATTTCTTTGTTTGTTCGTTCATTAATTCATTATTATGCTATTCTTTTGCATACTCACGTATCTGAAAATACCCTTATTTGTCCGTTTGTCCGTCCGTTCCTTAGTGCATTTTTTTTAATTAAAAGCGTCAGTGGAGCATTCAGAAATCTAAATACTTAGATTAATAATGGCAGTCTAGATAATATATTTTTAGATATAAAAAAAATAGATTCTGAGACAAAAATGTTAAGGCAGGCAGTAATCGTCAAACTGATAGAGCCATTGTATTTTGTTAAAAAGCATTATCTCTCTCCCAACAACTTTTTGAAGACCATACGTTTGTTGTGGAGGTAGTCAAAAACGTTTTGAAGGCCATACAATTGTTGTGGAGGTAGTCAACAACTTTTGAAGACCATACAAATGTTGCGGGGGTAGTCAAAAACGTTCTGAAGGCCATACAGTTGTTTTGGCAAAATCATTCTACCATTTTTATTTTATTTTGTTTTGTATTTAGGAATTGATATGAAAGTCATGTGCTCTTTGAAGACTATTATTGAAAATCAATTAACCTTCATTTTGCTGCTAATTAAAAAAAAATACTTGCAAGGCAATATTGTCAAACTTTACCAGAACATAAAATAAAAGCACGCGGAACGATAATCGAGCTCTTGTGTTAATGCGCAATGATCTGCACGTTGAAATTACTTCGTTTGCATTTCCTTTTTCTGTTGATTTCATGATTTACTCCATAAATTGCTTCAGCAAATAATACAAATTTTAGAAAAAAAAGATCAATGAAAGCAAAGAAAATATATTCGCCTAATGCGAATCCGTGACTTTAGAGATATGTTCAATATGAATCGAAGAAATACATTTTCCACGCAGCGCAGAAACACTTCCATTGATGAACGTACACATGACGCCATGCAAAATATTTCCATGACCTCACGCAATATTATTGTTGTTCTCGGTAATTCCCCCGCTTCAAATTTGAGATGCTCTCGGTATCCGCAATAAATTGAAGCCCGTACACACATTGTAAGATGCGCTCGTTTCTCCTAGGCTTTGCGTATATATATATATATATATATATATATATATATATATATATATATATATATATATATATATATATATATATATATATATATATCATGTTAGTTGAGATAACAACATAAGCATTTGTTGCAACTTTGTTTTTGCGAAAAGTCATCGTTCAACAGATGTATGGTCTAGTTGTAAGTGATCAAGTAAATCCATCATTTTGATCGCAAAGTTGCAGGTTAAAAATATAATTTCTCTCCCGCTACTTACACTATATATTGTATCTTTTTACAAGTTTATTTGCTAAACCACATTATTCTCTCTTACGAAACATTTAATCTTTCATGTATTCTATTATTCATGACTTTCGCTCGTTCACTCAACCGGATGTACTTCAACAATGCCTCATCACCGTCAAATCAATCATTATCTCCCGATAATTGCAGGGTGTCGGCAAAAGGATGTAAATTTAATCAACTGCATTTTATAATTTACAACATATTAGATAGAAATGATTCCTAGTATACTTTTCCTTGCAAACGATGAGTCCAAAGATCCCCAACCCTGGCACCGTATATGTCTGGGTTATAAAAAACAATATATATATATATATATATATATATATATATATATATATATATATATTCCATTCAATAAAAAAACATCCAACTGTTCTTACTGAAAGGGACTGAGCTATATGAGATCTAAAGATCTCACTTCCATGTAATTATTATACAAGGCTATAACAATGAAACAACAACGTGAGAACAAATGGTGAGCCATATCGCTCACTAAACAGATTCCACATTTATGCTCAAAACGTGCTTGTCACATTAAAAATCTCATATTGGTGGGTAAAATACACGTGCAAATGAATTTCATAAATATACACATTTGTGAAATGAATGAAAATCATGCCCTGGATCTCCATGAAAATATCTATAAATAATGAATCATATACTTGTTTATAAACATTACCCAGTAAAAGGAAAACTTTGTCATACGCATATTTTAGGATATTGTACCTAATCAATCGATTAAATTCTGTTTCCTTACACTTATGCCAGGTTATATTGCTGAATGTTTTTATTCTGTTTTATGTCAATATTACATACATATACTTGTAGCGTACCAAATTATAAAAACGATACAAAAAATGGTACTTTTGTAGTTGCTATTATTATAAAGTTCAAATATTCATAATCAAAATTTCAAATACAACTCACCAATTTCCAAAAAGATTCTGGAATCTAATGGTCCTACACGTACCAGAGAATATATTGCTGCGCAAAACGTTGATCATTAGATAATTATGTCACACAAAATATATTGTTTCACGAAAAGTACCTTAATGAAAATCATGTAAAAAAATCAATGACTGCGTGAAAAGTACCACCATGAATATTATGTCACACAGAATCTATGTCGTGCGAAATTTTTTATTCAATTCATATATCTCTTCTTCAGCATATCTAGGAAGATTGTATTCAGGACCACCCAATCATCTACCGTTAGCTTATAGTAAAATAAGTCAATCAGGTATGCTAGGTTTTATTCAACTGCTAACATATGCTTGCCGTGAGACAGTACAATCTAGTTATTAGCGATAACGGTACATATTCTGTCTTAGTATTAACATATGAAAGCAACTAGAAGTCACGTGAGGCTCATGAATACCCTCCAATCTAAATGTGTTGAGTCCCTGTAATATCAATGCTGTGCCGGAACGTTCATTTCGTTTTATTGAATGGTAAAAGTAAGATACTGCGAAATGGAAATTAACATAGTATTACAAGATATATATTTGGTTCTTGATCATTAGTAATTGGAAATTTTTAATTTAACTCAGATATATGTTTTGCATACAAGATTAATTATTAAAACTAGTTTTCTACGGTTTGAAAGCTCTAGCCTGTTTTGATACCTTCATTTTCATAATTATTCTAATACGGCACATATACATTTTGTAAACTAATTATTTATTTTAAATATAGCCCCGGTGGAAATTATTAGCTTACAGCAATGACTATAAAACCATCGAAATCAAGCAGAGGTTGTTTTTTCAGGGTCTACATTTTGCAATCATTTCTGTCACTCCTTATTTTATTTCATATATCAAAGTCTGTATCAGCGTCTGCATTACCGTCACTGAATGTGACACTGTTAGTATCTTATCCACTGAATGTGACAATGTTAGTATTTTAATCGCTGAATGTGACATTGTTAGTATCTTAGTCACTGAATGTGACAATGTTAGTATCTTAGTCACTGAATGTGACACTGTTAATATCTTAGTCACTGAATGTGACACTGTTAGTAACTTAGTCACTGAATGTGACACTGTTAGTATCTTAGTCACTGAATGTGACAATGTTAGTATCTTAGTCACTGAATGTAAAAATGTTAGTATCTTAGTCACTGAATGTGACACTGTTAGTATTTTTGTCACTGAATGTGACACTGTTAGTATCTTAGTACCTGAATGTGACAATATTAGTATCTTATTCACTGAATGTGACAACGTTGGTATCTTAGTCACTGAATGCGACACTGTTAGTATCTTAGTAACTGAGTGTGACACTGTTAGTGTCTTTCAAGACGCTTATTCGTGTGTAGGAACTAAGTAGGCACTATAGAGCACCAAGTTCCGAAAATACAATTAATATTGCCAGACCTATTAATTTTCGTTCAAATTGCAAACAGTTGTGGATACGAATGGATACTATCTAGAATTAGAAAATTCCTCCCATTTTCTAATATAGAAAATGACTCTCGAATAATAGAAAATGATTTTCTAATATAATAAAGCGAGTTTCTATTAAAAGAAAATGATTTTCTAAGATCATAAAGTGAGTTCATTTTCTGTTAGAAAATGGTTATTGAATAAATTGCTTCTTTTTTGAACTGAAAGAATTTTCTAATATTAGTGAATGATTTTTTAATATGTGAAAATCACTTTTTTAAATATTAGAACATGTACTGCTTTTGGCATATTAGATGTTCAATTTTTTTGGTAGAAAATCAATTTCTAAAAGTTAAATATATTTGTCTAATATTTGAAAATAAGTCTATTTTTGTAACATTGGAAAATTATTTTTTCCGGTTTTAATTTATTTTTTATTTTTAAAAGATGATTTTCGAATATTGGAAGGTGAAATTTTTAACGTTAGTACATACTTATTTTAGGTTGTTTTGTTGAAAAGAAAGCAAAATACAACTTTAACAAATGTGCAAGTTTGTATTTCATGAGTTATTTATTGATTGAAGAAAAAAAACCGTTAAAGTAGAGATAAAATTTAAAAGGAAATACACGTAGATATTGTGAGTAGTACAGTTTATGTTTAAAAGAAAGAAAGCAAAACTTGGAACGGACATTTCCAGAATGCAGCCCTTTACTGTTAGTATCTTAGTCACTGAATGTGACACTGTTAGTATCTTAGTCACTGAATGTGACAACCTAATAAATCTTTATTATTACTATAAGCTAACAGATCATGATTGGATGCATGGACAATACTGGAAGAATGGGACCGCACATCAACCGAAAACCAGTTCTCAGAAATATCTGCAACAGGAATTCAACCCGATCATGGTGTGTGTGTGTGTGTGTGTGTGTGTGTGTGTGTGTGTGCAAGAGAGAGAGAGAGAGTGGGCGTAGAGCGTGAGGGAGGTAGGAGCACGTGTTAATGCTAGTAATGCAAGTGCTAGTAAATGATCTCGCTGCAATTTTAGTCTTAAATTATTATAAAATTATTAATAACTATGAGCATTGAAACATAATCTTGTCCTGTAAAGGACATTGATGACGCAAGCTAACCATGTCAAATGACACGTTCTCTCCTTGATCAGTCTGTTCAGTAGGTTGTAGAGTGCGATTTGACACCTTATACCGAAGGCCTACTCAACGTAACTTATACAACAAAGAAAAGAAACATAGCATTATTAACTTTTTGTATTTTTCATGTATAAATGAGCTTTTGTATTTTTACCTTAATTAATAACCAACATTTACACGATTTCATTCGAGAAAAGTGGATATTGTATGCATTTTGTATAACTTATGTGTGAACAAGAATTGATTTGCCGCTTATAAAAACGTATATATCTCATGCAGACATATCTCTATTATTTAATATCAATTTTAGTAAATTTGGTGTGCAGAAATTTAGTAAATAAGAAGATACAGAAGAGAATCTAGGAACGTAGACTCGTATGAAAAAACGAGCATGTCCCAAACAGGATACCAGCGAGATGTCGGACGTAAACGGATTAGAATGGGGAGTTTATTACAATTTGTCTTTGAGTGCCTTGACAGAGCCAACATGGAGCGGCCATTTGATAATTAATTGTGGGACTATATCTTATCTGTTTCGCACGTACTTTGAAAATTAGAAGAATAGCTTAAAATTTAATAGTGTCGTGATAATTAGTTTGAATGCTGGGGTTTTCCTTTAATTTTATTATTTTCTAATTTGATCAGTAAATACATTGCCATACACTGCCATTAAGTTTAATTAGCATAATATTAAATGAGATATTTACCCAATCATCAAACACTCGGAAGTCTCGAACGTACGAACCGTGGCTTGCACATGTAGTTGTTAAATGAATGGATTTTAAAAATATAGTGAATGACATATTTTAGCTCTCCCACCGTGTATATGCAAAATATTTTGAAGCAGAGTTGTCGTGATGTGAATATCTTCAACAAAAGAAAAAAGAAAATAAAAATCACAAACATGACCCTGGCATTAAGTGAAGCATGTGTATTAGAAATGGTTAGCTGCATCATCTTGATCATTAAAAGAAAATGCAACAAATCACTGCTTTATCCGTACTTTGATTACTGTTATGTGTTACCACCAAATCAGTACCTTTTATTCATGGTATGTGTTACCACCAAATCAGTACTTTGATTACTGTTATGTGTTACCACCAGATCAGTACTTTGATTACTGTTATGTGTTACCACCAAATCAGTACTTTGATTACTGTTATGTGTTATCACCCACCAAATCAGTACTTTGATTACTGTTATGTGCTACCACCAAATCAGTATTTTGATTCCTGTTATGTGTTACCACCAAACCAGTACTCTGATTCCTGTTATGTGTTACCACCAAATCAGTACTTTGATTACTGTTATGTGTTACCACCAAATCAGTACCTTTGATTACTGTTATGTGTTACCACCAAATCAGTACCTTTGATTCATGTTATATGTTACCACCAAATCAGTACTTTGATTACTGTTATGTGTTACCACCAAATCAGTACCTTTGATTCCTGTTATGTGTTACCACCAAATCAGTACTTAGATTACTGTTATGTGTTACCACCAAATCAGTACGTTTGATTCCTGCTATGTGTTACCACCAAACCAGTACTAAGATTCCTGTTATGTGTTACCACCAAAATCAGTACTTTGATTCCTGTTGTGTGTTACCACCAAACCAGTACTTTGATTCCTGTTATGTGTTAGCACCAAATCAGTACTTTGATTCCTGCTATGTGCTACCACCAAATCAGTATTTTGATTCCTATTATGTGTTACCACCAAATCAGTACTTTGAATCCTGTTATGTGTTACCACCAAATCAGTACTTTGGGTCCTGTTATGTGTTACCACCAAATCACTATTTTGATTCCTGTTATGTGCTACCGATATCGTACCATGTGTGTAGCTTGTTACTGCATAGTATAATTTAAATATTAATGCTACAAGCATTAACTGATAGTTTTCTTTCAATAACTCTTTGAAGCCATTACATCTTTAAGGACTCCCTTTACCATCTTTTAATCAAATATTTACTATCCTCATAAAAATAACTTTTATTTTTCCATATTTAATAAGGCTATACATTTCACGTTTAGCCACTTCTAGGCCGCAGCATATTTACAGCAAGTATAAAGCGATAACACTTTCATCTTAAATGAATCCAGTATATAAAATGGTATCAATTGAAACTTATAAAAACACATACAATACATTTCATACCATGAGACAGGCATATTCTTCCACACGCACACACGTGCATACACATGCACAACCACAAACACACTCAAACAGAGAAAAAGTTTTCTACATTAACTTAGTTTCGTTGGAATATGCATTGAGTCATTGATTCTGGCTGTTTGATTTTATTATTTTCTGATTTATCAGTACATACTTTGCCATCAATTATTATTAAATCTACTTGGTATAACATTAAATAAGATACTTGTCCAATCATCAAACACGCGAACACCTTGGTACCATGAACCGTCCTGACATTTGCATTCACTGAGGAAATACTCATACGCACGTAACACACACACATAGAAATCGAGAAAAAAAAAAAGAAAGAAAAAAAGCCCGTAAATTAAAGATTTGCACTGGACCACTATGCACCACCATGCAGATACTTCGCTTTACAATAAGAGCTCACTTAGCGATAGGGTGACGATACCAACTGATTTGTCCATAAACTGCGAATATTCATAGAGTTTGAGGATTAAAGCCGGATTTGGCGATTTGGCGTATTTTCTCGTCACTTGTAAAATTTCTTCTTACTCTAGTGATTATTCTATCCATCTTCTATCTATGAAATGATAATGCCAAATCCTGAAACAAGTTACAATGATTGACATTGAGGCTGATGATAAATAGTTAAATGTATTTTGATCGAAATTTTTTTTAAAAATATAGCAAGTTCTTTGAGGTCACAAATTGAATTCTTACGCAGAAGAAAATACAGTAAAGACTAATACCCATGTCGAAAACAAAACTGTTCTATGAAGTACTCATATAGTAGATACATTCAGAAAAATATAATTAAAATCTGACATAGGGCCGATCTTAGTCAAAATCTGTTATAGGGCCGATCTAAGTCAAAATCTGACATAGGGCCGATCTTAGTCAAAAAGTTAACATAGACCTTTTGTTTGAGATATTTGCTCTACTGCCTCCTTTTAGCAGACATCTGGTTATTTGCCTGACTTACATGGTAGCATGTGCTGATTCTGTTAAATAGTAAAGCAACCAAGCTATTAAGTCTTGCTATTGTCTCAGAAAATAAGGACATTAGTGAAATAAAATGTTGAGATGTTTCCTGTTGCTGATTTATAAGCTTTACACCATTTCCATGCTTTCCCCCTGCATAACTTTATACCGATATTGTATCATGTATTTCTGTCAAAGTAGAATATTATAAGAGTTGCTATATCATGTATTTCTGTCAAAGTAGAATATTATAAGAGTTGCTATATCATGTATTTCTGTCAAAGTAGAATATTATAAGAGTTGCTATATCATGTATTTCTGTCAAAGTAGAATATTATAAGAGTTGCTAATACGGCCGGTATATCCTTATAAAATGTATGCATAAAATAATTACAACGAAGATAAATGTACTTTTACGATTAGTACGGTTAATGTAAAAATCAAATATGACCCCATTGGCTGAATTCACATCTAAGTAGTTTTCCTCCATATCAAGATGCATACTATGTATACTGTTATCTCATGTGTTGGAACATTTAGCAATAAGCGGGAATAAAAAAGCTAAAAATAGCGCAAAAAGCAAAACAAACCCCTCACACACGTGTTGTACTCCATGAACATCGTTGAATCACGTGTGACCTGTTTTGTATGAGCTGTCATTGTTCTTGAAAATGTAGTTTGCCTGAGTTCTGTTCAGTTGTTAAGATATGCAGCTCTATCACTGATGTGCTTGAGAATGAGCTTTGGCACTAAATTCAAGAATCTGTAGCATGAATGAGGGCAAGCCATTCCCGAATTCTATTCATGGCTTTTTAGATATCACTGAATTGCCTGAGAATGCTGTATGGCACTAAGTTCAAGCATATTAGATATTACGAAACCAAATTAACTAGAAATAATAATATATCTCGCACCATAAGAAGGTTAAGCTCAACAATATGAGGTAGCCAAATATTGACCAAGAAAGGCGAACATTAAACCTGATCTAATCCGGCTTGATATTAAGTTCAATATGAGATAAGAATATAATGATACGAACAAATGGTTACAATATAAAAAGATAGAATATAATGATACTTTGCAAAAACTTATCATGACTGGTGTATATTTACGGGTGTAGAGATATGACCATTAACTTATTTCCCAAAGAACGTAATGTTAGTATATTAAACAATAAAAATAATTTCTTATTTAGGTTGGGATACCAACCGCGCATGCTTCCATTCGTTAGAGTTAGTCAAATTGTTTTCAGCCTTGAAATACAGGTGTTTCGCAGATTTTTTTTTTTAGGCGGGGAGGGACGGGGGAGGCTCGTGCTCCTAAACAAAGGGACCCCCTGGGCTGCCCCTAATAACATAGCCTAGCACTAAGAGTCCATGTGCTAGTTTGTTAGCAGGAAATTAAATACAGTATATCGAAATGAAAGCAAATATTTTGTTGTCAACTATATGATATAAATTCAAGTTTATGAAATGTATAATGGAAAAAATTAGATCCATTTACTAGCCAATGGGAGCATCTCAAAATAGTTAGTACTCTATTGCATATTCCCGCACTTGAAGTGTGGTTCTCTCTCTGTAAAATAATTAATGGCCCGATACCTGTATTGATGGTATGCACTTGAAAGTGATCTTAATTAAAGGCCATACTAGAAAGTCATGTTTTTGTATATAAAAAGTATATTCCCGTACACATGTGTTGCAGAACAAGTTAAAATTTTGCTTGAAAGATTAGTTGGGAATTTATTAAACAATTAACTCAAAGGTTATTAGAGAGGTGAAAAACTTGCTGGATACCCCTCTTTTATCAAAATATTGGCCTACCTAAAGTAGTCAAAATTAGCAGAATGTATTTTCATGCAAAACAGTAGGTAATAATGACTCCGTAAAGGCATGCAGGTATAAGACTTATTTATCTCAAGAGATACTATAATCGTCACATCTTTAGAACTGGCTGAAGTCTTAACTCGTTCTATTCGATTCGGACACATTAGACTTTTCACACACATTTTCGGTAAAATTAATTAACAAATAAATAGGCTTCGAAGGGGATTTATTATGATGGAACTTCAAAATTTTTAAGTTACTTTCGTCTGTTCCTGAATTTTCGAATATGCAGACAGTTGACTAGAATGGTGAAAATAAAAGAATGCAAATACATCAGTGATATCCATGGGTTAATTTATCAATTAAAACAGATCGATTTAAACATGATTTACCATCATAACATCAGGATGATTGTTTTAAGGTATGATATGCTTTGCTGATATATTAGTAGCGATGTGCATGCATGAGAATAGTTCATGTGAAAACGGAAAATAGCTTCACTAAGGGACCACCCATTTAATTTATGGGGGGAAGGGAGGGGAGGGGGAACCTGGACAGGCGGTTGCTAAGTGAAACACAGTGGTGACGAGGGCAGCTCTACAGAGAGCCACCAAATCAAAAACAGCCGCATGAACCGTATCTATTCATGATTTGCATCTAAAGTTGTCAGGAGGTTTATTTTTGTTGTTGTTATTGTTGTTGTTGTTTTACCGCAGCTGGTTTGTTTTATTTTCAAAATATGTATTGGTAGATGCAATGTTTTAAAAAAATTGCTGTCTGATAAATGAGCATAAAATGCTGCAATGTGAGTCTATACGTTGATTGATATGTTATCTGTGAGTCTATACGTTGATTGATATGTTATCTGTGAGTCTATACGTTGATTGATATGTTAACTGTGAGTCTATACGTTGATTGATATGTTATCTGTGAGTCTATACGTTGATTGATATGTTAACTGTGAGTCTATACGTTGATTGATATGTTATCTGTGAGTTTATACGTTGATTGATATGTTATCTGTGAGTCTATACGTTGATTGATATGTTATCTGTGAGTCTATACGTTGATTGATATTTTATCTGTGAGTCTATACGTTGATTGATATGTTATCTGTTGTTACGACTCTATGGTCTAAGAAAAATGTAACAGAAAGAAAGTGAAACCAAGAAATCAAGTAAAAATCAACAAGCAATTTATTACTAGATAATTAAAATGAAAAAATCAAAAAGTCACTTACAGTAATGTGTTTATGTATCCTAATAATCCAATAAGAATGATTGTTCTAATCACAAGTCCTAAATATAGAATGTGTCCTTGAATGTTATTATGTGCCAATGGTCTCCAAAGTCCTGATGTACTAGAAATCTTGATGTGCTGAAGTCAAAATGAAGTAATCCAAAATCTCTGAATAAGTTCACATAAATTCCAAAATTGTCAATCAAAATTCCAAAATCCAAAAGTTTATGAGCACTGTTATAATCCAATGAATATTTAAAAATAATTCCTCTCTTAGAATTTGGAATGAATTTTCACAACTGTAATAGCTCTTTACAAGACTGATGGTAATGTCGAACTGAACAAAATGTCTACCAAACATGGTATATATAAAGATTGGTCACATGACAGAATGTTCTAGAATATGAGTCACATGACAGAATGTTCTAGAATGTGTGTCATCTTAATGGAATTTTTACTTGTAAACAAAAATTCAACCTTGACCTTCAAATTGAGAAAACATATTGATCAAAACAACCTAATTCAAGGACACTAGTTATACATGTTTTTCCTAATAAACATAAAGATTTAAGCAAATATTAAAGTGAAGAAACATTTACAATTTCCTAAAATATTTATAATATTATATAAACATCATACATAACACCTCCCCTCATAAAGAAAAAGAAAGATTTATGTAATAAAGCTTTCTTTTGAATATATATCTAATACTATAATAACCAAAATTACATAAGAACATGTTTTATGATACTGGACTTAATTATATCAAGCAATATTACATTTCTAGGCACGTGAGAGTGCATCTGCAATCACATTGTCTTTTCCCCTGATGTGTTTAATGTCAATGTTATATTCCTGCAATATCAAACTCCATCTCAACAATCTCCGATTTTTATCTTTCATTTTGTTGATGAAAGTAAGGGGATTGTGATCACTGTACACAATAATTGGAGAAAGAGCTGAGGTAACATACACTTCAAAATGCTGTAAAGCCAATATCAAAGCCAAACATTCCTTCTCAATTGTGGAATAATTTTTCTGGTGCTTGTTTAGTTTTTTAGAAAAATAACACACAGGGTGATCCACACCACTTTTGTCTTCCTGAATCAATACTCCACAAACCCCTACATCACTTGCATCAACAGATAATTTAAATGATTGGCTAAAATTTGGTGCAGAAAGAACTGGTGCATTCTTAAGCATGGCCTTTAACTTGTCAAAAGATTCCTGATACTTGTCAGACCAATGAAATTTGGTTTTCTTACTCAATAAACTTGTCAAAGGTTCAGCAATTTTGGAAAAATTGGAACAAAATTTCCGATAATATCCAGCCATACCTAGAAATCGCATCAGTTGCTTTTTACAAATTGGAACTTGAAATTCAGAGATAGCTTTGACTTTAGCTTCTATAGGTTTAACTTGACCTTGTCCCACAATATGTCCTAAAAATGTGACACAAGCATGGCAAAACTCACTTTTGCTCAAATTAATTGTCAGATTCGCATCACTGAGTCGATCGAAGAATTTTCGAATTGTTTCCAAATGATCTTCCCAGGTGTTGTTGTAGATAATGACGTCATCGATATAAGCGTCACAATTATCAAGACCAAATGTTATCATGTTCATCAGACGTTGAAACGTTGAAGGCGAATTTTTCATTCAAAACGGCATGACTTTATATTGATAAAGTCCATCTGGAGTTGCAAATGCTGAAATTTCTTTTGCCCTTTCCGTCAGTAGAATTTGCCAGAATCCTTTTAAAAGGTCAAACTTGGTGACATATTCCGCATTTCCAATTTTATCAATGCAATCGTCCATTCTTGGGATTGGAAATGAATCAGTGTTGGTGACACTGTTGACTTTTCTATAGTCAGTACACATACGGAATGTATTATCTGGCTTGGGAACAAGAATACATGGTGAACTCCAGTTACTTTTACTTGGTTCTATGAAATCATTCTCCAGTAAATACTGAATTTCTTTCTTCAGATAGTTCTGTTTGAGAGGATTCATCCTATAAGGATGCTGTTTCACAGGCGCAGAATCTACAATGTCAACGTCATGATAAATTTTACTTGTTCGTGTTGGAACATCAGGAAACAAGTGCTCATAGTCATGTAATAGCTGTTTTAGTTCATTTCTTTCCTGTTGTTGTAGATGTGAAAGTTTCTGGTCTAGGTTGTTCAATATTTCTGAATTCCGAAGATTGGTTATACCAGAGTCACTATAGTCTGATCGTATTCCATCGTTGATATCTTCACTGTGTGGGACAGGTACAACTAAACTAACAGAATAATTAGCTGAGCTATCTCTGTCAAAATATTCCTTTAACATATTTATATGACAAAGTTGTTTCTGTTTCCGTCTCCCAGGAGTGTTAATGATATAATTTAAGTCATTTACTTTCTTTTCAACGGTATAAGGACCATAACATTTAGCCTGAAGAGGATTCTGAGGTATGGGAAAGAGAGCCAGAACTTTGTCACCAGGTTTAAAACTCCTTTCCTGTGAATTTCTGTCATACCTTAATTTCATTTTTGACTGGGTAGTGTGAAGATTAGTTCTTGCTACTTCACAGGCCTTTGACAACTTGTATTTGAAATCAGAAACATAATCAAGAAGATTAATCTTTGAATCTTCATTTGAAAGAAGTTTCTCTTTCAATAATTTCAATGGTCCACGGACAGTATGACCAAAAACTAGTTCAAAGGGACTAAAACCCAACGACTCTTGAACTGATTCCCTAACAGCAAACAACAACAAATGAACACCCTCATCCCAATCCTTTTCTGTATCAAAGCAATATGATCGAATCATATTCTTCAAAGTTTGATGAAATCTTTCCAAAGCACCTTGACTTTCAGGGTGATAGGCAGAAGATTTAAACTGTTGGATGCCTAATTCATGCATAACTTGTTGGAAAATTCCAGACATAAAATTTGACCCTTGATCCGACTGGACAGATTTGGGAAGGCCAACAAGTGTAAAAAACTTCACCAAAGCTTTCACAATAGTTTTAGTTTTTATATTTCTCAGAGGAATTGCCTCTGGAAATCTTGTAGATGCACACATGATGGTCAACAAGTATTGGTTGCCTGACTTGGTTTTAGGTAAAGGACCAACACAGTCTACCATTATTCTACTAAATGGTTCATCAAATGCAGGAATAGGTTGCAGATGAGCCTTAGGTATCTTCTGATTGGGTTTTCCTACCATTTGACAAGTGTGACAAGATCTGCAGTATTTAGAAACATCACTTTTAAGTTTCGGCCAATAAAAATGATTCAAGATCTTGTGATAAGTCTTACGGACTCCTAAATGACCAGCCAAAGGAGTTTCATGGGCTAAATTAAGAATTTCCTGTCGATATGACTTAGGAACAACAATTTGATAGCTCACTGACCACTCGTCACCAGCGGGTACCTCAGGTGGTCTCCATTTCCTCATAAGGACCCCATTTTTCACAAAGTAACACACTGGAACTTGTGTGGCTTCAGTTTCACTAATAGCCCTCTGAAACAAACAAGATATCTCGGGATCTTGCTCCTGTTCAACGACAAGAGATTGTCGTTTGTCACCCTGAGTAGGACAAAGAGAATGAGTTGCCAAAAGAGGATCACTGTGATCAATACCATTTGATTGATCAATACCTGAGGAAAAAGTAACCTCATCAAAAAACTGACCAATACATGTGTCAGCTAAAGGAATAATATCCTGATCAACATCAATCTCAAGAGCTCTTTTTTCCATAGCTCTAGTAACTGCACAAGCAGGGTACAAATCAGGGATTTCAGTTTCGACAGGATCAACTCTGATCCAAACAAGGCTTGTCAGTTACAAGTGGATTAACCACAACCTTATCTCCAGCTAGGTCATTGCCTAGTAATAAATGAACACCCTCTATGGGTAAAGAAGTCACTGCCCCAACAGTCACAGGTCCAGAAACTAAGTCTGATGCCAAATTTACACAATGGAGAGGAACATTTACAAAGCCGCACTCAACTCCCTGAACAAGAACACTTTCACTTGAAGAAGACTCCTCAGACAAAGGCAAAGTACCTGATAATAAAAGACTCTGAGAAGCTCCAGTGTCCCTTAATATTTTAATTGGGATAGGTTTGGCAGAATCACCAATAAGTGATATAGAACCTTCTGACATGAATGGTTTATAAGCCTCCAAAATAGAATCAGACTGGGGTTTGTTTGACCCAACAAATGTATTGCTTTCAATACAAGACCGTGACCTTGACCTCGTAGAAATAAGAGCATTTGGAAAAGCTCTGTCTTTTCTCTGTTGCTTATTTTTCAACTTGAAGCAATCAGAAATAACGTGCCCTTTCGTTTTACAATAAGTGCACGTAGGAAGAGATAAGGATTTCTGATCAGTCTTATCAGATGTTTGATTCCTAACAGTTGTGCTGTTGTGAAATTTGGAAATACTCGAATGAGATTGAAATGGTTTTTTACCAGAAAACTGCTGAGAGGACGACTTATTGCCAAATGAAATTTTGTGAGTCAAGGAATAATCATCAGCCATACGAGCAGCATTTTCCAAAGTTTCCACTTTCTGCTCGTCAAGATAGGTTTTAACATCACTATGGATGCACCTCTTGAACTCTTCAATTAATACGAGCTGTCTGAGGTTATCATAAGCTTGATCAACTTTCTTGGCTGAGCACCACCTATCAAATAGTTGTTCTTTATCCCTTGCAAATTCGACATGAGTTTGTCCAGTTTCTTTTCTACAATTCCTAAACCTTTGTCGATATGCCTCTGGTACCAACTCATAAGCTTTCAAGATGTACTCCTTAACCAAATCATAATCAGTGCTTTGTTGTACTGACAGTGAAGTGTAGACTTCACGAGCTTTGCCAATAAGTACACTTTGTAATAACAAAGTCCAATGCTCTCTGGGCCATTTCAAGTTTTCAGCTATTTTCTCGAAATGAAGAAAGTATTTATCTACTTCTTTTTCCTGAAAAGGGGGTACTAACCTAATATATCTAGTAACATCAAAACCTGGACTTGTGTTTAAAGGAGTGGAGTGTGCTCTGTTTGCCAGTTCTAATTCTCTTAATTTAAATTGCATTTCCCTTTCTTCTCTTTGCATCTGTATTTGTCTCTCCTCTTTCTCTCTCTCCCTCTCCCTCTGCATTTGCCTCTCTTCGTTCTCTCTCTCCATCTGCATTTGCATCTGCCTCTCTTCCTTCTGCATTTGTAGCTGCCTCTCTTCTTTCTCTCTCTCTCTCTGAATCTGAAGCTTTACCAATTCTAAATCAATCTGGTTCTTTAACTCTAATTCCCTTAATTTCCTGTCAGAACCAGATACAGGCTTTCTCTTCAAACTTAAAGCACTGCTATCAAAAATTCCCTTTCCTACTAAATACTGAATCAAAATAATCTTTATCTCCTGTTTTGTCAATGATACTTTTGCCTCAGATAGACTGTATTTTCTGGCAAGCTCGAGCAACTCATCCTTTCTCATGCACTCTAACTCCTCATGGGTAGGTTTTGAAATGAAATTCTGAACATTAGATGCCATTGTAAATGCTTGTTGGTTTCACACAAAACAAATTTCTTTATTAAAAATCTTTGCCAAAGACAAAAAAAAAATAATTCCAAAACAAAATCAATATGAATTTCAAAGATAAATTTAATATCTCTAATATGCTTTAAAGAAATTCAATCCCGGAACGGCCCCCAATTTCTGTTACGACTCTATGGTCTAAGAAAAATGTAACAGAAAGAAAGTGAAACCAAGAAATCAAGTAAAAATCAACAAGCAATTTATTACTAGATAATTAAAATGAAAAAATCAAAAAGTCACTTACAGTAATGTGTTTATGTATCCTAATAATCCAATAAGAATGATTGTTCTAATCACAAGTCCTAAATATAGAATGTGTCCTTGAATGTTATTATGTGCCAATGGTCTCCAAAGTCCTGATGTACTAGAAATCTTGATGTGCTGAAGTCAAAATGAAGTAATCCAAAATCTCTGAATAAGTTCACATAAATTCCAAAATTGTCAATCAAAATTCCAAAATCCAAAAGTTTATGAGCACTGTTATAATCCAATGAATATTTAAAAATAATTCCTCTCTTAGAATTTGGAATGAATTTTCACAACTGTAATAGCTCTTTACAAGACTGATGGTAATGTCGAACTGAACAAAATGTCTACCAAACATGGTATATATAAAGATTGGTCACATGACAGAATGTTCTAGAATATGAGTCACATGACAGAATGTTCTAGAATGTGTGTCATCTTAATGGAATTTTTACTTGTAAACAAAAATTCAACCTTGACCTTCAAATTGAGAAAACATATTGATCAAAACAACCTAATTCAAGGACACTAGTTATACATGTTTTTCCTAATAACATAAAGATTTAAGCAAATATTAAAGTGAAGAAACATTTACAATTTCCTAAAATATTTATAATATTATATAAACATCATACATAACACTGTGAGTCTATACGTTGATTGATATTTTATCTGTGAGTCTATATGTTAACTGTGAGTCTATACGTTGATTGATATTTTATCTGTGAGTCTATACGTTGATTGATATGTTATCTGTGAGTCTATACGTTGATTGATATTTTATCTGTGAGTCTATACGTTGATTGATATGTTATCTGTGAGTCTATACGTTGATTGATATTTTATCTGTGAGTTTATACGTTGATTGATATGTTATCTGTGAGTCTGTACGTTGATTGATATGTTAACTGTGAGTCTATACGTTGATTGATATGTTATCTGTGAGTCTATACGTTGATTGATATGTTATCTGTGAGTCTATACGTTGATTGATATTTTATCTGTGAGTCTATAAGTTGATTGATATTTTATCTGTGAGTCTATAAGTTGATTGATATGTTATCTGTGAGTCTATACGTTGATTGATATGTTATCTGTGAGTCTATACGTTGATTGATATGTTATCTGTGAGTCTATACGTTGATTGATATGTTAACTGTGAGTCTATACGTTGATTGATATGTTATCTGTGAGTCTATACGTTGATTGATATTTTATCTGTGAGTCTATACGTTGATTGATATGTTATCTGTGAGTCTATACGTTGATTGATATGTTATCTGTGAGTCTATACGTTGATTGATATGTTATCTGTGAGTCTATACGTTGATTGATATGTTAACTGTGAGTCTATACGTTGATTGATATGTTATCTGTGAGT
Organism: Margaritifera margaritifera; assembly: GCA_029931535.1. Classification (NCBI taxonomy): domain Eukaryota; kingdom Metazoa; phylum Mollusca; class Bivalvia; order Unionida; family Margaritiferidae; genus Margaritifera; species Margaritifera margaritifera. The sequence continues at coordinate 924,478 of JAQPZY010001520.1, forward strand.
CTATACGTTGATTGATATTTTATCTGTGAGCCTATACGTTGATTGATATGTTAACTGTGAGTCTATACGTTGATTGATATTTTATCTGTGAGTCTATACGTTGATTGATATGTTATCTGTGAGTCTATACGTTGATTGATATGTTATCTGTGAGTCTATACGTTGATTGATATGTTATCTGTGAGTCTATACGTTGATTGATATGTTAACTGTGAGTCTATACGTTGATTGATATGTTAACTGTGAGTCTATACGTTGATTGATATGTTAACTGTGAGTCTATACGTTGATTGATATGTTATCTACTTTTATAACTTTTATATGATACCATATAGTTCTTTTCTTTTCATCTAATCCATTTATTCATCTTTACATGAATTCTATTCCCTAGCATTAAATCATATTTGATTGTGTAAGATGTGCCTGTTTTGTGAATGAGTGATCCAGTATCCAAATATTTCCTAACACTGAACAAAAATATATATTTTTGAAATTTGTCTTCTTATAAAGTTGTTTCAAAGAATTATCTAAATTACTGAATCTCAATGATATTCAGATCAAGAGTTATGTTGCTAATCGACTGGTCTGCACAGATGTAATAGTAAAGTCGTTGATATATGATAATGTAATATAAATTATGTTCTTGTTTCTATGTAATTTATAAACACTGTGATAGAAAGCACTGAAACTGGTTTCAGAATTTAGAATATACAATATATTTATATTAACAAAATATAGAATACGGCGTGCAAAAAAAAAAAAAAAAAAGAAATAGACCTCTTTGGATTTAATTCGTTTATCATCAGGTGATCAATATGAAAATTGTCTGCTGTCCACCCAATATTATTACCAACACTTTTCATCATGGTGTCAACGCAAAAGTAAATATTTGTAAGATAAGAACAATTCGTTTTTTCGTCAGCAGCTGCCGTATTAGGGGCAAGAGACTGGCTTGAACAATTGATTTAATATCAAACATGGGTGTAATAACAACTGTGCTGCTTTTGTTGATGGAATATGTATAAGTGTGTGTGTCTGTGTGTCTGTGTGTGTATAAATGGGATATGAGCGTATAAGAGGTCCTGTGAGCCTGACAATGCGAACCATAAGGTAAAATGACAACAGCTGTGGAACTTTAGGAGGCACTGTGAGCATAGGTTAGGATTACATTCATTTATTAATAGAAATAAAGAATGCCAATTCTCGCCATCAATTTTACTTTAATTTTGTGTCATACAACAGTCGATGATTGAAAGCCTTGAAATTCATCATTCATCTTGATGTTTTTCACATTAGGACCGCACCTGTATCTTCCACATAAAGATCCACTCGTGGGAAGTGGTTTATGAGCAATTCACTTAATACAGTTCTACCTGTAATTAAGAGGAGACACTTACCTGTATGTTGACTCTTTATCCTGCCTTGAGCTACACACATAAGAACACAGCCAACAACCCTTTTTGCTTTCGCAATCTGCAGTTTCTATGATTAAATATGGCTCTTATATTTGCAGCACCAATAAATATATCTTCCAATAATGACGTCACCATGCTATGAATCCTAGAATAACGTAGGGCCTGTTTGGGGGTAATCTAAGTTAAGTCGTTGCCATAAATAGAGTTATATACGAGCTACTTGACTGATGGGAAAATTACAACTTGTTATAAACCAATTCACCTCTCGGAAATATGGAGAATGCCCTGCATTCTCTTTAGCATATATATTTCTTGAAAACCTATGGTCTCTATCTCTCTCTCTCTCTCTCTCTCTCTCTGACATATTTTCCAGTGACTGGTTCAGGTCATGACTGGATGATGTGGGGTGGAACTCTGAAAATGTACACAATGAAAATTATTGACATGAAAAATGAATGACATGACATGAAGATAACTGAACTGGAAAATAGCAGGCATGGAAAATGCAGGCACTGAAAAAACTGACACAATTAAATGAGTGACCCGGGGCAGAAAAATGACAGACAAAGACAACAGTGGAAAATATATGCACTGGAAAATGACAGACAAGTACTACAACGGAAAATGCAAACACTGAAAAATGAAAGAAAATTAAAGACAAATGCAACAGGACAGATCGCTATTCTTACTTCCCGGTCTGTACTCATGCATGGTGGTAATCCTTGGATTAGAATTGGGGATTGATGGTATTGAGCTAAATGAAGCTGTTTATTCTTTAGAATCTGAGCATTGTGGTCTTACTGTCTGTGTGTATGTCGGCGATGGTGCACAGCAAATAATCAGGCATTGATGCTAGCGTGAAAGTGAAATATGTACCCTATTGTGCTTTGTTTTATTTACAGTTCAGCTTCTCTGCAAAATGCCGAATAACCAATGAGAAGAACTTCACTGTGAGTTCATCTTTGAAGATACATTACACTAACATCTGATGTATTAGGATTTGAACGCATTGGAAAATTCAGTACTGACAAACATATATAGTGACTGTATATGTAAACTAATTGTGTACTGAGTAATATCAGTCAGCAATTTTAATACTAAACTAAATTATGTGAGAATCATGGGGATTCAGAATATGCGTGTCTGCAGTATTTTATTGAAGCTAAAATCTCTTCTGTTCATCTGAATGTGACTGTTTAACCATGCTGAATGTAGCTTTGTTTTCGCGGCTGATAACGTCTGGTAGAATCTTATGGGAAACAGTTTCACGGTATGAAAATCAACCTCTTCTTAAGATTCCCAACACATGGAGTCACGTACAAATTTGGTTGCGACCCGCCTTCCTGTGCGGTGACTGTAAGCCGGGAAAAAAAATTAGGTCACGTAAAAGTTTGGTTTTGAACCCGCCCTCCTGTGCGATGGCGCCAGCCGCACATTTTACCTGTGAAGTTACGTTAGACATCAATAATTCGTTACAGACTCAAACTTTACTGCTCTAAATGTTCATCGATTGATCACATATGCCGAGATTAGTTCATATTTGTAATGAACACTAAGCGTGTCATTCAAAACATATGGGATACTAGTAATTCAGTATTGAAAATCAATATGATTCCGTTTCAACCTGCATTTTGGATTGAGAACCTATGACCACATACATGAGTTACTTTTAAGCGACTGGTATCTTGTCGAGTAACGAAACTAGACACGGTCACATTTAAGTGGTAATATGTGGCATTTGGGAGCACAAGGGGGAATAAACATTATGCCGTCGGTTTACATGGAAATGACACTTGGGGGCACATGGGATCAGGAGAAATTTACATGGAAATGACAGTTGGGGGTCACAAGGGGAATTAACATTAGGCTGACATATTGAAAAATAAATATGGGACACAAGGGGGAGTTAACAAGGGAATGGCACTTGGGGGTACAAGGTAGATTTACATGGAAATTACACTATGGGGCACAAGAGCTGCCATGTTGAAAAATGTATACTGCATAAAGGGAGTTTATATGTTAGGAGCACGGATGTAAAGAAAAACATTCCTCAAAAGTGGAGATGCGGACGTGAAAGAAAACATCTTATAAAAAAAAATCAAAAATTCAAAAATTGACAGAGAGAATGTAAAATAGCATGTCAAAAAGAATTTGTGTAAAATACAAGCCAACACAATTTTTTTCTAAATCAACATTTTGTATTAAGCCCTGCTAACCAAAACATTAGCAAACAAATGAAGAGGAAGGATTAGGGTTAGTCCCTTTCTTTTCATGTACAAATACCAGACATTAAACATGAACATATTTACAAGGTTGACAACGTTGCTGATTAAGATTATATTTCCAATGATCTAGTACAGTGTCATTTTGTTATCGATGAACACTACGTGTCTGTGCTAAAGAAAATTGTTAGCCATATTGTTAACAAAAACACCTTACTAATTTGTCATCGTTTCAAAAGAAATCAAGTTTAATACAAGCCAATAAATGATTGTTTCTTTCTCTTCCTCACTTGTGGTCTGTGACTGCTGTTCTGGATAGAAAACATCATCCTCACCTGCCTACGTGGGCTGGTGTTCCATGTTTTAATAGTCTAGGATCAGTGCAAACTGAAGTTCTACACGGAGCTGCCTTGATCTGGAGTGAAATCATTTACGCACAAAGCATGTCCTTCGACGTAACCGTTGTACGAAATGCCGTGGTTACTGTTTGTTCCTAATTTTCCTGTAGCTCCAAAAAGAGCCACGTAAGATCTTAAGTAATTTTTTCGGACAAAATTAGGTTCAAAAGGTCTGGTACACAACGTCTGGCCATCTGGGATAACTTTTATTTTGGACACGTTGACGTGTTGGAACTTAAAATAATTTTAATCAATAGCTCCGTTGACGGCTGCATTGCTGACGATGCCAGTGAGCAAATGCTTAGGCAATTAACCTTGGAAAACATGACCTTCGATTTTGGATCGGAGTCCGGAGGCAATAGTGAAGGTTTTGACTTCCAATCCTAGCAGGGATACTTTTCTGTCTTTCTGCTCAGAGTTTAACTGATACCGTTTCCCACATTAGGTAAAACGTCCACACGTCGTACGTAGAATCTATCTCCTTCAATGTTCGTTTTGTACCCGTTAGCATTAATCATCAAACTGAACACAGTACTACTTCGATTCAGTCTCAGACGTACATCCACACCATTCAGCAAACATATGTCTTGCATCCACATGTCCAAGTGTAATCGATCCATCAGTTTTAGACTACATCTTTATTTTCTTTTCTTTTGGCGGTCGTTAAATTCAACATTGTGAGAATCATAATCGGCTGTCAAAACTGTGCCGTAGAAATTGTTCATAGTGTCAGTTTTCGACACCACAAAGGCATCCAGATGTGTGCTGTTTGGGCTTCTTTTCCGTACGCCAAGATATGTTCCAGATACGATAGGTAAGGGTAAGTGTCCACGCTGCTGCTGACTAGTTGGCTGTTCGAGTGCAAATCCACTTATCTGAGCAACGAATGCATAAAATTGTTAACGGGAGCTACTCTGTCATCAGCACCTGGATTGGTGTTGTCCGTTTAGGGAACTTTGACTTTTAGGTACAAGTAACGTTTACTCGGTTTGTCCTTTAAAACTCGATAGGAGCTGAAGTGGTCAAAGACGACACGGGAAGAAATTATATCCATTGGGATTCTTGCATCGTCATCATAGTAGGTGGCATGGCAAAGCAAACAAATCGATTTCTGACTTTAAACTTTTGGAAGAATCTCGGTGCATAATATTTTTGCTTTTTTAGTAATCAAAAACGTCTAAATCTCTGATACTGTTCTTCTTTTCATATTCTTTTTTCTGACCGTGTCTACGAGATCTGAAGGGTTTCTGACATCTCTTTCTGCCTTGTCTTTGCTGTGGCGTAGAGGATTAATCAGTGCCTTTGAAAGTGTGTCTCGGCGACCCAGGATTTGTTTTCCTGTTTTAATCAACACCTTTTTCCTGCTTTCATCAAGGCTTGTTTGGGACTTTGTTAATCAATCAGCACGTTTTGGAGAAATTCTTTTCCTTGAGTCAAAGCTGCATCTTTTAAAGCATGCAATTTTCGAGTGACCATAGATTTTATGACGCGTCCTACCGTACGAAAAGCCGAATTTAATATATCCCCCAAACAATATCGTCGAATTACTCCTTTATACACAGGATACATCTGTTTAAATTCAGTGGAGAAGAGTTTTAGAAAATGTCGTTTCATTGTGCATTTTCCTTTCGAAAATAAAATATTTTGCCAAGATCTCCTTTATACTAATATTGACACTGTCAAAGTACAATTTCCTGACAGGAAAATAACGAGGATGTACAAATTCGTGAACGTGATACGTGATTCTACCCACAATTACAAACAAACTTGGAGGAAAAGTGACTGACAGCGTATTTGCGTTGGAAAAATATAATTTGAGACCATGAGAAGGTGGGTGGTACTGAATTAGTACTCCTCGGCAAGTTTTATCCAGTGCTTTGCCAAACCGATCATTAAAAATATTTAAAATCGTATCTTAAAATAAAATCATGTAGGAATTCTAATGAAATAGATGTTCAATTGGGGATTCCCGGGTGCTATTTGTTTGGTTCTGTAATAGCCAGGATGATTTTTGTCCAAGTTTTCTTAGACTTATTCGCTGAGTATTTCGTCGCCACGAGTGGTTTAATCTCCAGCCACATTACAGACTTGAGTGGGATTAATGATTTCTACCAAAGTCACTTCACAATGAACTTCGTGGTATACTTGTTTGGATTGTTGTTGGGAAACACATACTTAGAACTGTCACTAGGTAATGTTAAACAAAATTGATTATTATGCACAGTTCCATGGTTCTTTTCTTGTCTCAGAGAAGTCACTCGCTGTCAAAGGATGCAACTGTGATTGGAAGAGTTGTGACTGGTTGGCGAGGCTACTGTTGTTGTTACTATCGGTATATTTAAACGAAGGAACAGGACTAAGATAACCAATCCAATTGCTGAGCAAATGTGTCCACAATTGTTTATCTCCTTATTGCCAACTCAAATTCCCAATGGCTGCTTCGGTGACACAATACACCACAAAGATATGGCAGAAAAAGACGATTTGATTTTCAGGAACACGTTCTCCATATCATACCCACAGTGTTTGTTGTCTTAGTTCTTGAATAGATAAATTCTGAGAAGGAGATGCAGTAGTGTAGATTTTGAAAACACACCGATGACACAAAACAAATATTTGTAACTTTGATTGTACGACACAAAATGAGAGACATAAACTAAATCAGCTTGCACATGATGATCGATTCCTGCTACTTTAATTTGACTCCTAGACAATTTTGGTCGAATGGGTTTGTGTAACGCGTACGTCAGTTGTTCTTGTAACCATTGTTGTACATGTTACAGACGTTCACTTTTGAGTTTGGTTTTGGCTGTACGATACAATTGTTGACTTCCTCCTTAACCAGCCGCATGAGAAGGATTGTAGTATATGCTTTCTAAAAGTGTATCCATGTTGCTCTTGCTGTTTAATAAGTCACCCACTATTCGATACTTTGTAGCTTCGGCATTAGTATCCCATCGTACAAGCGAACGAATAATGACACCGCCTAAAGATCTACTTGCACCTGGTCTCAAGATAATTTGTGTTTTTGGTTTGATTATCAATTCGTGGATCAGCAAGTTGTGACAAGGCTACATTATGGTTTTATTTTCTTTTTAAAAAACGTTTTGTTTGACGTGCAATGTGAATGATACCTTGTAGTAATTTAAGTGATGTGAACGTAAACCATCGTAAGATTTCTTTGAGACTAGCTTCTAACAATTGTAAGCGCACTTGTGCATTTTATATTTCGCGGCTAATGGCATACAGAGTCACAGGATGAAGCCGGGTTGGGACTGGATTAGTGAAGACACCGAAAGCAACTGCGTTAATAAGATGTTTATTTATAAACGCAATTTAAAGATGAACAAATCTGACACCATTATAACAAAAAGATAAGGAAAATTATAAAGTTCCTAACATGGAACTATCAACAACAAGTAACACAACGAGAAAAATCAAAGATGGATTTAACACATGGAATTTTAAACAAACGTGAATAGCATCCTATCACCAATCGACAAATAAGAGTATATGATTTACACCCCAATATAAACAAGGTCTTATTAAGTACCAAGGGTGACCAAAGCATGTGATTTATGCACTTATCAATAGAATACTCATTTATCCATCAATCTGTTAACTCGTCAATTTATCAATTTAACAAGCGATGTTGGAATATGAATTATGAATCCGTCGTTCATATAACGATATTGAAATGGGGATGTATGAAATTATGAATATGTCGTTCATATAACGATATTGAAATGGGGATGTACGAAATTATGAATCTATCACACGTATAGCGATATTGAAATGGGAATGAATGTAATTTTGCACAGATAGCAATATTGAGATAACAATCAAATGGAACACGCAATAAATATAACTATCGTGGCGTCCGTTTGACTACCAAGATGTATCTACGGTTCCACCCGCTCTAGTCCATGGTCAAGGAGCCACCACGCATGGTCCACCCCTCCCAGTCTGTTGAAGGGTCCCTCGAGAGCCTTCACATTAACACAGACCCGTTGATCGAGAAGCCTTGGTCCCTCGCATCGAGAAAACCAGTACACTCTTCCGAAACAACGTCACCAGACACAGCGTACACGTCACACGAAACCACACAGAGTTCTGTGACTTCACACACCACCAAACCATACATATGGAACAGCTAAAAGTATAACAACTAAACCGTGTAGTACATATGACACGGTTAGTACTTTTGTATTGATATATGTTGCGCATGCGCGCACATGAATTACGCCTCGTTACACATTACATTAATCATTCAATGCATGCCGCGTATAATTAAATAATACCCGTCTGTTCAGTTACAACAAATAGCTAACTTGAACCAGCCTATAGGATTTCTAATATCATGGCGTTGTATGACCTAGGTAGTGACTCTCTGTAGAATTTAGAATAAATTCTAAAACATCTAATATATGAAACAATTATGTCATATAAAACGAATAGTGATAAAGAATACAATCTTAAATTTCACATACCTCTACAGCTGAAGTTTTGCTCCCGTAAAGAGGTAAGCTTTCTGACAAGACTCATCGTAGTGTAATTTGTTTATAGAGAATTCGCTCTATATGTACTCTAGCTGTGACAGATATGCGCAGCAGCTAGGTACGTGAGTTTTCACTGCAGGCAATTTGCACGTGCAGCATGGGGTGAATCGCGCTCAGTATTTCAAAATAACTAGAGCCGAAAAGATAAACAACCCCCGAGTAACGCTCTAGTCGGAAACGAAACCCGAATACATTTTTGATCACATATACATATTGATATAAACCATACAATTCCGTGACAATACCTCCCCCCTTAAAAAAAGTGGAAGCACTTTTAGAAAATCACGGAATTTTGCAAAAATACAAACTGAAACGTATTATTTACATTACCAGAATATCATGGTAGGAAAAAAAAAACTGCAAATCACACTCTGCTTAAATAATCGGCCCCTACATTTTCCGACCCTCTGATTGCTTCGATCCGGAAACGATATGGCTGCAGAGTCAATGCCCAACGCATCAATCTTGCGTTGGCAACTTTTGCCTTGTTCAAATATATGAGAGGCTGATGGTCCGTTTCAAGGACAAATTCCCTTCCGAAAAGGTACGTGTGGAATTTACCTACACCCCACACCAGTGCCAAGCACTCCTTTTCGATCACGGAGTAGTTTTGCTCCCTAGGCAGCAATTTCCTACTAGCATAAGCTATGGGTAACTTTACCCCGTCTTGCTCCTGTAGCAAAACTGCTCCTAAGCCCGTGTCGAATGCATCAGTTCTCAATATGAACGATCTATTTAATTCTGGCGACTTTAGGATCGGTGCACTGATCAATCTTGCCTTAAGGGCGTTAAAAGCTTTCTCTTGGCATAAACCCCAAGAAACTTTATTTGGCTGCCCTTTCCTAGTCAAATCCGTCAATGGACTAGCTATAGCGGCGAAATTTGGAACGAACTTCCTATAAAAACCTATCAATCCAAAAAACGATCGTATCTGTTTCTTGGTTTCTGGCCTAGGAGCGTCTTTAATCGCGTCAATTTTATCAGGGTGGGGTTTTAACTGCCCTGACCCACTTACTAGATGGCCCAAGCATTCCAAGTTAGAATATGCTATGCTACACTTGGAGGGTCTCGCTGTGAGATTTGCCTTGCGGAGTCTCTCAAACAGATCGACTAATGCCCTAACATGCTCTTCCCAGGTATGTGTATATACTAGAATATCGTCGACAAAACTATCTACGTTGTTCGTGCCTTTCAACAATTTTCGCATAAGACGCACGCACGACGCACCGGCGTTAACCAAACCAAAAGGCATAACCTTAAACTGGAAAAGACCTTTAGGGGTCGCGAATGCCGTTAATACGCGAGCATTTTCAGCGATGGGCACCTGCCAATAACCTTTTGTTAGATCTAATTTAGAAATGTACTGGTGCCCTGCCAATTTTGAAAACAAGCCCTCCATGTCTGGCATCGGTTCAGCATCAAACACGGTGACTTTATTTAGTTGTCGAAAGTCTATACAAAATCGATTAGTTCCGTCTTTCTTTCTAACCAATACCACGGGGGAAGAATAGGGGGAGTTTGAGGGTTCAATCACTCCCAGGTCTAACATTTTACCTACTTCCTCATCGATTGTCTCCCGTGCGTTAAAGGGTATTGGATATCCCTTTATTCTGATTGGCTCCGAGGTATTCAAGTTTATTTCGTGCGTTATTAATCCAGTATTACCTGGTCGATCTGTAAATACGTCTGGGTACTTACTTAAAATTTCCCTGACTTGCTGACGCTGACCTTCAGGTAATTCTGGGCACACGCTGACCATATCTATTCCCTCATTTCCTACAACCATGGGGTACTCAAGGGGAATTTCTGTGTTGGGGTCACTCGGCTCGTCTTCTATGACCGCAATACATACGACGTTCAAAACGCCCTTTTCAACAGCTTTATGGCATACATCACACGAACGACAGAATCGTGCTACGTCACTATTTACACCTGGCCAATAAAATTCTCTTAATACTTTGTCCGTCGTCGTTTTCCTACTCAAGTGACCTGCACTACCGGACTCGTGCGGTACTCTAAGTATACGGGACCTGAATTTCTGGGGGACAACCAGTTGGAAATACTTTCTACCATCCAACGTGGTAAATTGCCTGTACATTAACCCTTCCCTACGTACAAATTTCAGACTTGCACCGCCCTTACAATGTTTCGCGGTACCGGATACGATCCTCTCCGCGGTCGCGCTCAAGGACGCGTCATGCCCTTGCTCACGCGTAAATTCATCGCGCGAGATATCGGTCACGGCTTCCGGAAGTTTCAACGTACGTAGTGGCGTTTTCTCCGCCTGCGCCTGCGCCCTAGTTTCGACCGCTTGTACAACGGGAGACCGGAAATCAGAGAGAGTTGGGAGTCTGGATCCCTCGACATTTCCGATAGTTAAGTCGTATATGGGATTTTCCATACACAGAGCTTCTACGGTCCCGGTCAGAAAAGGCGTCTCGATTTCTATTCTCGCGACGGGAACGCGATCAATCGTTTGATCTAATAACATGCACGGGGATTTCCAACCAAGCATTTGGTCATCCCTAACGAGACTCCGCTTTACTACGACGCCCGTACACCCGGTGTCGCGTAAGACCGTGACTTCTTGACCGTTGGCGGTACCAGTAGCAGTCGGTACTCTCGCCTCGGGAAAAAGACAAGTGCCGATCGACTGAACAACATCACGACCGATCTGCGCACGCGCTGCGGATTCGTACACCGTATTCACGTTATTAGTCCCTGAATTATCACGCGGAAAATCATCGCGCTTACCGCCCCCTGACCATGCTCTGCTTTCGATAGCAACCGCGACCCTCTGGACAAACCCCTTCCTTTTCGGACAATCGGGCGTGATGTGACCCCATTCCTTACAGGTAAAACATTGTCTATCCCTACGATTCGTACCCTTCCCAGATTGAAAGTTTCCACCTTTATGTGTACCAAGTTTCTCGGGTTCTCTGGGTCTCTGATCTTTTCCTTGATTACCTCCCTTGTTATCCCTTGAGATCACATTCTGGGTACCTCCCCGAGCTTCGGCGAAATAGTCTGCCTGAGTAGCCATATCTGAGATATTATTGAAGGACTTTTCCCTCAGGAACAAGTACAATTCCCTACCACAAGTGTTTAACAGCTGGTCCCTAAGTAAAAAATCGGTAAGACCCTCGAACGTTTTTTGAATCTTACCACATTCAACCCAACGCTGGAAATAATCCCCCGTCCTACTGACGAACTGGGTGAATGTCTCGCCTTTCTCGGGTTTACTATATTTAAACTTTTTGCGGAACCCTTGTTCGGTCAACTTGTATCTCTTAAGGAGTGCCTCTCTTAATGCGTCATAGTTTAATGCGTCGTTCACGGGTAGACGCGAATACACATCTAGCGCTTTACCTTTAAGTAACGCGCTGAGATGGAGCGACCAATCATCTTTTTTCCACTTTTGGATGGTAGCATATCGCTCAAACCTATGTAAATAACTATCTAAGTTATCTTTATCATCCTCAAAAGGGGGTAATTTAGGGCCTCTTAACTTTGATTCTTGTTGACCATCTTTCTTAGCCTCTAATAATTCAAATTTCCTTATATGTTCTTTCGCAATATTCCTGTCTTCTAACTGAATGGCTTCTAACTTTGCTTGTTTCTCCCTATCTAAGTTTCTTTCCTCAAGGTATCTTACCTGCTCTATTCTTTCCCTTTCTGCTTCCCTTTCCCAACCTATCCTTTCCTTCTCTGCCTGTTTCTCTAACTCTATCTTCTCCTTCTCAAATTCCATCTTCTCCTTCTCTAGCTGCTTCTCTAACTCTATCTTCTCCTTCTCAAATTCCATCTTCTCCTTCTCTACCTGCTTCTCTAACTCTATCTTCTCCTTCTCAAATTCCATCTTCTCCCTTTTAAATGCTATCTTTCTTTCCTCGGCTTGCTTGTCTAATTCTAACTTTTCCCTTTCCGCTTGCTTCTCTAGTTGTAATTTTTCCCTTTCTATATCTCTCTCCTTTACCCTTTGGTCCCTTTCATGAGCCTGCTCCTCCTGAACGAATTTTCTAAGGGCCTCCCCCTCATACCCAAACTGTTTACCCAACTCCACTAGATCTTTGAGTGACGACATGATAAATACCGTTGATAAGATCACCAATCCTAAGTGCACTATCATATAACACATACAAATTTTAGGACTACACGAACCAACCGTATATCCCTTCTCCAAATATATGCAATATGTATATATGACAAACAAATGGTAAATAAAACAAAATATGAGTGAGGTATTCACTCACCCGCCTGAATTAGTTCTTGTCAGGAAGGTCACAATCTGAAATAAATAACTAAAAAAAAATCTTACCGGAGTCAAGACCTATGCAGACTAACGTCCGTGTTCCCACTAATCCAATGATCCCACTTCTGACACCATTTGTCACAGGATGAAGCCGGGTTGGGACTGGATTAGTGAAGACACCGAAAGCAACTGCGTTAATAAGATGTTTATTTATAAACGCAATTTAAAGATGAACAAATCTGACACCATTATAACAAAAAGATAAGGAAAATTATAAAGTTCCTAACATGGAACTATCAACAACAAGTAACACAACGAGAAAAATCAAAGATGGATTTAACACATGGAATTTTAAACAAACGTGAATAGCATCCTATCACCAATCGACAAATAAGAGTATATGATTTACACCCCAATATAAACAAGGTCTTATTAAGTACCAAGGGTGACCAAAGCGTGTGATTTATGCACTTATCAATAGAATACTCATTTATCCATCAATCTGTTAACTCGTCAATTTATCAATTTAACAAGCGATGTTGGAATATGAATTTATGAATCCGTCGTTCATATAACGATATTGAAATGGGGATGTATGAAATTATGAATATGTCGTTCATATAACGATATTGAAATGGGGATGTACGAAATTATGAATCTATCACACATATAGCGATATTGAAATGGGAATGAATGTAATTTTGCACAGATAGCAATATTGAGATAACAATCAAATGGAACACGCAATAAATATAACTATCGTGGCGTCCGTTTGACTACCAAGATGTATCTACGGTTCCACCCGCTCTAGTCCATGGTCAAGGAGCCACCACGCATGGTCCACCCCTCCAGTCTGTTGAAGGGTCCCTCGAGAGCCTTCACATTAACACAGACCCGTTGATCGAGAAGCCTTGGTCCCTCGCATCGAGAAAACCAGTACACTCTTCCGAAACAACGTCACCAGACACAGCGTACACGTCACACGAAACCACACAGAGTTCTGTGACTTCACACACCACCAAACCATACATATGGAACAGCTAAAAGTATAACAACTAAACCGTGTAGTACATATGACACGGTTAGTACTTTTGTATTGATATATGTTGCGCATGCGCGCACATGAATTACGCCTCGTTACACATTACATTAATCATTCAATGCATGCCGCGTATAATTAAATAATACCCGTCTGTTCAGTTACAACAAATAGCTAACTTGAACCAGCCTATAGGATTTCTAATATCATGGCGTTGTATGACCTAGGTAGTGACTCTCTGTAGAATTTAGAATAAATTCTAAAACATCTAATATATGAAACAATTATGTCATATAAAACGAATAGTGATAAAGAATACAATCTTAAATTTCACATACCTCTACAGCTGAAGTTTTGCTCCCGTAAAGAGGTAAGCTTTCTGACAAGACTCATCGTAGTGTAATTTGTTTATAGAGAATTCGCTCTATATTTACTCTAGCTGTGACAGATATGCGCAGCAGCTAGGTACGTGAGTTTTCACTGCAGGCAATTTGCACGTGCAGCATGGGGTGAATCGCGCTCAGTATTTCAAAATAACTAGAGCCGAAAAGATAAACAACCCCCGAGTAACGCTCTAGTCGGAAACGAAACCCGAATACATTTTTGATCACATATACATATTGATATAAACCATACAATTCCGTGACATACAGTGCACGAATTAATTTGATAGGAGGATGAGATTAGAAGAAAGTCATGTTAAATACTGTCAGAACAGAAACAAGCGAATGATGATTTTGTATTTTGAAAAATTTGTTTAGAGAGACGTAAACGAGGACGGGGACATGTAAATGACTGGACCTCCATCTTGATACCAAGTGTGAAACGAATTCGTACAAAATCTCAAACAATATAGAGTCGTAGGTTTTAAATCGTTAAGTAAATATGCATGTAGCGATAGAGTGGCATCGTCATAAGCATAATTCAGGCAAGGTGTTCATAACTGTTTTGCCAAAACTTTAACTTGAAATTTTTCTCTTGGACTTTTAAATATTACGACACAATTAAAACTGATTTACTTTGCTGAAATATATTTTGAGTAGTGCAAATAATTCTGGCATTTTGATTATGTCCCTTTCGTGTAAACCAAAGTTTAACTACCTCTTCGTCTTTTCCTAACACGTCATCGAAGATGACAAGATGTGTTTGTCTGAAGTCAGACACGATCCCTTCGTCTTAGCGAGGAATACCTTCAACAAACGAAATGGAATCTCTTTGACTTTCTTTCAGTAAAGTTCAAGTCGATTGCCGCTCTTTGGAACACCAGAAGGAATGGCGAAGATGCTCCTAACTCTAACAATCTGACTTTTCGTCAATCACTTTGAGAACGGAGGACGCAGCCATGACTTCTAGTTATGTTTGAAATTTTGATTTGTCATAAACGACACAATTGATTTTTACACATTTAATTTTTTTTCATGGTGAAGCAGCAAAAGTAATCACATTTAAAAAATCAAATCTAATATTTTTCTTTATTTCTTTCATTGGTCACACACGATGTCTTTGGCTTAATCGGCCACCTCTTATGTACATTTTAAAATTACAAGTTCATGCTAAAAGCAATTTACCTTGGGGAAAAAAAAACATAATTCATGTACAACATATTGACATTTCATAAACAAAAATGCTTTTTCATTCATTTTGCAATGAATGTACAGTAAAAAAGACCCAGAAAGTTCATGTTTATCTTTCTTTGTCTTTCTTTCATCCGTCACACACAATGTATTTGGCATGGTCAGCTACCTCTTGTGTCCAAGCGTCGAATCCAAGACCATTACAGTCACTTACAATCTTTCAGTGGAAAGTCTGTTGATTTATCCAACTTGCTGTACACACTTCCTCCTCACACGCAGGTACAGAAATCTTATTAATCACTATTCGCAATTCTTTTAATACAATCAGTTTGTCGTGCACAGATACAGTTTTGGATATCATGCCTTTGCATGCTATGATTATAAATTTGGTAGATAGAATCTGCTGGTCAACGAAATCCAAGAAATGCAGTCAATTATACACGCAATACACGTTGTCCGAACTTCAGAGCAATAGTCTCTTCTTATCGAATCGTTTCTTTTAAAAATACTTGGTGATCCACTAAGTCTTGAACGGTGGCATTGACTTCCTATCACGGAATTTGGTGTAACACTGATAAAAGAAGTCCAGGTATGGCAGGCTTTATAACGTGTACGCAGTGTATTAATGTCTGACAATTTGAAAATTTTAAAAGTAATCAGTCTTCTTATAGTATTCAAATACCAATGATTAAAAAGTCTATGTCCTTTTGGATGCAATTGTTCTTTGCGTTTCACTTGAATATGTACAAAATAGTGGTAAATACGCTCAAGTGCTTTCAATGGTAGATTCTCTGTTTGCTTTTCTAAATTGTTCGCTTACAAAAATGTGATTCGGTGCCACACTGATTGCAGAAGTCACGGCATCGAGAACCTTATGTTCAAGTTGAGTTTTGTGTCCGTCATAGTCCTTCTCGACAGTCAGCCTTCGTAAACTATTCTTGAGATAGCAACAGTTTACAAATATTGAAATAAGTTTTCGTTTGCGTTTCAGTTCAATCTGTATAATATACTTGTAAATGCGTTCTCGCAGCTCAGTCGGTAAACTATGAATCTTCTGTAACGATTCCTCGTGAATCATGTTGTGGGCCAACCAAGGAAAGGTAGCGACAGCACAGAGACCATCTGGAATGTTTATACTCCCATTTGTGAAGTTTCAAACCACCACTGACACACTGTACATGGTCTCCTTCTGCAAACTAGACTACTTCTGCTACGGCTAAAGATTTGGGACTGTGCCCTTCTAGATATTTATACCATTTCCATTTGAACGTTTGGAAACGACTGTCAAAATTACAATAGCCAGGCAGAGCCACATGAAACCTGTATTCGTCCTTGATTTGTAATTCGTGATGAGCTTGTGATATCCAGGCTGGTTTGCGAGTGGATGGATGAGATCTGTAGATGTGTACACGAACGGCATTACTTTCGGTAGTAGAGTCGCAATGCCGTGTTGCATCATTGATGTCACAGGGAACACGATTACTCTGGTCGCACTCAACTTCCTAGTATTTGGAGTCGGTGTATACATATCATGGTTTCCGCGTCGAATTCAACATTCGCGGTCAGCGTCTGTACTCAAAATGATATTTCTGTGTTGGAACTCTCTCATTTTTATACTGGAGCTCGGTGTGCCCATACGGTAACGTGTTGTGATCGGAAGTATCTAAACGTTTTCCAAGGGTCTGCTGAGGATTTGATGATATGATGAACTTACAATCTTGCGAGAATCCGCCATTTTGACGCGAAAGTTTTGACTTTGACCTGACTTTAAGGCATCTTTTAAGACGTCAAAAGTGTACCACTTAACTGGAACGATAGTTGAAGGTCAGTCCTTTTACTTTGCATTTTGTATGAAGTTGTTCTTGAGTGTCTCGATACTGTTAGCAGTAATGTTTAGGTCAACCACTGACAAAACTCAAAATAGTGTCTTCGGTATGTTCGTCGGTCCAAGCTCCTAAATATTCGTTTTCGATGAGTGGGTGATGGAAATGCAACTATTGGTGTCAACGTAAGGGATTCGATCTCCTAAAGGTTTTAAGACAGAATACAATTTTAAACGGGCATTGGCTGTCACGTGAGCAGCAATGATGACATTGCCAAACTCGTCGCGTGGTACAAATTCTGCAACTTCTTCGTAATTTACCAAGATCAAATCTTCACGTATTATTTCCACGTGCTAAATGAGCTTTCTTGTTATCGTCAATGAGTTGAAACTATTGACTTGGATCTACTAAGTGTCCGATCTTTGTCACTATTGGAGGTTGAGCCAAGTTTTCCCACACACAATTCAGCATGACTTCAGCAAATGTCTTCCTTCGATGTGTTCGACGAGTTCTAAAGAGATGCCTTCCAAGGATCCATACAGTTCTTTGAATTTATTTTTTTGCCTTCTGGAGTGTGACACCAAGGAGGATAGCACCTTGATTCTTGTTTCAAAATCAGAAAGTTGTTAATGTAGCCTGAAAATAAAACTTCATAGGCTAGAGTCGTCGTGGTGCTGTTGATATTGTTATGTGGTAGGAAAGTGCCAAATTTCGAATACGTTTAACAAGCAGTATCCGCGATCGGCAGCTTGAAACAATTCGACACTCAATTACGTTCTTTGCAAGGCTTGTTCTTGGTCATCCTGGCGACAATGCAGGTCTTTATACACGTTTCTGCACACGTAGGGCATAAAGGAAACATCAGTGTCCGTGGCAATGATAAGTTAAGACGGGTTGTTACAAGTACGTCGGTAGCACAACTATGCATTCTATCAATCCCATATACTGGCGAATGTGTTCCACGTCGATGTATTCTGTCAAAATATCAGGATGATCGGTGGGGAATCAAACATATTTACACACCCAAGGATAAAACGTACGCACATCGATGTATTTTATTTTACCTTCACTTCGTACAGCAAGCGTGTAGCATTGGTTCATCCGCCAAACAAACTGTCACGTGGATTCAAATTTCGATGTCTACCGTGCGATGATGCGCCGAAATATAGTCTGTTTGCAAACGTAAATCGTAGTCGTGTTCACACATTTCTGTCACTTGGCGTCATTGTTAAGTTTTGTCGTATAACTCTTCCATGGTTGACTTATCTGAGAAAGAATTGTTCAGGTCTCGTCGTGGAAAACAAGTAGGGAATTTTGAAATAAACATCACTAAAATTCGTACACAATCTATGTTTTTTCTTTATTCCAACCATCAACGCAATAAGATCCCGTTTTTTTTCTTCACTGTTTCTTGAATGTTGTAATGTAACCAACGCAAAGCTTTGGCTGAATATCGACGGCAGACAGATTAATAGGATAGAGGTGGCATGATGGCTAGTTTGTTCTCGGGCATGAACTTCTTTCCGTACACTAATCCACACGCTTTGACAATGGGAAAACCTTTCTTAAATGGATAAATACCTCGGTGATTCAGAAGTAATTGTCGAAAGTTTCCACAGCAACGTCGTAAAATTTTCACATCAGATCAAGAATATTTCAATATTTTTCTTGAAAATCAAAAGAGTCTGAAGAATGGACTTATTACTAAGAGTAAAATAGCTTATCGTTGTTCTGTTTTCATACTGTCAGGGTCGTTGTAGTGAACTTCAGGCAAATGGGGGAACATGACGTGTTGATTAGCTTCGGTATTGAAAAAGTGTGGAAACGAGCCTTTAAGCAGTGCTGTCATTCCAAACATTTTAGGCACTGTATTCAAAGGCATATATTGTACTTTTCCCACTTTCATGTAAATTATTTTGGCTCCGTTCATGGTGTCGGCTTGAAATTCGTTTCCTTGGTATAAATAATATCTCAAAAGAAATTGTCCATCGTATCCCGATAAATTCCGAGCAATGGCTGTAGCGCATTAATGATGTGCTCCTTGCTCCAAGTGTCGTTGATGGGGTCTAGAACCCAAGATCACAAAGCGTACAATAGCCATGAAATATGTTTTCTCGTTCCCCTGGAATCACGCTACAATTCCGACAGTGATGAAATAAAGGTTCTTGAATGCAATCATTGCAAGCGCGAAGAGACACACAAACTTTAGGTATGTAAATTCCAGTCTCTTGACAACATTCAAAGTCAAAAAGGACAAAATCCACACGTTCATTTTTCTTGTTCAGATCATCATTCAATACTTTCTCGAGTTCGTTGTCATATCTGTCTTGTAACTCCTCCAAAATGTCTTGTAACAAACTAACCATTTGTTTCCACTCTCTTCCTTCTTCTCATTGTTCAAAGTTTTCCTCTCCTCCTCGTGTTGATTTCTTTTTTTCCTTTTGTTGTTGTTTTTAAAGAAATGTTTATTCTTCTTCTTTCTGACGTTGCAAAAAAATATCTGACTCTTCTCTCTGTTTTTTTCCTGGTTTTTTTTTCTTTCTTTTCTTCTGAAATCATCATAGACCGGTAATGATAAAAAAGGAAGTGAAGGTGGTACTGGTGCTACCGGAACATTCTTTTGTGAAGATAAGAAATCGCACAAAGTCAAATTGAAGTCATTCTCCTCTGGAAGAATACTCGCTACAGCATCAGTAGTCATACTATCATTCCGAGCAGGCGCACCGCAATACATTGTCTTCATATCAGCGATGTGTATTGTAGTTGAACTTTCTAGCAATGGTACATCGTAGGATATATATATATATATATATATATATATATATATATCTATATATATATATATATATATATATATATATATATATATATATATATTGACAGTGACGTCATGCGTCCATTGTGGAAGATAGAAAACACGCTGTAGCTGAATTATGTTACACGCGTCGTTATTTATGGAATTTCCCTATCAGTTTTGATCCGCCGTGATACAATATAAAGAAGTGCGTCCGCCCATTGCGTCATCTGTTCAAAAGACAAAGATGTGGACAAGCGTTGCATCCTCCGCCATCATTGCTGTTTGCTCCGGAGTACCCCGTATATGTGAAGTCAGCATGGGCCGTAGCTAAGATTATAGACACAGCTATCTGGAAGAGAAACGTTTGCATTGAAAAGCAAGCTTGCTTGAAGAGGGTCTTGTTCTATGGACCGTCAGTAAGGAGAAGCTTGCGGAGAAGAACATTCAAGCGGTGCTACCTGTGTTAACCCTCTTTCGTTAACCACACCATCAGAAAAGTAAAGCGTTAAACCCTTACCCCTCCTGTATGATAGTTTATTTGTGGGCATAGTGTATATATAAACACTTCTACCCTTTTGTGTGTGATAATGTATGTATGAAAGTATTGGGTGTGTATGAGTACTCCTATATCTTGTGTGTGATAGTGTGTGAGTTCTCCCTCCCACCTTATTCTTTTACATTCGACCCTTTTCGTTGGTTAGTAAGTGTGAGGTTTCGGTCAATCCAAGAGGCGTGTTGGATAGTATGTGTGGGGTGTTAGATAATGGATGACTGAGTATTGGTCAGTACACACAGCGTGTTGAATAGTATATATGGGGTATTGAATAGTAGATCACTGCGTGTTGGTTAGTGAATGACTGGGTGTTGGTCACTGCACAAGGCGTGATGGATAGTGAATATGGGGTGTGGATAGTAGATATCATTCCTTCGTAGTGTCATTTCCATGTAAATATCCCTTGTGCAACCAAGAGTCATTCCCGTGTTAATGTCCCGTTGTGCCCCATACTTTTTGTAAATATGGCAACCTAATATTAATTTACCCTGTACCCCATACTGTCATTTTCATTTAAACCTACATCCTAATGTTAATTTCTCATGTGTCCCAAGTGCCATTTCCATGTAAACCTACGGCGTAATGTTAATTCCATTTGTGCCCCTAAGTGTCACATATTACTACTCATGAAAGGACAATTACTAATAGGTGAAGATCCTATACATATGGAGAAATCTTGTGCATCAGTAAAATCGTTGATTGCAGGAAAGAACTCGAGAAATTAATGCGTAACGTGATGACCAGGCAAATTAATTAGACACAGGCAATCAAATATTCAGATGCAAATAACCCACTAGGAAATAAGACATGTAATATTACTTATCGCTCGCCTGCATAGTGAAGCGAACAGTGACATAGACAATTTAATTTATTCAATTTACATTCCCGTGGCATATATATATATATATATATATATATATATATATATATATATATATATATATATGTGTGTGTGTGTGTGTGTGTGTGTGTGTGTGTGTGTGTATTTACCAAACATTGTCATCCCTGACTTATCGATATCTGTTCCAGTTTAGGTCTTACTCCGAAACATCATGACCTACAGGTTACTCCTACTCGGCCTAGTCCTGATTTTTCGTTCACATGATTTTCAAAAAAAAGATGAGATTGTCGGAAAGAAGAATACTGCGAATAATGATCTGTTTTTGACACAAAGTCCACCTATGGACAATGGGAGCTATACCGCTGGTAATACCATGTGTCGGGCTGACGACAAATGCGGATATCATTCTGGCCAATCCTATAGCTGGTGTTATACAGACTACAGTAATAACTGGGATTATTGCTGTACTGGTCAGTGCCAACTTGACGGAAAACCATGCATGCGGTGTCAATCTAGGTCCACATGGCAATATTGTGGTGATGCTGGTATGAGAGATATCCAAGGAAGACAATGTCTTCCTCATCATCCATGTGGTGTGCACCAAGAAGATGGAAGTAATGACTTCTATTGGTGCTATGTAGATCTGAATAAAAACTGCTATAGATGTTGCCAACCGTCGAACCAATGCTCTGCAGATTCGGATCGCTACAACTGGTGCTGGATCAGTCTATCTACAGGAACGGATTGGGAATATTGTGCATCTGTGGAGTAAAAGAGAATATTTCAATAATTGATTTATATCCCGTATTGTATGATATATCAAAGTAAAGAATACACATTTAGCATGTGCCCTGTTCACCTGATTACACATGCATATGAACAGAATATATATATATATATATATATATATATATATATATATATATATATATATATATATATATATATATATATATATATATATATATATATACATGATGACTATATGAATGCCTAATGTCTCCTATTTAGTAATGACCTAAATGGTTGGACCTTAATTGTAGTTCAAATCTTGGTTGATGATACTGCCCTTTCCCGCCTCTGATTTTCTGATTTTATCTAAGAATGGAAATGAACGTCAAAATCCTAACGTTTCTCCATTTTTGCAAATAATATCATATTTCGAGCATCAGAAAATGTACCATTTATCAAAGAACATGCAAAAAAAAAAACATTTCTCTTGAAAGGAAAACTCTTTTTATTCTTTCGTGGTTACATATTGTTAATGCTATCTTAATTCCAATGCAAGTAAGAAAAATATATACTTTTGCAATCGATTCAGCTTTGTTTAAAAATTCCATTTTCTCAGGTTAAGCTTAGCTGTCACAATGCATGTTTGTTTTGTTTGTTTTGTTTTATATCAATAAATGCATTACGAGTATAGACATTTGTATTGCATTTATTTGGAGCGGAGGAAAATGTACAATCAATAAGTTTATTGTGCTACCGTAGATCAATTCTACACCAGATCTAGGTCTGGATCCGGTTGCATGATAAATCTAAATATCACAAATGTATCTTCTCTTTGTAGCCAATTTATATAATACACTGCGAGAGCTATAAGTCCAGATGTTTTTTATTATTTACAAACCGCTAAGAAATCAGGATAATCTTGATGTTTTATATCACCGATGGTAATGGTAATGGTTATGTGGAGGAGGATGACCAAAGGAAGACGAAGAAACATGTGTGCAATTAGGTCATACAATAATAATAATAATAATAATAATAATAATAATAATAACGTGTATTAGGATGTTCTATAAACAATTTAAGATATGACAAGAACAACAAAGACAACGACTATGCTGACGTCATGATAATGTTGGTTGATTGGATTTAATGATACTTTTCAACACATTTTTGGCTATATAATGCAGAGAAAGTGGTAGCTAAGTTCCTGTATTATGGACGCATTGAGGCAGCTAACCAGGACTTTGTCCAGACGGGTATTGAACCCGAGACCCATGGATTACGAGTCCGACGTTCAAAAAGTTGGGTTACAGCGGCTCCCTGATAAGGATCTTTTAATGAGGACTGAGCTAGTGCTACGATCATAGCAATTGTCTCTAGCTCTGACACTACTACTCGTTTTCCTCCATCTTTCGTTCTCTTACAAAAACATAACACCTACTCCTACTCCTACTACTACCACCACCACCACCACAACTACCATATCACCACTATTAATATTAATACTACTACTACTGAACAGGTCAACCATTAAACGATATCCCGGCATATCAAATTGTTACCTTAATTGGGTTAAGATTATCAATTTGCAATATCATCGTAATTAAGTGCATTGTCAGCAACATGTGATTTAGAATTGTTATTTGATTTTTGAAAAGTCTTTATCTAATTTCAGTTTGTCTTCGTATCTTACGTTTTATACAGATATTATAAACCAAACACGATCTTCGCCGCAATTGTAACCTTGACTTCTAACTGAATCCGACTGCTGCCGACTTATGTCACCAGTGGATAGACCAACTGTTCTTTTAAAATAATGTTTGTGAAGGACAAGTGATTTGTAGGCGAATGGTTCAATTGAATTCTGAAAAGATCCCTTAGTCACACTCATATTGAAGGTCTTCAGTTCTATTTTAATACTTCAAAAACAATTTGCGGAATCTCATCTAGAGGCATGACTTCAATCATGCAACTGGTACATAATGTAATTTCTAGTGTTGCAGGTTTTTATGAGTAAATTATGACCAGGTGTGTCAAATGCTTGCCTAAAACGAATGAATATATAACAAGTCCTTACAAGTCTTACAGAGCCGTCTCAAATGTATAATTGTTTTCTGTAAGTGAATACTTGCAGTCATGATACTTATAATTTTGAAATTGAAACTATTATTCATGTAGGTTTGACGTATGGTCTTATAAACTATATTGTATTGAAATTGCAATGCGTATGTAGATATATTTATGTTTCACTGTGTATGCTTTAAAAAGAATCAAATTGTTTTCAAACAATAATTTGTTATCCAATCAGAAACAAGTTGAGCGATGGAAAAAGTGAAACATTCCCAAGCAATAAGAATGACTTTTGAGCTCAACTCATTAGCAAAGCGAAACCGTGCAACTAGTTGTAAAACAGTCAAATAAGTTGGAATAAGCAATATTTTTTTTGCACAAAAATGGACAATATTTGATAAAATCAAGATAGCTGCCGTGCAGTGTAATATAGTTCACTTTGATAAGGATAAGGACTCTCACTTGTCGCATTGCAACACATCTCCATGGCGTCACGAGCAATATCAGTCACTGGAGACACGATAAGTCTGTCAGCTGCCCTAATGTTGGGCTATCATATTATTTCCCATTGTCTCTGGAAGTTCAGAGTCAAAATAAACTTCTTTTCTTTATGTCTCAGGCATGAAGCCAAGCAGTTTCTGAGGTCAAAAGTTTACTACAGTCAGCATGCTGACCGCGTACGACAGACCATTCTAAGGGTTTATGTCCTACCGCGGGGTCGATGCGAGTTCAACAGCGTAAGTGGGATAAACGTTCCCAAGAGGAACCAATATATAATATATAATTCATCCGGTCTATTATTGTTAACATTTGCTATGTATTATAGTTAAATTAAACTGCCCTTCAACCCAGTCATTCCAGTTCAGTATTGTTACAAAAATAGAGTACATCATAATAATTGTTCGAGTGTACTTGGTTTTCGGTTCTGGAATTTTATATAACATTCGTGCTACACACATGGTACATGAATTACATTTGAACATAGCCTTACAATCAACATCTAAGTATATTTGTAGTCGAATTCTTATCAGCAATGGAACCTTTACTAGCTTACGAAGCAAGTTCGAGCATAATAATAACTATTCCAAATTGCTGGGTCCAAATTACATTAGATTGTGGAGTTTTCACTTCTGTTGCCATGCACTGCAGCACTGACATACAAACATCACTGTGATATTTCTTATCTATTGTGCTAACTGTATTTTTGTATATTTTTACTATTACTTAAAGAGCTTGTTGGCTATGAACACACTCATACGCCATCCATTCCAACTGACGTAAAAGAATTCCTAATCTCATTAGACTTAATAAGACACATCCTGATGAACAATTACAATCTCTGTGCCTCGTACGCGCTACAATATATTAAACTGGACAAAGTTCAAGGGAGTTTATTACTTATCACCTCTATAAACTTTCTGTAATTTGAAATTAGTTTTCATTAAAAATTATCGTTAAAGAGAAGCAAAAGAAAAATGTGAGCTTTTGGACATTGGACGCAGGCAATAGAGAAAAGGTAAAGCGTATACTGGTAGTGAAGAAAGCAATTAAGGCCAGATACATTAATTATGTTTCTGATCAGACGTATCTAATGAAGTGTAACCATTTGTCTACCAGGTACAATGAAGTATTACAGGTGATACAAAAGACTAATAGACAAGGTAAATTGGCAGTAGCAGTTGTAATATACAGACTGGTCTATTACAGCAATATACCGACTAGTCTATTATGGTAAATAAAGAGAAAAGTCATAATAAACTTTTTCGAGAACGATGATGGCATAGCAGATTTTATAACAACAACAACAATAATACTGCTACTACTACTACTACTAATAATAATAATAATAATAATAGTTAATCCTGAACAATCAGTTAAGATTGAAAACAGTCTTGGAAAGATGAAAATCAATGTTCTTGATGACAAATTGACAATTACTATATTGAATAAGGACGATTTCTGACTGTCTTGATATGATGCATATTATAAGTATGAGTTAATTTAGTTTTAGTTGTAACACAAGTGTTGTATTCCTGTGGTGGTTGCCATGAAAACGGTGAGTTCAGAACATATCAAAGAAAATATGCCATTCGTTCATCGTTTTCAAGTATTTCTCATTGATATTGCCTATCCATACACTTTTCACTAAATTTAAGAATACAATATAATTTTTTATTATTTTTCTTGTATTAAGCTGCGTAAAATAAGGTTATAATTTTACCCCGCAAAATAAACATAAAAATAATAAGATATGGCCCATAGTAGTTAATGATCAGACATGGCCCATAGTAGTCGATGATCAGACATGGCCCATAGTAGTCAATGATCAGACATGGCCCATAGTAGTCAATGATCAGACATGGCCCATAGTAGTCGATGATCAGAGATGGCCCATAATAGTCAATGATCAGACATGGCCCATTGTAGTCAATGATCAGACATGGCCCATAGTAGTCAATGATGAACAAATCTGACTCTTAGTCAGCTTGTTACTATCTTAAATACCGTCACAAAAATAATACAGTCATTCGTAAAATATAACACAGTGTGTGTTTCAAATATTGGTTAACTTTGTTAATTGATATAATTGTTAATGAAGTCTCTCTAGGGACTTCTGAATTCACTTCTTCATCGAAAATAATGGTCTTTGTTACCTTGTTCCCTCGGAATGAAATATGCTCTTTATAAATTGTGTCCTTGGTATCGCGACAATGCACACACACACACATACACGCAAACACATATATACACACGCACAAACACGAACAATCTTCATCGATGTTACGCCTCCTAGTCCTTAAGGAATAAAATTAAATGTTCATTAGTCTGTTCAAAAAATCCCTCCGAGCTGATCACTCTAGGATTTGTAAAAGAATTCTTTACAACAGTATTCTTTTAAATATATTCATTCCAAAGGAGATGTAATTACGCTGCTACTACCTGTTAATATTATATGCTTAAATTACTAAACAAAAACTATAAAGTAAATGCAAAGTTTGTAGATTTAAATCACCCATGTCATAACTTAATTAGATTGTTTTACTATTCATTCAAACACCGTGTCACTGCTAAAATCAGCCTGAAAAAAAAAGGAAAAAAAAAAAAAGAATACACTATCCATTTGATCACAACAACTGTTTTTGTAATTCCTCCACTTGGTCTATATGTCACATATTAATATTTTTTCATTTCTTTGTATTCAGTTCTTCTTTTAGTCGATAATTTTCTATTCTATATATGAATATTGTGTATGTGACGACGTGTTTGGGGCCTTGTCAGCCAGATGAAATGCTTGTTTTGTGGTTTGCAAAATAATACTTTGTCATGTGTGATCAGCTCTGTCGTCGATGGTACGGCAGTAAATGGTATTGAATTGAAGTTTAGCCCAATTTAAGAAAAGTTAAGGAAATAAATGCCCATTTTGGTGAAATATACGGAAGGAAATATGTGTTTACATAATGAAACTATAATGCACGATTACACAGACACACATAAATAGACATCTGACAAATATCCTCGTGAAACAGAAAATATGCATGTATAACACACCATTGTATTCATTTTGCAGGCGAGACATGCTGCTTCAAAGGAAATTTCCATCTTATGGGTGATACATAATACCATTATGAGACAGTATACCATTATGAGACAGTAAATAATACTTTCAATATCGATGTTATATATGGTGAGAAAGCTTTCATCTGACACAATAAATATTTCATAAACAAACATCTTTCTTGTTTTGTAAGTAAACATGCGAAGAAATAAAGATTGGTGCAGTGATATAAGCATTTGAAAATAAAGTATGTCTTTAGCCTGCTACCTTGCAATGAAATGATATATTTACTTCATCACTTTAAAACATAAAACGAATATTATTTATGCTTGAATTGCATACGTTTAACCAAATGAGCTAAATTACTTTTGGTCTCGTATCAATCATATAAAGAACGTCGCAAAGAAAAGCATCGACCATTCATCTATTAAACGATATGAGTAGTAGGGTGGGGGTAAATAGGGAAAAATGGGCCTCTACAGGGAAAAAAGATGGCGGAGGGCCTCTTCAGGGAAAAAATGGCGGCGGTGGGCCTCTACAGGGAAAAAAGATGGCGGAGGGCCTCTTCAGGGAAAAAATGGCGGCGGAGGGCTCTTCAGGGAAAATGAGAGTTTTTTTAACGTAGCGGGAGTCGTACCATAATGTAGTGACGAAGACAACGTCTTCTACCATCAAAAAGGGGTAGGGAGAGTTTTTGATAGTAGAAGACGTTGTCTTCGTCACTACATTATGGGAATCGGAAGTTTTTTTGACGTGGTGGGAGTTGTTTGAGTTTAGGATAAAGGGATGATGGTTCGCTTTAGGATTCCAATGTTCTTTTATTGGAATCCTCCATCATTATTCAGTGGGGTGTGATGGGAATTTTCCTTTCCTCTTCTCCTTTTTCTCTCTAAGTCATGATATACCACCTCTAAAATACACTTTAACTTGTCTGATGATTTCGACGTTGTTCGTGTTGGTTGAATAAAAAAACTAGATAGCTTAACCGGTGATGACGTGGTTTTTAATATGTTAGAAGTTCCTATGTGAAGGAAAAAACATTCCTTTCACTTTAAAAAACTAAAAAAAACATCACTCCACTACCCCCGCGTCTGACGTCATTCTTTCTACGTCATTCTTGGCTTCGCGGAGTTTTTACACTCCATCACCTCTGACTCTAAAAAAGCGCCGACCTAAAAGAAACTACTTTTGATAAAAAAACCATTAGATCGATAGAAAGAAAAGATTGTGCGTGCATCTCTGCTCTAAAACAAAATAACACAAAAAAACCATTAGATCGATAGAAAAGAGAGAGAAAGGTTATATTCATTTTTTTTTTTTTTCAATTTCAATAAAAAAATAGAGGGAAAAAAAAAAAATGAAATCACGCTAACATACTATTTAACATATGCACCATCCATTGCTCTGATCTAAAAAAAACAAACAAGAACCGAGATATACATCAATAATAATAATTATATTTTATTTAATGTATATACATTATGTTACTCGTGGTAATAAAAACAATTTCATATAAGTCCAATACAGTTCAATTCATTTTTATATTATTTACCATTTCATCGTCTTGTTGTTCTGACACTTCAGGAAGATTCTTGTTGACAATTCTCTCATAACTTTCTTCTGGACTCTCATTGATTAACTCCAACTTAATAAAATGTCCATTATCATCTCGAATCCACCGCTCTTTTTTACAAATCTTGTAAACTTCACTATGATCTAATCCAAAACATCTTGCCACATCACTAGTGGAATCCATTCGACTATATAATCCTGAATTCAAGTCAGTTAATTTCACAGGTCTCACAAATCCTTTTTTTAGTTGACTCTTCTTCTCTGGCTCTTCCCATCTAGCTTGAAATCTTTTCTGGAACTTCTTCGAAAAGACTGACTTATAAATCCCCTTACAGCAACGGTAGATACTTCCTGTATGACAATCAAAATATTGAACAGCCTTTGTCATACTTCCAAATCTTCTTTCCTCAGTTTCACCAACAAACTTGCACAACACACTTCTAGCACTTCCAAAATTAACTCTTCTTTTTTCTTTATCATTCTTCACATGCTTGTGTAGACATGTTTGTTCACTAGCAGTCATCACTTTTAGATTTTCTATTCTATCATCATCAAGTACATCATTGAGATGTACCACTTTACTCTGTCTTGGTAGATCCACTCCATTGACCGCTTCAAAGACAAATCTTCCTCTACTTATATCTTTCCACTTCTTTCCTTCCTTACCAGCAACCTTAATCTCTATCAAGCCAGTTGATCTCAATCTTCCTTTGACTTTCCTTCCAGACTTCAAATGATAGACATTTCCAATTATGTCCGCAGCATAATTATTATGCACCTTATAAATGTACTTATTCAGTTCAATTCCAAAATCTCTTTTTTGTGGACGTGGTAGACATTCTGATGACCAATATCCTTTCTCTTGGTAGATATCGCAAGTATCTTGACTTTTATCTTTATCACAGTACTTTTCCATCTTCACAGTTTGAATGTGGAATCCCAAAGACTGATTCTGAAGGTACGAAGGTCTCTCTTTATATACTCTCCTCTCTCTATATAAAGGTGCCTGTGTGAAAACTGAATCAGTTTCAAAGTAAAGTTCAAGATGAAAAGATCACGTCCAAACCATGAGAAACCAGAAGAAGAACAAGAACAAACCAAGAGGCCACGACGACAAAGGTATTCCGTGCCGCCTGAAACACCCTTAGAGGAACTACTGGCTCAAGTCCATGCCAGTGACTTTGAAGACGAGATGAGTGAACAACAACCTGAAACCCAAACTTCCAAACCACCACTTCCACCCAAAACCAAAACCACTACTACCAACACCAGAACCCCTAACCAAGAAAGTCCTACTACCGCTACCGTGGCTCCTGAAAATTACTATCGGATTCGAGAGACACAAAAAATCACTTCTCGAAAATTTAGGACCACGGCCTATACACATACGGTTCACTTCAAAGACTTCAAGTCCGAAGTACCTCCAGAGAAAGCGGTGGGGTTCATTAGCGATTTGTGGGAATCTGTCTTAATCAACTTGAAACGGCAATGTGGAGCTAAAGAAGAGGATCGGTTGAGACTGGCCATCCATCATGACCAATTGAAGAGTCCCGTTTGGATTGAATTTAGCACTCCGGCAGAATTAACGCTAGACAAAATCATGTCCAAAATAGAACATGTACAACAATCCAATGACAAGTTTACCATCACCGATGGAAAGGCAACCCTTTACTTGACACATGTTTCTCCACCTCGAGGAAGTGGTCGAGGCAGAAAACCGTTATTGGTGGACGATCTTCGTACTACCAAACACAGTGTCGTCCAAATCAACAATACTGAAGATTCAATGTGCTTAGCTCGAGCTATCGTGGTGGGTCGAACCTATGCTAACAAGAACGAGAGCAAAGAATGGAAAAAAGCCTGGGAAAACATTCGAAAGTCAAAGAATGCCAAACAACGAAAAGAAGCAGAACTCTTGTTGAAGCAAGCAGGGATCCCTAAAGAGACTGTGTGTAGCATTTCTCAATTACAGCAACTTCAAGATGTTTTGGCTCCTCATTATACGTTAAAAGTTCACCCTCAAGAAGTGCGCGGAGCTCTACTGTTTCGAGGCCCTAATTTTCCTGAAGGAAAATACATTCATCTTTATCACCATCAAGAACATTTTGATACCATTACCAGTATTACTGGATTTTTGGGATACTCTTACTACTGTGAGAAATGTAACAAAGGGTGTAATAGTCGGGAGCAACACATTGGTTGTGGAGAAAGATGTCGGGGTTGTTTAGCCAACACACCATGCCTTCCTGAGCCACAACAACATCACATTTATTGTGAAACCTGTCGACGCCGTTTTGTCAGTCCTACTTGCTATCAACAACATCGCAAGACCCAAGGACGACACCAACAAAAATGTGCTTGTGAGTTATTACAATCGTGTTCTACGTGTGGACAACTGATTCGTTCCAACAACTCCAAGAGACACGTTTGTGCTGGCAAGAAAAAATGTTCTATTTGTCATCAGATCGTCGATTTTGATCATCGATGTTTTATTCAAAAGCATGACAAGATAGAGAAGAAAGAAATAAAGAAAAACAAGAAACAAGTAGATTTCATCTTTTTTGATTTTGAATGTATGCAAGAAACAGGTACTCACATTCCTAATTTTTGTGTAACCCATAGGGCTTGTGATCAGTGCATTCAAGAATCGATTCATTTTCACTGTCCTCATTGTAGTAGGATTCCAGGAGGACGTGAAAAAATCTTTCGTGGAGTGAATACTTTGTCGGAGTTTGCTGAATGGGTTTTAGACCCTACCACCCACGACAGTTGGAGCGAAGAAGACATTCATCGTTACGGAGATTGTCATCGGTATGCGACCGTCATAGCTCACAATTTTTCGGGATACGATGGACAGTTTTTACTTAATTATTATTTGAACCATGGAACCGAACGTCCTGAAGTCACCATGAATGGAAAAAAGCTCATCTACATGAAAGTAGGACAAGTTCAATTCAAAGATTCGATGAGTTATTTAGCCATGCCTTTGAGTCGTATGCCAAAAACGTTCGGCATGACAGAAATGGCCAAAGGTTACTTTCCTCACTTCTTTAACACGGAAGCTAATCAACAGGCCGTCCTACCTCATTTACCTGACCTTCATGATTACGACCCCGATGGAATGCGACCCGAACAGAGAACAACTTTTCACGCTTGGTACCGTGTTCACCAGAACGATCCCTTTGACTTTCAAGAAGAGATGCTCAAATATTGTCGATCGGATGTAGATATTTTAAGACGTTGTTGTGGAAAATTTCGAGAGTTATTTCTCGATAGTGCAAAGGTCGATCCTTTGAAAGAGGCATCCACCTTACCTAAAGCCTGTTCCTTAGTCTACAGACAACATTTCATGCCCGAAAACCAACTAGCCATCATTGACTCCAACACGGGAATTTTTGCTAGTCGTCAATATTCGGTCAAAGCTTTACGTTGGCTTCATTACTTATGTCAAAAAGAAGACAAATGGATACAACATGCTAGAAACGGTGGAGGAGAAAAAAAGATTGGAGGTTATTCTGTGGATGGTTGGGATTTAGAAAACCCGCACATTGTGTACGAGTTTCAGGGATGTTTGTTTCACGGATGCCGTATTTGTTATCCTGACCGAGACATGAAAAGCCCTTATTCAGATTCTACCATGGATCAGTTATATGAACAGACTTGTCAACGACGACTTCAGTTAGAAAGTCAAGGTTACGAAGTGGTAGAAATGTGGGAACACGAGTACGATCGACGTTTGAAAATCGATCCTGATTTTAAAACCATTACTCAAAGTTACGATGCAGCCGACATCGAACCTTTAGATCCACGTCACAGTTTATTTGGAGGACGAACCAATGCTACTCGATTATTGTACGATGTGAACGAATCCCAAGGAGAAGAAATCAAATACATCGACGTGTGTTCTTTGTATCCTTGGGTGTGTAAATATGCTCGTTTTCCTACCGGACACCCTGAAATTTTAACAGAGCACATCGACGTGGAACAGATTCGTCAATACGAAGGATTGATCAAATGTAAAGTTTTACCTCCCACAAACTTGTTTCATCCCATCTTACCTTGCCATTGTCAAGGAAAATTGATGTTTCCTTTATGTCGGACGTGTGCCGAAATGTGTAACCAAGATCATCCCTGTCACCACACAGAGGAAGAACGGTCAATGATAGGTACGTGGGTTAGTGCCGAATTGTTTCGGGCATTGGATCGTGGATACCGTTTATTGAACGTGTATGAAATTTGGCACTTTCCAACGACAGCCCAATACCAAAAGGACGACGCTACTCATCATCCAGGCATTTTTTCGGGGTACGTGAACCAATTTCTTAAACTGAAACAAGAAGCTAGTGGTTATCCTTCGTGGTGTCAAACTCCCGAAGACAAAGTCCGATTCAAAGAAGAATACCGTGACATCGAAGGCATCACTTTAGAAGAGGTAGAAAAAAATGAAGGAAAAAGATCGTTTGCTAAAGTGATGTTGAATTGTTTGTGGGGAAAAATGGCTCAGCGTACGATCTTACCCAAAACGGAATACGTGGACGATCCTTATCGTTACTTTAAACTGGTGGACGACAAAAGTATTCTAGTCAAGCACGTCGAAATCGTCCGTGAGGATTTGATCATTGTCAATTTCGAAGATGAACCCAAGTTTGTCAAACCTGACAAGTTTAGTAACGTAGTCATTGCCGCCTACGTGACTGCTCATGCTCGTTTGAAATTGTATGACGAAGCGTTAGAAGTCTTGGGAGATCGTGTTCTGTATTTTGATACTGACAGTTGCATTTACATTCATCGCCCGGGTCGTCCCCACCCTACTATTCAAGGAGATCGTTTAGGAGCCTGGACAGACGAGCACCCTCAAGATACTATTTTGAGTTTTGCTAGCGGTGGCCCTAAAAATTATGGGTACCGATACCGAGACCCTCAAGGTCAACTTCACACCTCCTGTAAAGTCAAAGGGTTGACTCTGAACTATCGAACTAACCAAGTCGTAAACTTTGAGGTTTTAAAAAATGCTTTACTGTCTGGACAAGTGAAAGATTTTCAAGTAGTCACGTTAGAACCTCACAAGATTGTACGCCTACCAAATCATAAAATAGTGACTCGACCTGTTCAAAAAGTGTATCGTATCGTGTACCAAAAAAGAGTGAGACTTCCAGATCACACCACTTTACCTTACGGACACGCCGATTTGGAGAAGTATAAAAAAGGAACCCCTTCCAAACCTAACCCTTCATTCTCACTTTCAACGTTAACCAAGAAGCAAGAAGAAGAAGAAAAAAAAAAAGATGAGTCACCACGACTTGGAGTGTGATGCAGTACCATGCGATGAAACGGATTCTGTACGGTTTGGTATTGACGTTAATGACAACAAGGTGAATGTGGGTCCCTATTTGCATATCAGAATACCTGTGACTTTATTTGGTTATTCCAAGTATGAAAGTCGACTGGAGTCATTCCAAGACAAGTGGCCAAAATATCTAGAAGGACCTAAACCGGAAGGTTTAGCTAGATCTGGATTTAAATACACGGGAGAAGGAGATAAAGTTCAATGTTTTAGTTGCGGTGTGAAACTTCGCCATTGGGAGCCTACCGACTCAGCTTACATTGAACATGCCAGATGGTCTCCGCACTGTCAGTTCTTACCTTTAGTCGCCTTAGAACAGTTTGGGTACGATGAGCCAGATGCCCAACAGAAGAAGAAGTAGTTTTTAAAAAAAATTCCATGTCGGAGGAGAATACTTCTTCTTTAGAAGAATATGATAACTTTACCAGAGTACATTCGTGGCTTGCCTTTGGAAGTGCGCGAAAAAGATTTACCAAGAGTTTGCCAAAGATCTAGCCCGTCACCACTAAGTGTCTATTATTAGACACAGCCTGGCTATAAAAGAGTGGGTATGCCTGAACTCTACACGCCACTCGTGAAGCGGATTCCGTGGAAGGAAATCATAGATCATGTTCAGACCTTAGAGGATTATAAACAAGTGATACAAGAACTGTGTCCATTAAATTTTGGACGTTATGTGATATGTGTCTTAGTGACTTCTTATCTTGGAATTCGTTTTCCAGGACATTCGTTGTGGAATATTTTTGAGGACAAGTGTTTGCCTTGGATTCTTTTGAAGGATCCGTGGTTGTTTTGGACTCAATTGTTGTTGTTGAGTTCCAAAAAAAAACAATATGACCGTGTGTTCTTCTTCGGACTTAGTAGAAGAAGAAGACTATAAATATTTGATTTTATCAGTTCACGAAAGAAACATTGTACCTTTAGCGTTGAGAGTGGTAATGAAAATTAGTGACGCACTTCCATGTGAAGAACACATTCGTCACACTTTATCTGTGTATAAAACATTTCAAGAAGTGTGTACTGCTAGTGAGTTACACCAACACCTTTTCCATTGGAAAGATGTACGACCATGGAGAAACCTTGGTTTCCAATATTGGTTACAAGAAGTGGCCCAGTTCAGCCAAGATTTGGCAACCACTTATTGATAACATTCTAAAAGTGAAAAAAAAAAAAAAATGGGAACCTCCATGGGAAACTCTAAAAGAAGAAGAAAAAGAAGAAGAAGAAGAAGAAGTACCTGACACCACTACCACTACTGCTGTGGTTCCAATACCTCTTGAGGAGGAACACCACCCTTCTTTACCACCGCTACCGTCAGTGAATTCAAAAAAGACGAGTAGAAGAAGAAGAATGTTACCACAAACAGTGGTGTCTTTCATGACTTGGACACAAAACAATTGTTGTTCCTTTTCTTGTTTAGAGAGAACTTTAGCTGTTTTAGTGATAGTCTTAATTGTGTACGTGTTCGGTTTAATTGTATATTTTCTCACAAATTCACTT
The DNA here is from genome assembly GCA_029931535.1 of Margaritifera margaritifera. Classification (NCBI taxonomy): domain Eukaryota; kingdom Metazoa; phylum Mollusca; class Bivalvia; order Unionida; family Margaritiferidae; genus Margaritifera; species Margaritifera margaritifera. Next base: position 960,725 of record JAQPZY010001520.1, read on the forward strand.
CTTCATGCAAATTTGTAAAATATGTTATTGGTTGTTGGTTGGTTTGTTTTTTTTACAAAAAATAAACATGTATGAAAACGTATAAAAAGCCTTGGGTTTTTTGTCTTCTTCTCAAAAATCTTCTTACCTCAATCATGGCTACATCATTCTCCTCCTCTTCTACCTCGTCTACCTCTTCCTCCTCTTCTGTGGTGAAAGTAATTGACGAAAAATTAGATCGTCAAAGTTGGAATGCTTTGTATCTGCGCCATCCATTTAACATGTTAATTGCTGGACCGAGGGGTTCAGGCAAAACCGAATTTGTCAAACGATTGATCGAACACAAAACTGATTTGTTTGATCGTCCACCTCAACGTATCGTGTGGTGTTACAAAGAGTGGCAACCGTCTTACACGTTATTGAAAGAAAGTCAAGGAGAAACCATTTCCTTTGTGGATGGTATTCCTCACGAAGACGATGGAATCGTGTCTGACGTGAGTCAAACTCATTTAGTTATTTTTGATGACATGTTAGGAGAAGACGAAGAAGAAATTAAACTTTGGTTTACACGAAAAGGACACCATCGTAATGCTAGTATTGTGTACATAACACAAAATTTATTTCAACAGAGTAAAGCCCATCGAACTATTAGTTTGAATGCTCATTATGTGGTCTTGTTTAAAAGTCCCAGAGACAAATCTCAAGTACAAGTGTTAGCCAAACAGTTAGGAGCTCCTTGGCTCAATTATGCGTACGACGATGCCACTCAAACCCCTCACGAGTATTTACTCATTGACTTAAAACCGACCACTCCTGACTATTTGAGATTTCGTGCCAGTATCTTTCACTCTTGGAGTGAAGAAGGTGGTCCTGTCATTTACACGTCCCCTTCAGCTCATTTTTTAAAAAAAACTATAAAAACAACCTACGACGTCATTTCTGTCTCACACTCTTTTTGGAGAGAAGATGACTTCCTTTCAATCTCATCCTTCGGCTAAATTGATTCGTGCCTTGTATGGCATCAGTCGTGAAAAAAATGCACAAGTCCGTGCTCATTTGTTAGAAGCGAGTCTGAAAGAAGTGTTACGATGGTTTACTTTGACGGCACGTCAATTACTACAAGGCATCATTCACATCCCTCATCAAACTCAACGTTTTTTTCAAAAACATAAAGGAGTATTGTCACAACTGGCTGATCCTAGAATCGATTCACGGACTAAAAAACAAATCATTTTAACTCCTGGTGGAAGTGGTTCTTTAGGAGGGGTTATGATTCGTTCCCTTTTGAAATGGGATCCTAATGATACCAAAACCAAAACAACTCCTAAAAAGAAGAAGAAAAGTCCAAAGAAGAAGAAAATCAGCCCCAAGAAAAAGAAAAGTCGTACCCAAAAGAAGAAAACCACACCTACTGCCACCACTAACACCCGACGTAAAAGAGGTACTGCTGCCAGGACGCAAACGTACACCCGCAAGACACCACCACCCTTACCATCACCACCAGCAGTGACAAGGCCTCCTTTGGCGTCCACTTCTTCCTCTTTGTCTTCTTCACCCCCTTTTACCATGATGCCTGTCAAACCAGACTTAAGATCCGTGTTTCCTAATTTGATGCAAAAATGGAAACCTATTTCTAAAGTTACCCCGTCGGGGCCGTCGACTTCAGCTGATTTAGCCATGGCAGCAGCCACCCACAAAGTACCATCCCCTAAAACCAAAGTCCAAGAAAGAACTGGCATATTACAAAGTTTAGTGGATTTATCCAAACAAGAATTGAGACGATTTAGTCCCTTGAAAACACCTCAACGTCGAGTGAGACCTGTCGTGAAGTTGGTACGTCGTGCAGACAATCGGTGGAGACGTATTCCAGTATAAAATAGAAGGGTGAAAGGCCAAAAGACTTCAGACTTGTTTTCTACCGACTTAAAAAGATGGCTCCCAAACGTGTACACCATCACCACCAAGAAAAGAAGAAAACCACCAAAAAAGGACGACTTCTTCCCCCTCGTCTGGCTAAACATTGGGATGTCTTGTCTGTCCTGAGCAAATCCAAACCTCCCATGCGAAAACAACTCATTCAAACAGCTCCTAAAGAAATCATTGATACCGTGTGTGAATGTTGTTTGAACGTGTTGAAAGGAACGGTACCTTTGTCTAAGATACAGAAACAAAAATTAGGGAAACATCGGAATGTTCTTCGTCAAATGGTGAAAAAGAAAATACCTCTTCAACAAAAGAAAAAAATGTTGGTACAACGAGGAGGATTTCTACCTATGCTGATAGGACCGCTGTTAAAAATAGCCGCTCCTTTGTTAGGAACGATTGCTGGACCACTTTTAGGAGGGGTCATGCGATAAAAAAAAGAAGATAAAAAGGACCACCCTTCTCTGAAATGACCACACCTTTTTGGTACCTTTGAATGAAATGGAAGGACGAAAACTGACTTTAGTACCTTACAAACGATGGATGGAATTTCATCGTTGGAACGAACAACGGTTCCTCATTTACCACCCAATCCTAATCTTAACGAAATGTCTCAGTTACAACAAGAATTACAATCCCTGATGGAACAAAACAATGTGTCTGAAACAGAAAAATCCCAACGGTACGGTCAACTTTTACAACGTCTACAACTCTTTCGCCAAAAAGCAGTCGACGAAACAGCTTCACTCACTCTGAGAGATTTTAAGGCTCTGATGAAAAGCGAACCTAATGTGACCATCAAAAAAGAAAAAGAAGAAGAAGAAGAAGAAGAAGAAGAGTTTTTACTAACTCCACCTCTTAAAAAAATAAAAAAGTTAGCCACCCCGGATTGGATAAAAAAGAAAAGGTCTACCCCTTTACCCTCAGAAGAGAAAAAGAAAGAAGTAAAGAAAGAAGTCAAAACAGAACCGATGACCCCTGATCAAACTCCCTCCTTTACCCCAGTAGCACGTCGGACACGTAAACAACAACAATCCAAAAAGATACCTCACGAAGAAAAGAGTATTGGAACTTGGTTAACTTATTCTTGAGGAAAATCATCATCATCATGGATAAACTGTTAGCCACCATTTATTACAATCCTGGTCATGCTGCTGGTTACGGAGGAGTTCAAAAATTATATCGAGCTGCTAAAAGTCAATTGAAAAGTGTACGTTTGCCTGAAGTACGACGATGGTTACAAGAACAATCGACGTACACGTTACACAAACCCATTCGACGTAAATTTTCTAGAAGTACCACTCAAGTGGAAGGGATCGATCATCAATGGCAAGCCGATTTAGCGGACGTCTCTCATTTAGCCACTTACAATCGTGGTCACAAATATTTGTTTTGTGTCATCGATGTGTTTTCCAAATTTGCTTGGGTCGTGCCTTTGACTTCTAAAAGCAGTACCGAATTGGTACGGGCCTTTAAATTGGTCTTGAAACAAAGTGGACGTCAACCTTTACGATGGCAAACTGACAAAGGCACCGAATTTCTAAACCAAGCTTTTCAAAAAGAATTGAAACAAAGACACGTTCATTTTTTTACGACCGAAAATCCTGAAACCAAAGCCAGTATTGTGGAACGTTTTCAAAGAACTTTGAAAGAACGCATGTGGAAATATTTTACACATCAACATACTCTCAAGTACATCGACGTGTTACCTCATTTGGTCAAAGCGTACAATCAATCGTACCATCGTAGCATTTGATGTACCCCCGAAGAGGTCAGCCCTGAAAACGAAGTGTCTGTGTTTGATAAATTATTTGGTTCACCCCAGCAGACCAAAAAAAAGAAGAAAAAGAAAACATCCTTGTTGGAGTTAAAGACGGGAGATTGGGTTCGCATCGGAAAAACCAAACGTACTTTTGACAAAGGTTATTTACCTAACTGGACTACCGAATTGTTTCGTGTCACTACCCCCGTCCGTGGACTTGATCCTCCCGTCTATAAATTGGAAGACATGCACGGTGAAGTACTCAAAGGAACATTTTACTTGCCTGAGTTACAAAGAGTGACTAAAAAAGAAGACACCTTGTACGACATCGAAAGCATTCTCGAACAAAGAACACGTAAAGTGGGTAAACGTCGAATAGAAGTCAAAGTACGTTGGAAAGGATATCCCCCTAGTTTTGATTCTTGGATTGCAGCTTCTCAAGTCGTCGACTATAAAAAGAAAAAGAAGTAAACTCACAACATGCCATTCAACACAGTAGCCACCCAGACGACTTCAACGACTCCTTCACAGAGTTCTTCTTCTCTTCAAGAATTACAAAAACAACCACTTTGGGTGTGGTGCGGAGAACGTGTGCCTAAAAATCAAATCGTCTTTTTCTGCCAAATCTTTGTAGTGTATTGTGTCATCGGAGCAGCGATTGCCAATTTGAGTTTACAACAAGGAGACAAACAATTGTGGACCATTTTACTGAGCAGTTGCATCGGTTATCTTTTACCCAGTCCCTCTTTGAAATTTACGACCACGACCGACAACAGTCACCACAACAACGCCAGTCCATCTTCTTCTTCTTCGTCCAGTTACCACCACCACCAAAATACTACCAGTCCTCTTTTGGAACCTTTTGAACATCCTTCTTCTGTTCACTTGAGTGACACCTCGGACACCAGAACCACCACTTTGGAACTATGAATGACCAATTTTATTTAACGTTACCTAGTGACAGTTCCATGGATGTGTTTCCCAACAACAGCTTATGTTGTTTCACGGCCAAATTACCTCAAGCCATTCAATTGGATCACGATGCTCATTGGGAAGTGAGTTTGGTAGAAATCATTCATCCTACGCAAATCATAAACATCAACAAAACTCAAAACACTATGGTTGTACAAATCTTGAACAAAAAAATACATGATCACTTGGTAAATAATGATCCTGAAATCTGGAAAGAAGACCCTGAAGATCCAGACATGAAAGGATCATTCAAAAAGTTAGTACCAGATCCTAAATCGACTCAACCTACTGTCTATTCTCAAATTACTCTGAGAATTCCTACAGGATATTATTTTAGTCCTGAACATTTGGTGGACACCATTAGAACCCAGTTTGCACGCCAATTTCAATATGCCATATCAGCAGCCAATAAATTTGTAAGAATTGCTTACCATGCTTTGGCACGACGTTTAATTGTCCAATTTTTCAAAGAGAGAGGGCAACTCCTTACTGAGAAAGATAAAGGTTTACCTTTGGAAGAGAGAAAATACTTGACCATTGAATTTTGCTCTGGATTGTTTGGTATTTTGGGTGGAAATAAAGATTTTACCGCTGAAAGTGATTTAGAGTTTGGAACCAATGTAGAATTTGGACATAAATTTAAACATCCTATTGAATTGAATGGTGGACTGAATTTAATGTTTGTCTACTCAGATGTGGTGGAGTACAACGTGGTGGGACACACCTCTGCTCCGTTACTGAGAGTCATTCCTTTCAAATTGGATATTGGTGGTGGTGGTTCTAGTGTTACTGTGGACGAAGAGGGTGGAAGTAGTACTACCACTAGTAATGCTAGTGTTGGTGGCAACACCTTTCACGTTCACCGTGAATTTGTACATCCTCATTATCTTCCAGTCAGTAAATCGTATTTTGACAGTGTCCAGATTAGTATAAAAGGAGATTTAGGACAAAGTGTTCCATTCATTGACCAAGGAAAAGTCACGGTGAAACTACATTTTCGAAAAAAACAAGTTCTCTAACATTCCTCAAAAAAAAATGTATCCAGTGTACCAAGGAGTGGCTCGACAACGAGGACATGGTTTAGGAGATATGTTAAAATCAGCTTTTCGGACGGTAGCTCCTATTTTGAAACCGATGGTGACTCGAGGATTTCATGCCTTAAAAGATGCTGCTTTGACACAAGGAAAAGAATTTTTGCAAAACGTCCTCATCGACAAACAAAATCCTAAAGAAGCCTTTTTGAGAGCAGGCAAAAATGTGTTGATGACGACTGGTAAAGATCTTTTAGGTCTCCGAGAAAATCCTATAAATACGCTTCACGCTTCAGACTCTGGCATTACTTCACAGCAGCAAGGACAAGGTAGAAAGAGACGACAACCTCAAAATCCTTTCAAAGTTCATAAAAGAACACACGACAGTAGTACTTCCAGAAAAAATAAGAAAAGAAGAAGAACTGGTAGAGAATTAGACGTATTTGATTACTAAACTGTGAAAATGATGCACCGAGATTCTTGCGAATGTACCAAGTCCGAACTAGAACTGTTTTCTATGCGTCCCACCATGATGACAATGCAAGAATCCCAATGGGTGGAATTTCATCCTGTATCGTCTTTGACGGATTCAGCTCCTATCGAATTTGATATCAAAGGACAAACCGAAGATTACATCGATCTGAATAACAGTTACTTGTACCTGAAACTGCTAGTACAAAAAAGTGACAACAGCCTTCCTGTGGAAGCTTCCCTAGTAGCTCCCGTCAATAATTTCTTTCATTCTTTGTTCAGTGGAGTAGATTTGTACTTGAATAACAAACTGATCAGCAGCAGTTTGGATACTTACCCTTACCGTGCTTATTTGGAAAATCTCTTGTCGTACGGAAAAGATGCCAAGAACACTCATCTGGATGCTTCGGTGGTCTGGAAACCTGACACCGCGGGTGCCTTCAACGACATAACCCCGTCAACAGGGGCGAGGATTGACCAGACTGATGATGCTGCTCATAAAATAATTCCAGCAGATCCCCATAATGTGGGATTTAACGAACGCCGAAAGAAAATCAGAGGGAACAGTTTAGAACTGATGGATCGTTTGCATTTGGACATGTGGTTGCAAGACAAGTATTTGTTGAACGGAGTAGATGTACGTCTGAGACTGAATCGCAGTAGTGCCGCTTTCCATTTGATAGCTTTTGCTAACGAGTGGAAAACCATCATTCAACAAGCCAAACTTTATGTGCGACGTGTAGAAGTCTTACCCAAAGTAGCTAACGACATCAGTCAAACCTTGAGCAGAACCACTGCTAAGTATCCTCTTAGACGCGTGGAAGTGAAAACCTTTACTGCAGCCGCTGGACTCCGATCCATAGTCGAAGATCACATCTTCCAAGGACAGCTCCCTAAACGTTTGATCATTGGTATGGTTTCTAATGCAGCCTTCAACGGAGCCATCAGTCAGAATCCGTTCCAGTTTGAACACTTTAACGTCACCAAGATAGATGTCAGTCGAGATGGCAAGACCTTGTGTACCAGACCTTTTGAACCTGACTTTGGTGGCGAGAGAAATTACTTACGATCTTACTTGACCCTGTATGAAGCCACAGGACAGTTAGGCCGAGACAGTAGCCACGGCAATACGTACGAGGATTATGCAGGAGGGTATGCCTTGTGGGGATTTGATTTCACTCCGGACCAAGGCAGCGATGAAGGACATTTCCACCCTATAAAATCAGGCCCCCTTCGTGTGGAACTTCAGTTTGGTCAAGCTCTAACCCAGACAGTGAACGTCATCTTGTATGCAGAATTTGATAACACTCTAGAGATCAACAGTTTGAGAGAAGTCATTGTAGACTATTAGAAGAAACAAAAGATGCAGAACGTAGAAGAACCTATCGAGATAGATGAGGGATTTTGTGAAGTGATTCACCAGTCACCAACTACCACAAAGGATAATGATAATGACGAAGTCATTTATTTAGTACCTCAAATAGAAGAAAAAAAAGAAGAAGAAGAAGAAAACCATTCCGTTCCTGTGTTTACTGGATTTATGATTTGTCGATGGCCAGAACACGAAAAACAGTTAGTGACCTGTTATGCTCAGGAATTGAGTCCAATCATTAACAGTCTGATTAAAGAACAACGTTATGGATGTCAAAACGATCATCCCAGTCAGATACAACACGACAAATGTATGATGTTGACAGGTGAAGAACAATTGGATGAATATTTGGAAACGGCCTGGACACAACTCTCAGATGAACACGTGTTGACACAGTGGTATAAAGTCTTACAGACTTCTTCTTTTCCTCCATTGACTTCTCTGGAGATCAAACGGATCGAAGGACTCATTCATCAGAGTGCAGAACCTATCCGACGTGAATATTCTTGGAATTACAAGACAGAACAATTCAAGCATAAAGTCAGGTGTGAATTGATAGTGAGTTATTTCCATTGTTGAAGACAAAAAAATGGATACCAGGGAACTTCATTACTTATTGAATCGCAGTTCCTATACTTCTTCTTGGAATCCTGTGGTATGTGCTAAAGATGAACTACCTCATCGTAAACCAAAAAACGTTCATGCTTATGTCATCAATACTGACGACAGTCATCTACCAGGAACCCATTGGATTGCCGTGTACTTTCCCAACAATCACTGTGTGGAATATTTTGATTCATATGGATTACCTCCTTTGGAAAAAGACATCATCGAGTTTATGAGAAGAAATGCCGTCTCGACTCGATTCAATAATGTGAGACTACAAGGATCAGATTCTATGGTGTGTGGACAATATTGTGTTCATTATCTTCATCAACGCAGTCTTGGATATTCCTTAGAACATTTATTGACTTATTTTGATAGTGCCTATGTTCGAAACGATGCTAAAGTACAACAATGGTTTTGTCAACGTTATGGTTATCTCTTGTCTTTAGCTCACCATCGTAATGTACATCAAAATGATGATGTCTATGTAGAATGTTTGACATTTACTTTACCTTCTCAACGTTGTCAACCTTGTAAATATGTTCCTGTTTGAAAAAATTTTTCATAGTTACTTGTTAATTGTTAACATAGTTCTTGTTGAATAAATATCATTTTTTGTGAATTGTTTGAAAAAAAATGGTGTTGTGTGGTTTTTTATTGAAATTTGAAAAAAAAAAATAAATATGTTCTTTTCTCTCTCTTTCTATCGATCTAATGGTTTTGTGTTATTTTGTTTTAGAGTAGAGATGCACGCACGCACGCACTCTTGAATTTGAAAAAAATAATGAATATGTTCTTTCTTTCTTTCTATCGATCTAATGGTTTTTTTTTATCAAAAGTAGTTTCTTTTAGGTGAAAAGATTGTTTTCCTTCACGTCCGCACTTTTAGTATATTAAAACCACGTCTTCACCGGTTAAGCTATCTAGTTTTTTTATTCAACCAACACGAACAACGTCGAAATCATCAGACAAGTTAAAGTGTATTTTAGAGGTGGTATATCATGACTTAGAGAGAAAAAGGAGAAGAGGAAAAGGAAAATTCCCATCACACCCCACTGAATAATGATGGAGGATTCCAATAAAAGAACATTGGAATCCTAAAGCGAACCATCATCCCTTTATCCTAAACTCAAACAACTCCCACCACGTCAAAAAAACTTCCGATTCCCATAATGTAGTGACGAAGACAACGTCTTCTACTATCAAAAACTCTCCCTACCCCTTTTTGATGGTAGAAGACGTTGTCTTCGTCACTACATTATGGTACGACTCCCGCTACGTTAAAAAAACTCCCATTTTCCCTGAAGAGCCCTCCGCCGCCATTTTTTCCCTCAAGAGGCCCTCCGCCATCTTTTTTCCCTGTAGAGGCCCACCGCCGCCATTTTTTCCCTGAAGAGGCCCTCCGCCATCTTTTTTCCCTGTAGAGGCCCATTTTTCCCTATTTACCCCCACCCTACTACTGATATGAACTGTAGAAAAGAAAAGAATCGACCATTCATCTATTAAGCGATATGAACTGTCGTAAAGAAAAGCATCGACCATTCATCTATTAAACGATATGAACGGTCGTAAGGAAAAGCATCGACCATTCATCTATTAAACGATATGAATTGTCGTAAAGAAAAACATCGACGATTCATATATTAAATGATATGAACTGTCGTAAAGAAAAGTTGCAACGAATGCTGCTTTCGTTATAGTCACTACTCTTTCATGTAAACGTACTTACTAATAATGTTTGACCATATCGAATTTCCAGCTATTGTGAGAAACACTTACCAGTACCAGTCAAGTGACCATACATGGTACTAGAATAATAATCGTCATAGAAAACATTACCTATTGACATTAATCCCTACAAATGAAATAAAATATAAAAGCTGCAATGAATTCGTCAAACCGTTGTTTGGCCTTAACATACTTGTCTACACAAAAATCTAGCATTCTTCACAAGGAATCATCGATAGTTTTGACAAGCGATATGTATGAAGAGACAAGCGATATGTATGAAGAGACAAGCGATATGTATGAAGAGACAAGCGATATGTATGAAGAGACAAGCGATATGTATGAAGAGACAAGCGATATGTATGAAGAGACAAGCGATATGTATGAAGAGACAAGCGATATGTATGAAGAGACAAGCGATATGTATGAAGAGAACAAAATAAGACAAATTGTTATATTGCTTCCTCATTAACGAATTATACGACATCGTTTGGGGAGAGAGAGAGAGAGAGAGAGAGAGAGAGAGAGAGAGAGAGAGAGAGAGAGAGAGAGAGAGAGAGAAAGAGAGAGAGTATTATGTGTATAATTACTGTAAAAACAAACAAACAAAAAAGAGATACTTGGAGATCCACTAATTCCCTGTGGATATTTTTCCCAGATAAAACAGTCCAATAATCGTGTGCACTTTTTTCACAACGGCTAATCAAATTAGTAATAATCTTGTATCGTAAGGTTCTTCTGGATATTGTTGTTTCCTTAAATAAGTGTTATTTAGACTGCCAATAATAAAAATTTAACTAATTCTTTTTGAGATTTCACGAGTCAGTCTTATAACTAAAAGGAATGCACAATAAAACGCACTAGCAAACAGACGTGGGTGCAGAGAAGTGTGTAAATGAGGGCATCGAAGTAAGAATGAATGAATGACTTACTGACTGACTGACTTAACTGAATGAATGAATGAACGAATGAAACGTCAATGAGCATAAGAAACGAGTTACAAATAGGTAAATGACGAAATAAATGAATTTACATACAAATGAAAATAAACAAGAGGATACATATATGACAATTTCAAGAGTAGGGTTGTAAAAACAAATATAAAATTTTGCTTCATTTCGCAAATGGTGTCATGGAAAATAACTTTGTATTATGTATGGAAAAAAGATAAATGGGTTTCGTTGCTACATGGAGTGTATGCCCTCTGCTTTGCGTGTCGTTCCAATAACAGTATGTTTACTTTGGCAGTGCACTTGTGATTGTTGATCTTATCAGCATTATTAATCATGTTGACACTTGAAGACTTTATGGAGATGGGAAAACAGTGTGGTTATGAATGGGAGTCCCTTAGAAACTTTGTTCAGGAGGACCAGGCTCGAGACAGGGAACATACATTTAAAGAGAGGGACATAGAAAGGGAAAAGGTAGAGATAGAGCAGCAAACAGAGAAAGGAAAGAAGGAATTTGAGGAAAGAAGAACAGCGTTTGAGAAGGAGAAGATAAATTAGAACAGTAAGCTGAGGAAAAAAGAGAACATTTGAGAAGTAGAAGATTGAATTGGAAAAGCAAACGGAGAAGGAGAAGATACAAGTATACAAGCAGGCAGAGATCGGAAGAGCCGGGGTAGACTATCAAAGCATGAAGAGGTTGGCGTTGACCTGATTGCGCTCTCAGAGCAAGAAGATAGTATCAAATGAAGCCAAAGACCACGATGCCAACAAAACAGCACTAGTCGTGGCTGGCATCGGAGCTTGTGACCATCAGGTTTATACGCTCTTAAACGACGAGCACCCTATCCCGCGCTCTGTTCGATTTTTTGCTGCTGTCATCGCTTGCTAACGCAATCGCAGCAAAGGTCATCTCTCTCTCTCTCTCTCTCTCTCTCTCTCTCTCTCTCTCTCTCTCTCTCTATATATATATATATATATATATATATATATAGATATATATATATAGATATATATATGTATGTATTATTGTAGGGGAAAACTCCTGTAATACATGTATCGATATATACATATATGCTATGTCGGCAGAAAATTACCTTTAACAGGAGGTGATAAAATGGAAATTAAACATGTTATGAAAAGTAATAATTACACAAGCATAAATAAATACAAAACATGTAGAGATACGTCTTGTGTTACAATATTGCTATACAGGCATTAGAGAGAAAAGCTAAACAGAAAAAAAACAACAACTGATTAAAATACAATGAAGTTTAAATCTCTTGAAATATTGGAAAATGCATGTACATTTAGTTAAGACACAATGAGAGATGCCCTGCCCACCCCCACCCCCACCTCCCGAGGAAATTGAGCATAATCTGGCACAACTGATGGTTTAAAAAAACAAAACAAAAAAGTACATAAGGGGTATGACTAGACTATTAATGTTTAAAGTTTAGGAATACGAATGTATTTGCGATATGCACCTATTTCCAACGCCCAAGACTTCACATTTTTTGTCAGTTTTATGTGCGCCCAGAGAGTGCAGCGCGAGTTATTGCACAAATGCGGAAGTTATGACCTTTGAAGTGTTTGCGGACATATTAGATAAGTTAAGGCATTTTTTGAGGTACATGTCAAGATTTTGTCTTGAAAGATAATTCAAGTCAGGATTTAGAAAATGAGGGCCGTTGGAAGTACAACGTAGTTTAAATATATTGTCGATGTGCCTAGACAGGACAATTTTGAAGCGGGAATGGAAAGTATTACTGTTCTGTGGGATGTATTGCGTTTAAAAAACCTGATAGTGACTAAGATGAGTTTTGTTTAGTAATGGCAATGTCTTGAAACTGATAAACTTGGTGCGACTTGAAAGATGCGGATAGATCGCCCATAGGGAAAATTCTTGTAAGGCCAATAAGAAAATTGCATTTAATAGATGCTTTAAAAAATTATTTCGAACACGAACCAAGTTAGTACCCTTAAGCGTGATTAATGCCAAAGGGATGATACCTGTTGGCTACCTGGGCTTAGACTTGAATAAGCCAACCAATAATTTCCTGATGATAACGGAATTGGTTGTATCAGGTAGACTTTGGCTTCTTCCACCTGCAAAGTGGATAATTTATCTGCAATGAGATCATGCTTGCTTAGTACATATTTAGTACTAAAGCAAAAATGAAACTTGAGAATACACGTAACAGTTTTACAAATAATGGCCATAATGTGTTGATTTTAAGAAGATTCGTTGTTCAAGTAATTTACTATGGTCACGTTATCGGAAAGAAAGATGTTAACGGTGGCCACAGAGGCACACTGCCAATGCTGTGGGATAGAGTACTAAAATGTTGATATGATAATGTTTTATATAGTCTCGCCATGCACGGGAAAACCATCGGGGTTTGAAATATGCCACTGAAAACCTTAAAAGGCGCTGTATCAATATAACAGACTGAAGTTGGTGTAGAAAAATAGAAATTGTCGGGGAAAATGTTTACGCTGAACACACTTGGTACATTGAAATGACTTTGCAAAATCCACTTAAGAACTAGGCTGAGGGACCCAAAAATGTGTAATGAACGTGAACTTCCCACAGGGAAACGTTTATCAAAATCGAAAGAACCCTGCCAATCAAAAGTAGCAATTGACAGTCCAAGGTTAAAAATGGTTCAATTCTGAGAGCGTCTTCAAAGTTACATTTAGCAATAAGGGAACTACTCCCATACTGTTGTATAAGTCAAATAACATCTTGAAGAGTTTTAAGGTGCATGGTGGTGTTGTTTCAAGGTGCATGTTGGTGTTGCAATATGAGGATCTAAGAGTTAACGGTGTTGTTTATTGGAAAAAATATATAGTGCATACGCTAAAATTCATATATACATGTTACTCTCTCCATATCAATAGCATTTCATACACGATTACGAGCCATTCACGCTGCTTGACAGCAATACAGTGGAACTGCATTAAATATAGTAATTTACTGGCGGATAGATAGGAACCGTCAAACGTGCGCCCACTGTGTTGGGTAAAAAAAACTGAGATCAGAGTTGTTGAAAACCTTCAGTCTGCGACGTAAAATATGAACTATATGTCCCCCACCCACCCCCGAAAGTCAAAGTAGTTTTTAAAAGGACGAGTACTCGTGCAGAAAGATCAGATGTTAATGAAAGAACGTGATGGGGTTACCTCCCATGGGACAGTAAAACTGATAGATTTAGTAATAGGGTTATGTTTATCACATTTTCTGCTAGTGAGCCTGGTGTTTGCTCCTTAAATCTAAGTCTCTCTCTCTCTCCTCTCTCTCTCTCTCTCTCTCTCTCTCTCTCTCTCTTACCAGTTCAACCTCACTATTCTCATGTAATACGCAAGCACGTCTTTTGACTGGCTGCAAGGAACGTCACGAATATGAACAGTTGTTGTTGTTGTTGTTGTATTTTTTAGAAAATTGGAGACAAAATCCCGTTGATGTAAAGAAAAAATTGCATTAGGTTCTGAACATTCCTGCAGAAAGTGTAAGTTGAGATCGTGTGCACTGTTGTTCAAAGGATGGAATGATTCGTTGTAAACTTCGAGCTTGACAGGAGAGGGTCTGTGTGAGGACAGAATGAGCAAGGAAGGAGGGAGAAGAAGTGGATTCGCAAAGATCATTCGTACCGATGTCAAGGATGATATATTGGGGGGGGGGGGGGAAATTGGTCACAAGCCATAATTATAATGTTAAGGTTCTGAAAATGTTTGTAAGCGTGTACTATTAAAAAACCTAATGTTCCTTAACTGTGGAATCATGATGAAAAACGGCAAAGTAAAGTCACCAACGCATACATAAATGACCCATAATTAAAACATGTAAAGGTGCCGACGTTCGATTAGAAGCACTGAATAAAACTTGCTAAGCAGGGTAAAATTTTGCAAAAATAATAAAATTAAAGATGATGGGGGGGAGGGGGCACCTCTAATGGAAAAGCGGACAGCATAGCAAAGATAACAAGTAAACGATCTTGGTTTCCAGATTGCATAAACGACAAAATCCGTGGTGAATAAGAAAATACTTCCTGTTCATGAGCGACAGAGGAAATGACGTTGGATGAATGCAAACTATATATTTTTTTAAATTACAAATACCCGCGTCTGCGCACAAGAGAGGCCTTGCTGCAGGTGATGTAAACCCGCTCTCTGATTGGCGCGGAGGAGTCAGCTCACCTAATTAGACTAAATTACAGCCAAAACAAAGAGACAGCAAAGAGGCCCGTAAAGTGGGCTGATTTTCAACTTCTCTCTAGATCTTGATATAAATTCATTTTCTAACGACGACGATGATCATGGTGGTAATGACTGTGATTGTGGCATTCACAGCTGTGAAAAGAATGTACTTTAATGTGTCTGGAAATTCTGTAAATTTATGATAGATGATTTTTTCCTCGAAGTTTTATATTCATTCATATCAGTTAAAGTTACGTCTTATTATAAATACAAATAGGACATGAAAGACATATTTTCAAACTAATAAAAGAAAAAAAAAGGAATTAATAATGCTTTTTTTTTTTTAAATTTAAAAATAGGATTTTCATACTAGCGTATGTGAAATTATTACAGTACACATTTCTGTCATCTAAAACAACAAAGTGTAATTTTAGAGGTTTTACCGTTTTGGTCACATGACATTTCAAGATATCGCATTTATCTTCAGGATTACATTTAAACGTTGATTCGTCGAACGCACACCTCTACACAAAGGTTGTCTGCTCCAAATACAATGTTAGCTTGATATATCCTAGAAAGCTTGAAGAAGGCCTTATTAATTTCCCTGTAAACGTGGTAAACATGATATTGTAAACAATCCTTAGTCGAGTCGATTATCTACTATGATAAAGACAATACTATATGACATAACATTTCTTGCATTCAATTACATATCATTTACACGGATTTAACACTACTGAAATTCATCCTAATTGAATTACATATCATTTACCTGGATTTAACACTACTGAAATTCATCCTAATTGAAATACCTATCATTTACCTGGATATAACACTACTGAAATTCATCCTAATTGAATTACGTATAATTTACCTGGTTTTAACACTACTGAAATTCACCCTAGCTTAGTGGTTTTGTGCTCTTGTTTGATATCATGCAAAATTTAGTGACATGGAATTTGAACTGGCACTTTAAGGTATGCACAGTTAGAATATGCTGAATACATGTACAAATTAAAATCAGAGAGAGAGAGAGATAGAGGGGGGGGGAGCGTATTATCCTGTCCTAACGGAATTTTCATTTTTTAAACTAAACAGTGATAATTGCCAAGTATATGTTATACACTGTAGGTCCAGAAGAAACTACCGACATTATAACATAGAGAATACGGTATAAAATGTATCAATATAGGTATGTGAATAAGATATGTATATATATATATATATATATATATATATATATATATATATATATATATATATATAAATAAAGAGAGACAGAGAGAGACAGAGAGAGAGACAGAGAGAGGAAGAGAGAGAGACAGACAGACAGACAGATAGACTATAGCAGGAAGCAAAAAATAAGAGTTATCATCACTAATTGGAGCAAAGATGATCATGTAAAGAAATGCGTCATAACATGTTTACCATATACACAATCGTGCTCTTGATCTATTATAATACAAAAATGACATTGAATGCTTCTGTTTGGTTTTATGGACAATTTTTGCACATGTTTGATTTTGAAAATTCCCACGATTGATGTTGAAGGTGTTTGATAAATATATGGCGGAGGTCAAAGGATATCGTTTAGTGTCATTTTAAAATTGAATCAACAATATAATCAGCTACACAATATTTTATCTTAAGGTGTCCGACCGAAGTTTAGAACGTATCTGCATAAATAAGTACATTGACGTTCAACACTGTCTTTATAATAACCCTCGTGTAAGTTACCCCCCAAAGTCCTGGCTATTTAGAAAGTATGGAGTATTGAAGATTAGTACATTGCTAATATATGTAGGAGTCTTGGTTTGCTTTGACAAAACAATTTTAAATTTACTATAATTCCGGAAAATTAAAGTCACGTTATTTACAATCTTCAAACATTGAGTGCAAACAATGTAATTGCAGCAACAACTACTGGAGACTGTTCATATATCATCTAGAAATTACAATATACTGATTTATTGATCTCAGATTAATTGTGTGACGAAGTTTTCAATTTTGAGGGCAAAATCTTAAGAATGTTTAATTTGGGCTTTTAGATGTTTTGTTTTCACATTCTGTGCACATAATCATTCTCTCTCTCTCTCTCTCTCTCTGCATATATGCAAAATGGTTTGTGCCAACTTCACTAGGGATATATACATTCATATAACGTTATATAGTGTCATGTATGATGTTTATATAATGTTGTATATGTGTTTTGGGAGGTTATAAATGTTTCTTCACTTTAATATTTGCTTAAATCTTTATGTTTGTTAGGAAAAACATATATAACTAGTGTCCTTGAATTAGGTTGTTTTGATCAATATGTTTTCTCAATTTGAAGGTCAAGGTTGATTTTGTTTACAGTTAAAATTCCATTAAGATGACTCATATTCTAGAACATTCTGTCATGTGACCAATCTTTATATATATCATGTTTGGTAGACATTTTGTTCAGTTCGACATTACCATCAGTCTTGTAAAGAGCTATTACAGTTGTGAAAATTCATTCCAAATTCTAAGAGAGGAATTATTTTAATTATTCATTGGATTATTAACAGTGCTCATAAACTTTTGGATTTTGGATTTTGATTGACAATTTTGGAATTTATGTGAACTTATTCAGAGATTTTGGATTACTTCATTTTGACTTCAGCACATCAAGATTTCTAGTACATCAGGACTTTGGAGACCATTAGCACATAATAACATTCAAGGACACATTCTATATTTAGGACTTGTGATTAGAACAATCATTCTTATTGGATTATTAGGATACATAAACACATTACTGTAAGTGACTTTTTGATTTTTCATTTTAATTATCTAGTAATAAATTGCTTGTTGATTTTTACTTGATTTGTTGGTTTCACTTTCTTTCTGTTACATTTTTCTTAGACCATAGAGTCGTAACAGAAATTGGGGGCCGTTCCGGGATCTGAATTTCATTAAAGCATATTAGAGATATTAAATTTATCTTTGAAATTCATATTGATTTTGTCTCTGAATTTTTTTTGTCTTTGGCAAAGATTTTAAATAGAGAAATTTGTTTTGTGTAAAACCAACAAGCATTTACAATGGCATCTAATGTTCAGAATTTCATTTCAAAACCTACCCAGGAGGGGTTAGAGTGCATGAGAAAGGATGAGTTGCTCGAGCTTGCCAGAAAATACAGTCTATCTGAGGCAAAAGTATCATTGACAAAACAGGAGATAAAGATTATTTTGATTCAGTATTTAGTAGGAAAGGGAATTTTTGATAGCAGTGCTTTAAGTTTGAAGAGAAAGCCTGTATCTGGTTCTGACAGGAAATTAAGGGAATTAGAGTTAAAGAAACAGATTGATTTAGAATTGGCAAAGCTTCAGATTCAGAGAGAGAGAGAGAGAAAGAAGAGAGGCAGATCCAAATGCAGAAAGAAGAGAGGCAGATCCAAATGCAGAAAGAAGAGAGGCAGATCCAAATGCAGAAAGAAGAGAGGCAGAGGGAGAGAGAAAAAGAAGAGAGGCAGTTGGAGAGAGAGAAAGAAGAGAGACAAATGCAGATACAGATGGAGAGAGAGAAAGAAGAGAGGCAAATGCAGATGCAAAGAGAAGAAAGGGAAATGCAATTTAAATTAAGAGAATTAGAACTGGCAAACAGAGCACACTCCACTCCTTTAAACACAAGTTCAGGTTTTGATGTTACTAGATATATTAGGTTAGTACCCCCCTTTTCAGGAAAAAGAAGTAGATAAATACTTTCTTCATTTCGAGAAAATAGCTGAAAACTTGAAATGGCCCAGAGAGCATTGGACTTTGTTATTACAAAGTGTACTTATTGGCAAAGCTCGTGAAGTCTACACTTCACTGTCAGTACAACAAAGCACTGATTATGATTTGGTTAAGGAGTACATCTTGAAAGCTTATGAGTTGGTACCAGAGGCATATCGACAAAGGTTTAGGAATTGTAGAAAAGAAACTGGACAAACTCATGTCGAATTTGCAAGGGATAAAGAACAACTATTTGATAGGTGGTGCTCAGCCAAGAAAGTTGATCAAGCTTATGATAACCTCAGACAGCTCGTATTAATTGAAGAGTTCAAGAGGTGCATCCATAGTGATGTTAAAACCTATCTTGACGAGCAGAAAGTGGAAACTTTGGAAAATGCTGCTCGTATGGCTGATGATTATTCCTTGACTCACAAAATTTCATTTGGCAATAAGTCGTCCTCTCAGCAGTTTTCTGGTAAAAAACCATTTCAATCTCATTCGAGTACTTCCAAATTTCACAACAGCACAACTGTTAGGAATCAAACATCTGATAAGACTGATCAGAAATCCTTATCTCTTCCTACGTGCACTTATTGTAAAAAGAAAGGGCACGTTATTTCTGATTGCTTCAAGTTGAAAAATAAGCAACAGAGTAAAGACAGAGCTTTTCCAAATGCTCTTATTTCTACGAGGTCAAGGTCACGGTCTTGTATTGAAAGCAATACATTTGTTGGGTCAAACAAACCCCAGTCTGATTCTATTTTAGAGGCTTATGAACCATTCATGTCAGAAGGTTCTATATCACTTATTGGTGATTCTGCCAAACCTATCCCAATTACAATATTAAGGGACACTGGAGCTTCTCAGAGTCTTTTATTATCAGGTATTTTGCCTTTGTCTGAGGAGTCTTCTTCAAGTGAAAGTGTTATTGTTCAGGGAGTAGAGTGCGGCTTTGTAAATGTTCCTCTTCATTGTGTAAATTTGGCATCAGACTTAGTTTCTGGACCTGTGACTGTTGGGGCAGTGACTTCTTTACCCATAGAGGGTGTTCATTTATTACTAGGCAATGACCTAGCTGGAGATAAGGTTGTGGTTAATCCACTTGTAACTGACAAGCCTTGTTTGGATCAGAAAGTTGATCCTGTCGAAACTGAAATCCCTGATTTGTACCCTGCTTGTGCAGTTACTAGAGCTATGGCAAAAAGAACTCTTGAGATTGATGTTGATCAGGATATTATTCCTTTAGCTGACACATGTATTGGTCAGTTTTTTGATGAGGTCACCTTTTCCTCAGGTATTGATCAATCAAATGGTATTGATCACAGTGATCCTCTTTTGGCAACTCATTCTCTTTGTCCTACTCAGGATGACAAACGACAATCTCTTGTCGTTGAACAGGAGCAAGATCCCGAGATATCTTGTTTGTTTCAGAGGGCTATTAGTGAAACTGAAGCCACACAAGTTCCAGTGTGTTACTTTGTGAAAAATGGGGTCCTTATGAGGAAATGGAGACCACCTGATGTACCCGCTGGTGACGAGTGGTCAGTGAGCTATCAAATTGTTGTTCCTAAGTCATATCGACAGGAAATTTTTAATTTAGCCCATGAAGCTCCTTTGGCTGGTCATTTAGGAGTCCGTAAGACTTATCACAAGATCTTGAATCATTTTTATTGGCCGAAACTCAAAAGTGATGTTTCTAAATACTGCAGATCTTGTCACACTTGTCAAATGGTAGGAAAACCCAATCAGAAGATACCTAAGGCTCATCTGCAACCTATTCCTGCATTTGATGAACCATTTAGTAGAATAATTGTAGACTGTGTTGGTCCTTTACCTAAAACCAAGTTAGGCAACCAATACTTGTTGACCATCATGTGTGCATCTACAAGATTTCCAGAGGCAA
Organism: Margaritifera margaritifera; assembly: GCA_029931535.1. NCBI lineage: Eukaryota > Metazoa > Mollusca > Bivalvia > Unionida > Margaritiferidae > Margaritifera > Margaritifera margaritifera. The sequence continues at coordinate 981,359 of JAQPZY010001520.1, forward strand.
TTCCTCTGAGAAATATAAAAACTAAAACTATTGTGAAAGCTTTGGTGAAGTTTTTTACATTTGTTGGCCTTCCCAAATCTGTCCAGTCAGATCAAGGGTCAAATTTTATGTCTGAAATTTTCCAACAAGTTATGCATGAATTAGGCATCCAACAGTTTAAATCTTCTGCCTATCACCCTGAAAGTCAAGGTGCTTTGGAAAGATTTCATCAAACTTTGAAGAATATGATTCGATCATATTGCTTTGATACAGAAAAGGATTGGGATGAGGGTGTTCATTTGTTGTTGTTTGCTGTTAGGGAATCAGTTCAAGAGTCGTTGGGTTTTAGTCCCTTTGAACTAGTTTTTGGTCATACTGTCCGTGGACCATTGAAATTATTGAAAGAGAGACCTCTTTCAAATGAAGACGCAAAGATTAATCTTCTTGATTATGTTTCTGATTTCAAATACAAGTTGTCAAAGGCCTGTGAAGTAGCAAGAACTAATCTTCACACTACTCAGTCAAATATGAAATTAAGGTATGACAGAAATTCACAGGAAAGGAGTTTTAAACCTGGTGACAAAGTTCTGGCTCTCTTTCCCATACCTCAGAATCCTCTTCAGGCTAAATTTTTTGGTCCTTATACCATTGAAAAGAAAGTAAATGACTTAAATTATATCATTAACACTCCTGGGAGAATGGAAATAGAAACAACATTGTCATATAAATATGTTAAAGGAATATTTTGACAGAGATAGCTCAGCTAATTATTCAGTTAATTTAGTTGTACCTGTCCCACACAGTGAAGATATCAACGATGGAATACAATCAGACTATAGTGACCCTGGTATAACCAATCTTCGGAATTCAGAAATATTGAACAACCTAGACCAGAAACTTTCACATCTACAACAACAGGAAGGAAATGAACTAAAACAGCTATTACATGACTATGAGCACTTGTTTCCTGATGTTCCAACACGAACAAGAAAAATTTATCATGACGTTGACATTGTAGATTCTGCGCCTGTGAAACAGCATCCTTATAGGATGAATCCTCTCAAACAGAACTATTTGAAGAAAGAAATTCAGTATCTACTGGAGAATGATTTCATAGAACCAAGTAAAAGTAACTGGAGTTCACCATGTATTCTTGTTCCCAAGCCAGATAATACATTCCGTATGTGTACTGACTATAGAAAAGTCAACAGTGTCACCAAAACTGATTCATTTCCAATCCCAAGAATGGACGATTGCATTGATAAAATTGGAAATGCGGAATATGTCACCAAGTTTGACCTTTTAACAGGATTCTGGCAAATTCCACTGACGGAAAGGGCAAAAGAAATTTCAGCATTTGCAACTCCAGATGGACTTTATCAATATAAAGTCATGCCGTTTGGAATGAAAAATTCGCCTGCAACGTTTTAACGTCTGATGAACATGATAACATTTGGTCTTGATAATTGTGACGCTTATATCGATGACGTCATTATCTACAACAACACCTGGGAAGATCATTTGGAAACCATTCGAAAATTCTTCGATCGACTCAGTGATGCGAATCTGACAATTAATTTGAGCAAAAGTGAGTTTTGCCATGCTTGTGTCACATTTTTAGGACATATTGTGGGACAAGGTCAAGTTAAACCTATAGAAGCTAAGGTCAAAGCTATCTCTGAATTTCAAGTTCCAATTTGTAAAAAGCAACTGATGCGATTTCTAGGTATGGCTGGATATTATCGGAAATTTTGTTCCAATTTTTCCAAAATTGCTGAACCTTTGACAAGTTTATTGAGTAAGAAAACCAAATTTTGTTGGTCTGACAAGTGTCAGGAATCTTTTGACAAGTTAAAGGCCATGCTTAAGAATGCACCAGTTCTTTCTGCACCAAATTTTAGCCAATCATTTAAATTATCTGTTGATGCAAGTGATGTAGGGGTTGGTGGAGTATTGATTCAGGAAGACAAAAGTGGTGTGGATCACCCTGTGTGTTATTTTTCTAAAAAACTAAACAAGCACCAGAAAAATTATTCCACAATTGAAAAGGAATGTTTGGCTTTGATATTGGCTTTACAGCATTTTGAAGTGTATGTTACCTCAGCTCTTTCTCCAATTATTGTGTACAGTGATCACAATCCCCTTACTTTCATCAACAAAATGAAAGACAAAAATCGGAGATTGTTGAGATGGAGTTTGATATTGCAGGAATATAACATTGACATTAGACACATCAGGGGAAAAGACAATGTGATTGCAGATGCACTCTCACGTGCCTAGAAATGTAATATTGCTTGATGTAATTAAGTCCAGTATCGTAAAACATGTTCTTATGTAATTTTGGTTATTGTAGTATTAGATGTATATTCAAAAGAAAGCTTTATTATATAAATCTTTCTTTTTCTTTATGAGGGGAGGTGTCATGTATGATGTTTATATAATGTTGTATATGTGTTTTGGGAGGTTATAAATGTTTCTTCACTTTAATATTTGCTTAAATCTTTATGTTTGTTAGGAAAAACATATATAACTAGTGTCCTTGAATTAGGTTGTTTTGATCAATATGTTTTCTCAATTTGAAGGTCGAGGTTGATTTTGTTTACAGTTAAAATTCCATTAAGATGACTCATATTCTAGAACATTCTGTCATGTGACCAATCTTTATATATATCATGTTTGGTAGACATTTTGTTCAGTTCGACATTACCATCAGTCTTGTAAAGAGCTATTACAGTTGTGAAAATTCATTCCAAATTCTAAGAGAGGAATTATTTTAATTATTCATTGGATTATTAACAGTGCTCATAAACTTTTGGATTTTGGATTTTGATTGACAATTTTGGAATTTATGTGAACTTATTCAGAGATTTTGGATTACTTCATTTTGACTTCAGCACATCAAGATTTCTAGTACATCAGGACTTTGGAGACCATTAGCACATAATAACATTCAAGGACACATTCTATATTTAGGACTTGTGATTAGAACAATCATTCTTATTGGATTATTAGGATACATAAACACATTACTGTAAGTGACTTTTTGATTTTTCATTTTAATTATCTAGTAATAAATTGCTTGTTGATTTTTACTTGATTTGTTGGTTTCACTTTCTTTCTGTTACATTTTTCTTAGACCATAGAGTCGTAACAATAGGCACACACACACACAGGCACATGGTAAGATAAATTGAACATACTGTCCCTTCGTGTGCTTTTCACATATGTTCCATTATCAATTATAGAAATAGGGATTTAATAATGATTCATTACAGGATGAATACAACTATAGTAGATTGCCACACATGGCTGCATTACATGATTAGATGATCGACCTTGAACTTTATATGATACATTACCGGTCTTCATCTTTAGTGACTCTTTATTTGCTAGACCTTACATTTTGATTTTTTCAAAATTAAATTAATTTTAAAAGGTGACTCGCTTACATTATAAATTGTTTCTTATTACGGTATCTTGCTATTTGAGATATCAAGGCATCTTTTAGCGCCATATAAAATAAAAGAATGATCAACAAAACAAAGAAGTTATTAAATTTCACTCTAGGACTAAATAACATTATAAAATCGTTTGAGATTAGTACGTGTGATTTAATTTTATATTTCAAATCAATATATAGATTTCAATCATCTAAATACCCAAATATGTATATATCTATATCTTCGAAACACATTATAGTGATTTATTATCTTTTGCGATTTTTTTTTCTTCAAGTTTTTAAAGAAATACAAGTTCTAAAGAGAATTGGTTCATACTGCTCATAATCACAAGTTAGTAAATTTAATGTCAGATTTGATCGGAGACGACTAAAATATAATGGGTACTGACCCAAGAATTCTTATAACATTTAAAGTTATGGGCTTAGAAATTTTAATTGTCCCGTAGACATTGCATAAAATAAGTGCAAAATCAAAGTTTAGTGCCTTAAGATAGAAACACAATCCTTACTCACTATGTTTTTCCATGAATTAAAACCCGTACTTAATATTTTTCCATGAATTAAAACCCACCTTAATATCTGTCCGGATAAACCTGGAGTATTTCAGTTTTCAACTTGTTTCTAACTATATCGCGACAGCCATGGTTCTGTTCAGCAACCAGGAAGATGCAAAAGTAATATAATGATAGTATATTATAAATTTGTGCTTTGTTACCGTACGGCAAACACATAAAAAATGGTTTTATTTCCAAGGAGTACAATTTTTTTTAAAAATCTACACAATCCTAAGTTGTTTCTCCAATTATGTGTTAACCAAATAACAATCGTCTGGGTGATATAATCAACACAGTACTACAGATCCAGCCTAAGTTGATCTCTCTATTTATATCGATTTATCTCATTACAGATCAGTAGTTGTATTTACTTTCGGATCACACACACACTCACACACACACACATATATATATATATACATATATATATATATGAATAAAGGAAAGAGTGAAGGGAAGTATGTTTTTTGTTGTTTTTTAAAGGAAGTATTTTTTGTATCTGTCTGAGCATTTATTACGAACTGAGAAATAAATATTTAAAATTAAATAAAATCATTTATATGCGCAGTCCAATTTTGAATTGAACAGAAAATCTCATTAATAATTACACTTAGTCTAAAGGAAATCAACTTGGAAAGACTTACACCCGTATGAGTTGGATGGTGGCTGATTGTTATTAATGTCTTTTAAACTCATTGATTTTTCTGTCACTCACGAAGTGAGTAAAAGTACATATTTCATTGGGGGGATGGGGGCTGGATTTTAATAATTTTAACCCAAAATAAATAAAACTATCAATGTAAATATCGAACATTTAAAAGAAGAAAAGACACTGATCATTAAACAAAGATACATATGTGTTTTGCTCTTAGTCAGCGGAAGGAACAAGTTTGATATGGCGCAGGGATACGTCAAGGCCATCATAATCCATATGGCGTAGGGATACGTCAAGGCCATCCTAATCCATATGGCGTAGGGATACGTCAAGGCCATCATAATCCATATGGCGTAAGGATACGTCAAGGCCATCATAATCCATATGGCGTAAGGATACGTCAAGGCCATCATAAGCCATATGGCGTAGGGATACGTCAAGGCCATGATAAGCCATATCAAATGAGCTCTTTTATCCGACTCAGATCAAAACACGAAAACGATTTTGTATTTATTGGATATTCCCTCTTTTACGCTTTCTAAACACTTGTAGATTTACGGTGCGGATAGAATTCAAAACGAATAGGAATTGATCAAAGTTCAGTTCGATGCGCCAAAGAATATCAATACTCAGACTTCACAGAAAACATAAATAATTCCAATCTGATTATTTGACACAGAACATTTATATCGGAAACAAGACCAACCTTGTAAGATAAAATATGTATGCAATAAAAGTCTTACTGCATATTAAAATGCATGCATATTAAATTGTAACGACTCTGCATTTGTTATATGTATATAACCCATTTTTCAACTGATATCCCAAACATATAAATGCAGCCAATTGTTCTTCAATGAGACAAATCTATTTACAGCCAGAGTGCACGTACGATAGCCAGTGGCTAATATAGGGCGGTGGTAATTTTTTTTAGGCGAGAGTTTTTAGACACGGTGAAGTGCTGTTTGGACGTGTGTAACGCAGGGTTCTTTATCAGGCCAAAGAAGATAGTCGAATTGGTCACAGCTGGACGATTGTGAGCAAATATCCAGGTTTCACATGCAGGGTAGTCCGAACACTCGGACGTCAGTTCATTTTTGGGGCTCGAATGTCTAAAAGTGAGACTTTGTGCGAAACTTGTACGTATGAGTTAATGTGAGACTCGTACGTCCAGGTATAAAACGCATTTTATGTGGACATTTATAAGCGACTAAACGTCTCCTTGCCTGGACGTAAAAGCGACCAAATTCCAAGTTGAACATGTGTTTCATTGTTGTATGTGCCTGTGTATTAAAATTGAGAATGCTATCTGGTGAGTTACCTTTCCATATATTTTGTCGCTAGCATTTATTTTAATTTTTGGAGGGATAGTTTACGTTTCCTGTCGCTAGCATTTATTTCTCTTCCGATTGATGATTTATGTTTCAAGACTCTTTGAACATTTATTCATATATATGTGTTTTGATATATCTACAGGTTTGATATAAATATATTTAATTTTTTTCTAGCGTCAAATAATTTTTTGCATTTACATGCTTGAACGGTTGTCACGTGCACAAATATCTGATTATATATTAACGGTCAAAAAGAAATATTCATTCATTATAGAAACCTTTATCAGTCGCCCTTCTTTCAGGACGTTAATACCCTCCTTCATTCCCGTTTGCAGTATATTTGGCGAAGGAAGATTCCGGAAAGACTCCAGGAAGAACAGACGACCAACGGGAACTACTGGCAAGCTTTTTCACATGAACACATTGGTCGAGACGAGACTCGAACCCACGCGGGCAGAGGTGTGATGTGAATGATCTGTAAAGGCGGGCGCCTTAGACCACTCAGCCACCTACGGCCCCAATAATAATACCAGATATGTTGAGGTTTTATTTAAGTTGCCTATGTCAGAGATTTGTATGAAATGATAAATTACCATGTTTTAGATGATATTTAAAATTTATCGTAACGTCAAAACTAAGCAACACAAACAACCGACACGATTCACTATTTTGTATGTATATGCTATGCAAAAAACACTGAAGGCAGTGTATTCAACCACATATGCAACAAACACTGAGAGCAGTTTATTCAACCGTATATGCACCAAACATTGAGAGCAGTGTATTCAACCGTATATGCACCATAAATGTTCAAACTCATTGTAAACTTCACTAGATATTTAAATTTTAATCATAAGGAAGACGTTCAAAAGGTTTGATAGCTAATGTTTTCAAAACAAAGTCATTCATTTTTCAATAACTGCATAACTATTTGCTGTTGAATGCTTATTGTGTATTGATAAAGATATATTTAAATTCACAGATATATATTTCTAGTTTTACAAATATTTGCTCTTCTTAGCACAATGTTGTGGATTTCTTTAGCTCACTATATAATAATGAAATATGCATTTTTAATAGTATGCACTTATTGGTCTTTTTGATCAAGATTTTTGTTCTTGTGCGTATGTTTTATATGTGTGAGAGGAGCTAGGTGAGTAAATAAGTAAATAAATTTTTGTCTTCAGAATTTCTTCTGTCAGCACTGATAGTTAGATAATATATATTTATCATAATTTGCTCACAGTGCGCTGTTCAAACAGATGCTCTTTTCTAAGTATGCAGTAGAGAGAAGACCATGAGATACAAACAAACATAGAATACACACAGACACACACACAAAGAGAAAAATTGTGTATCGAAATTAAGAAATGAAATATCTAGACTTTGAAAAGTGATGGCTTAAATGGGTTTAATGTACTATTTATACAAGTCTTTAAGTACTTGAAACATCACGATTTATTTTCCTTCAGAACGAATTTTAAAAAAGTCGTCCCGCTATTTTTCGAAACGTGTATACCAAATATTTTAATATTACGAATGATTTTAGGAAAGACCGTGATACCCTAAAAAAAGTCCATAACCAGAAGAAGAAAAAATGGCAGAGGAAAAATGTATTCGTAACTTGGAAGATATTGATTGGTGCAAATTCGAAAGATTCCTGGGATCTTATGCGTTATTTTGTAAACAAAATCTTTATGACCATAATACCGACACTCAAGAGCACTAATGCGAATGGCTAATTGTTATGTATGATGTTTATATAATATTATATATATTTTAGGAAATTATAAATGTTTCTTCACTTTAATATTTGCTTAAATCTTTATGTTTATTAGGAAAAACATGTATAACTAGTGTCCTTGAATTAGGTTGTTTTGATCAATATGTTTTCTCAATTTGAAGGTCAAGGTTTATTTTTGTTTACAAGTAAAAATTCCATTAAGATGACACACATTCTAGAACATTCTGTCATGTGACCAATCTAGAACATTCTGTCATGTGACCAATCTTTATATATATCATGTTTGGTGGACATTTTTTCAGTTCGACATTACCATCAGTCTTGTAAAGAGCTATTACAGTTGTGAAAATTCATTCCAAATTCTAAGAGAGGAATTATTTTAAATATTCATTGGATTATAACAGTGCTCATAAACGTTTGGATTTTGGATTTTTAATTGACAATTTTGGAATTTATGTGAACTTATACAGAGATTTTGGAATACTTCATTTTGACTTCAACACATCAAGATTTCTAGTACATCAGGACTTTGGAGACCATTGGCACATAATAACATTCAAGGACACATTCTATATTTAGGACTTGTGATTAGAACAATCATTCTTATTGGATTATTAGGATTTCAAAACACATTACTGTAAGTGACTTTTTGATTTTTCATTTTAATTATCTAGTAATAAATTGCTTGTTGATTTTTACTTGATTTGTTGGTTTCACTTTCTTTCTGTTACATTTTTCTTAGACCATAGAGTCGTAACAGAAATTGGGGGCTCGCCGTTCTGGGATCTGAATTTCTTTAAAGCATATTAGAGATATTAAATTTATCTTTGAAATTCATATTGATTTTGTCTCGGAGAATATTTTTGTCTTTGGCAAAGATTTTTAAAAGAGAATTTTTTTTGTGTGAAACCAACAAGCATTTACAATGGCATCTAATGTTCAGAATTTCATTTCAAAACCTACCCAGGAGGGGTTAGAGTGCATGAGAAAGGATGAGTTGCTCGAGCTTGCCAGAAAATACAGTCTATCTGAGGCAAAAGTATCATTGACAAAACAGGAGATAAAGATTATTTTGATTCAGTATTTAGTAGGAAAGGGAATTTTTGATAGCAGTGCTTTAAGTTTGAAGAGAAAGCCTGTATCTGGTTCTGACAGGAAATTAAGGGAATTAGAGTTAAAGAACCAGTTTGATTTAGAATTGGCAAAGCTTCAGATTCAGAGAGAGAGAAAGAAGGAAGAGAGGCAGATACAAATGCAGAAAGAAGAGAGGCAGATACAGATGGAGAGAGAGAAGGAAGAGAGGCAGATACAAATGCAGAAAGAAGAGAGGCAGATACAGATGGAGAGAGAGAAAGAAGATAGGCGGATACAGATGGAGAGAGAAAAAGAAGAGAGGCAGATGGAGAGAGAGAAAGAAGAGAGGCAAATGCAGATGGAGAGAGAGAGAGAGAAAGAAGATAGACAAATACAAATGCAGATGCAGATGCAAAGAGAAGAAAGGGAAATGCAATTTAAATTAAGAGAATTAGAACTGGCAAACAGAGCACACTCCACTCCTTTAAACACAAGTCCAGGTTTTGATGTTACTAGATGTTACTAGATATATTAGGTTAGTACCCCCTTTTCAGGAAAAAGAAGTAGATAAATACTTTCTTCATTTCGAGAAAATAGCTGAAAACTTGAAATGGCCCAGAGAGGATTGGACTTTGTTATTACAAAGTGTACTTATTGGCAAAGCTCGTGAAGTCTACACTTCACTGTCAGTACAACAAAGCACTGATTATGATGTGGTTAAGGAGTACATCTTGAAAGCTTATGAGTTGGTACCAGAGGCATATCGACAAAGGTTTAGGAATTGTAGAAAAGAAACTGGACAAACTCATGTCGAATTTGCAAGGGAAAAAGAACAACTATTTGATAGGTGGTGCTCAGCCAAGAAAGTTGATCAAGCTTATGATAACCTCCGACAACTCGTATTAATTGAAGAGTTCAAAAGGTGTATCCATAGTGATGTTAAAACCTATCTTGACGAGCAGAATGTGGAAACTTTGGAAAATGCTGCTCGTATGGCTGATTATTATTCCTTGACTCACAAAATCTCATTTGGCAATAAGTCGTCCTCTCAGCAGTTTTCTGGTAAAAAACCATTTCAATCTCATTCGAGTTCTTCCAAATTTCACAACAACACAACTGTTAGGAATCAAACATCTGATAAGACTGATCAGAAATCCTTATCTCTTCCTACGTGCACTTATTGTAAAAAGAAAGGGCACGTTATTTCTGATTGCTTCAAGTTGAAAAATAAGCAACAGAGAAAAGACAGAGCTTTTCCAAATGCTCTTATTTCTACGAGGTCAAGGTCACGGTCTTGTATTGAAAACAATACATTTGTTGGGTCAAACAAACCCCAGTCTGATTCTATTTTGGAGGCTTATGAACCTTTCATGTCAGAAGGTTCTATATCACTTATTGGTGATTCTGCCAAACCTATCTCAATTAAAATATTAAGGGACACTGGAGCTTCTCAGAGTCTTTTATTATCAGGTACTTTGCCTTTGTCTGAGGAGTCTTCTTCAAGTGAAAGTGTTCTTGTTCAGGGAGTAGAGTGCGGCTTTGTAAATGTTCCTCTCCATTGTGTAAATTTGGCATCAGACTTAGTTTCTGGACCTGTGACTGTTGGGGCAGTGACTTCTTTATCCATAGAGGGTGTTCATTTATTACTAGGCAATGACCTAGCTGGAGATAAGGTTGTGGTTAATCCACTTGTAACTGACAAGCCTTGTTTGGATCAGAAAGTTGATCCTGTCGAAACTGAAATCCCTGATTTGTACCCTGCTTGTGCAGTTACTAGAGCTATGGCAAAAAGAGCTCTTGAGATTGATGTTGATCAGGATATTATTCCTTTAGCTGACACATGTATTGGTCAGTCTTTTGATGAGGTCACTTTTTCCTCAGGTATTGATCAATCAAATGGTATTGATCACAGTGATCCTCTTTTGGCAACTCATTCTCTTTGTTCTAATCAGGATGACAAACGACAATCCCTTGTCGTTGAACAGGAGCAAGATCCCGATATATCTTATTTGTTTCAGAGGGCTATTAATGAAACTGAAGCCACACAAGTCCCAGTGTGTTACTTTGTGAAAAATGGGGTCCTTATGAGGAAATGGAGACCACCTGAGGTACCCGCTGGTGACGAGTGGTCAGTGAGCTATCAAATTGTTGTTCCTAAGTCATATAGACAGGAAATTCTTAATTTAGCCCATGATACTCCTTTGGCTGGTCATTTAGGAGTCCGTAAGACTTATCACAAGATCTTGAATCATTTTTATTGGCCGAAACTCAAAAGTGATGTTTCTAAATACTGCAGATCTTGTCACACTTGTCAAATGGTAGGAAAACCCAATCAGAAGATACCTAAGGCTCATCTGCAACCTATTCCTGCATTTGATGAACCATTTAGTAGAATAATGGTAGAATGTGTTGGTCCTTTACCTAAAACCAAGTTAGGCAACCAATACTTGTTGACCATCATGTGTACATCTACAAGATTTCCAGAGGCAATTCCTCTGAGAAATATAAAAACTAAAACTATTGTGAAAGCTTTGGTGAAGTTTTTTACACTTGTTGGCCTTCCCAAATCTGTCCAGTCGGATCAAGGGTCAAATTTTATGTCTGGAATTTTCCAACAAGTTATGCATGAATTACGCATCCAACAGTTTAAATCTTCTGCCTATCACCCTGAAAGTCAAGGTGCTTTGGAAAGATTTCATCAAACTTTGAAGAATATGATTCGATCATATTGCTTTGATACAGAAAAGGATTGGGATGAGGGTGTTCATTTGTTGTTGTTTGCTGTTAGGGAATCAGTTCAAGAATCGTTGGGTTTTAGTCCCTTTGAACTAGTTTTTGGTCATACTGTCCGTGGACCATTGAAATTATTGAAAGAGAAACTTCTTTCAAATGAAGACTCAAAGATTAATCTTCTTGATTATGTCTCTGATTTCAAATACAAGTTGTCAAAGGCTTGTGAAGTAGCAAGAACTAATCTTCACACTACCCAGTCAAAAATGAAATTAAGGTATGACAGAAATTCACAGGAAAGGAGTTTTAAACCTGGTGACAAAGTTCTGGCTCTCTTTCCCATACCTCAGAATCCTCTTCAGGCTAAATCTTTTGGTCCTTATACCGTTGAAAAGAAAGTAAATGACTTAAATTATATCATTAACACTCCTGGGAGACTTAAACAGAAAAACTTTGTCATATAAATATGTTAAAGGAATATTTTGACAGAGATAGCCCAGCTAATTATTCAGTTAATTTAGTTGTACCTGTCCCACACAGTGAAGATATCAACGATGGAGTACAATCAGACTATAGTGACCCTGGTATAACCAATCTTCGGAATTCAGAAATATTGAACAACCTAGACCAGAAACTTTCACATCTACAACAACAGGAAAGAAATGAACTAAAACAGCTATTACATGATTATGAGCACTTGTTTCCTGATGTTCCAACACGAACAAGTAAAATTTATCATGACGTTGACATTGTAGATTCTGCGCCTGTGAAACAGCATCCTTATAGGATGAATCCTCTCAAACAGAACTATCTGAAGAAAGAAATTCAGTATCTACTGGAGAATGATTTCATAGAACCAAGTAAAAGTAACTGGAGTTCACCATGTATTCTTGTTCCCAAGCCAGATAATACATTCCGTATGTGTACTGACTATAGAAAAGTCAACAGTGTCACCAAAACTGATTCATTTCCAATCCCAAGAATGGACGATTGCATTGATAAAATTGGAAATGCGGAATATGTCACCAAGTTTGACCTTTTAAAAGGATTCTGGCAAATTCCACTGACGGAAAGGGCAAAAGAAATTTCAACATTTGTAACTCCAGATGGACTTTATCAATATAAAGTCATGCCGTTTGAAATGAAAAATTCGCCTGCAACGTTTTAACGTCTGATGAACATGATAACATTTGGTCTTGATAATTGTGACGCTTATATCGATGACGCCATTATCTACAACAACACCTGGGAAGATCATGTGGAAACCATTCGAAAATTCTTCGATCGACTCAGTGATGCGAATCTGACAATTAATTTGAGCAAAAGTGAGTTTTGCCATGCTTGTGTCACATTTTTAGGACATATTGTGGGACAAGGTCAAATTAAACCTATAGAAGCTAAGGTCGAAGCTATCTCTGAATTTCAAGTTCCAATTTGTAAAAAGCAACTGATGCGATTTCTAGGTATGGCTAGATATTATCGGAAATTGTGTTCCAATTTTTCCAAAATTGCTGAACCTTTGACAAGTTTATTGAGTAAGAAAGCCAAATTTTATTGGTCTGACAAGTGTCAGGAATCTTTTGACAAGTTAAAGGCCATGCTTGGGAATGCACCAGTTCTTTCTGCACCAAATTTTAGCCAATCATTTAAATTATCTGTTGATGCAAGTGATGTAGGGGTTGGTGGAGTATTGATTCAGGAAGACAAAAGTGGTGTGGATCACCCTGTGTGTTATTTTTCTAAAAAACTAAACAAGCGCCAGAAAAATTATTCCACAATTGAGAAGGAATGTTTGGCTTTGATATTGGCTTTACAGCATTTTGAAGTGTATGTTACCTCAGCTCTTTCTCCAATTATTGTGTACAGTGATCACAATCCCCTTACTTTCATCAACAAAATGAAAGATAAAAATCGGAGATTGTTGAGATGGAGTTTGATATTGCAAGAATATAACATTGACATTAGACACATCAGGGGAAAAGACAATGTGATTGCAGATGCACTCTCACGTGCCTAGAAATGTAATATTGCTTGATGTAATTAAGTCCAGTATCATAAAACATGTTCTTATGTAATTTTGGTTATTATAGTATTAGATGTATATTCAAAAGAAAGCTTTATTATATAAATCTTTCTTTTTCTTTATGAGGGGAGGTGTTATGTATGATATTTATATAATATTATATATATTTTAGGAAATTATAAATGTTTCTTCACTTTAATATTTGCTTAAATCTTTATGTTTATTAGGAAAAACATGTATAACTAGTGTCCTTGAATTAGGTTGTTTTGATCAATATGTTTTCTCAATTTGAAGGTCAAGGTTGATTTTTGTTTACAAGTAAAAATTCCAATAAGATGACACACATTCTAGAACATTCTGTCATGTGACCAATCTAGAACATTCTGTCATGTGACCAATCTTTATATATATCATGTTTGGTGGACATTTTTTCAGTTCGACATTACCATCAGTCTTGTAAAGAGCTATTACAGTTGTGAAAATTAATTCCAAATTCTAAGAGAGGAATTATTTTAAATATTCATTGGATTATAACAGTGCTCATAAACTTTTGGATTTTGGATTTTTAATTGACAATTTTGGAATTTATGTGAACTTATTCAGAGATTTTGGAATACTTCATTTTGACTTCAGCACATCAAGATTTCTAGTACATCAGGACTTTGGAGACCATTGGCACATAATAACATTCAAGGACACATTCTATATTTAGGACTTGTGATTAGAACAATCATTCTTATTGGATTATTAGGATTTCAAAACACATTACTGTAAGTGACTTTTTGATTTTTCATTTTAATTATCTAGTAATAAATTGCTTGTTGATTTTTACTTGATTTGTTGGTTTCACTTTCTTTCTGTTACATTTTTTTTTGACCATAGAGTCGTAACATAATTATATGTAGAATTGTCCGATGTCGAAAATACAGAATGTCTTAGTTCCTTTTTCACTGCTATAGCGAAGGTTGATGCTACCAATAAGTCTACCGCATATGCACTTGAGAACTTATAACAGGCTTACTTATATATTACTAACAGAACAAGACGTATTTGATGTAATCAACACGTTGTCAATCTACTAAGCAGGTGGTTTGGATAAAATATATCACCATTGTTACGACTCTATGGTCTAAGAAAAATGTAACAGAAAGAAAGTGAAACCAACAAATCAAGTAAAAATCAACAAGCAATTTATTTCTAGATAATTAAAATGAAAATCGAAAAGACACTTACAGTAATGTGAATTAAAATCCAAATAATCCAATAATCCAAATAATCCAATAAGTCTAAGTGTCCTAATTACAAGTCCTAAATATAGAATGTTCCGAATGAATAGCTGTATCTTTGAATGTGTTGATGTGCCAATGGTCTTTAATGTCCTGATGTGTCTTTAGTCTTTAATGCGCTGATATGCCAAAATGAAGTACTCCAAAATATCTTTGAATAAGTTCACATAAATCCCAAAAGCATCAATTCAAATTCCAAAATCCCAAAGTCTATGAGCACTTTTATAATCCAATGAATATTTTAAATAATTCCAGTCTCAGAATTTGGAATGATTTTCCACAACTGTAATGGCTCTTTAAAAGACTGATGGTAATGTGGAAACTGATAACCTGTCAACTAAACATGGTATATATAAAGATAGGTCACATGACAGAATATTCTAGAATAATAAATGTGTGTGTGACTTTCGACACATAACTCTTAAGGGAATTCCAGTTTTATCTGTAAACAAAATCAACCTTGACCTCAAATTGAATAAACATCGTGTTTATCAAAACTATCCTTGAACTCAAATATTAAGGAAAAAAACCTAATAAAGGGACAATAGTTAAACATGTTAGTAGTTCGGTGGGGGTACTGAGGTACAAAAGGGCCTCTATAGGTACGTACGGGACTTTTACGTGCGGGGGCCTCTATAGGTACAAAATGACCTCTATAGCTACAAAAGTGCCAAGATTTATAGGTACAGTTGGGCCTCTATAGGTACGTACGGGAATTTATCATGGCACGCCGTATGTAGTGACGAAGACAACGTCCTCTACCATCAAAAACTGGGGTGGGGTGTTTTTGATAGTAGAGGACGTTGTCTTCGTCACTACATACGGGGTGTGGGGGTGGGACACTTGGCAAGGATGGGAATATAATTAATCTTTCTTGAAAAATGGGTAGTCCTGATAAGGACCGTTGGATTTTTTTTTTGTTTGAGTGTATTTAGAGGTGTGGGCAGGTTTTTAAACTCATGCTGCAGCGCTTGTTGTTTTTAAAAACAAAGGGAGGATGGTCCGCTTCCGGATCCCAATTCTCCTTATTATTTTCTTCCATCATCGGATGAGGTCTGATGGGGATTTTTCTTTCTTTCTCCTCCTTCTCCCTCTCCTCCTCCTCCTTTTTTTCCAGATCATGGATGAGGTGCCACGCCACCTCTAAATACACTCTAATCTGTCGGATTGTTTCAGTTTTATTCATCTTGGTTGAATAAAATGGGTAGCTCAACTAGGGAAGACGTTGTTTTAATATACTAGAAGCGCGGACGTGAAGGAAAACATCCCTTACACCTAAAAAACAAAAAAAAACATCACCCCACTACCCCGCGTCTGACGTCATTCGTTTGACGTCATTCTAGGCTTCGCGGATTTTGCACTCCATTACCCCTTACTCTAAAAAGCGCGGACCTAAAAGAAACTACTTTTGATTAAAATCAAACACACACCATACCATCCATATTTTTTTATTTATTTTTTTTTTTTTTTATAAACCAAGCACACTCCACAAACATTCAATTTATTTTTTATATATATTTTTTTTATATATCAAGCACAAACTTACACACACCACACTATCCTTTTTTTAAAAAAAAATTTTTTTTTATATTAAACTTTCACACACCACACAACCCTTTTTTTACTTTTTTTAAAATTTTTTTTATATATTCAACACACACCACAAACATATAAGAGGGAAAAGGGTTTTTTGTTTTGTTGGGTAGACTATCACAAAAACATACAAACAAACATATAAAACACAAATATATATGGCAATTTTGAGAGTAGTAATCTTTTCTAGAGATTGGGGTGGCCCTTAAAAGGGCCGTTGGGTTTTTAAGAAGTTATGTTGTTTTTTTTAACTTCTTACGGGTGAAGTAGCAGCAGTATTGGTAGCAGCAGCTCCTCCAGCAGGGCGGCCACGTTTAGCAATGGGTCTCACAGCTTTAAGGTAGGCAGGTCTCTTTCGGGTGAAAGAGAAGGCAAATTCTTCACAGTCAATCTTGCAACTTACTTCGCCGTCAGGTAGTTTGTTAGACTGCATAAGTTGCTGTTGTTGTTGTTGTTGTCTTTGCTGTTGTTGTTGTTGCTGCTGTTGCTGTACTCTTTGTCCCGTCTCCCATTCTGTTCTTTCCCGAAGTATTTCTTCTCTCAGGACCTCTTCTACTAGATCATGCGCCATTTGAATGAACGTCATCGTCTTTCTCTCCGGCTGGGTTTCCATCAAATGATTCTTCACCCTCATAATGTGTTTACCATAGCTTCATTCAGCTTTGTAATCTTGGTTGCTGCCATCTTCTTCTTCTTTTGGAACTGCTGAGATCTTGACGAGTCAACGAGAATGACTACACTGGCCAACGCACCGCTTTATATGCTTAACGCGCGGATGCGATGGAAAACATGGTAAGGTTTTTTCAGATCGACAGTGAGATCACAGATAGAGGAAAGAGGATAGTTTTTTTTAGATCGATAGAAAGAGAGAGAGAACATAATTATTTTTTTTTTCAAATTCAATAAAAAAACCACACAACACCATTTTTTTTCAACAAGAACCATTTTTAAATCAACAATAATCATTCTAACATAAAAATACTAACAATTCAACAAGAAAATTTTTTAAACATATTTACAAGGTTGGCAACGTTGGGGTGGTAAACTAAACCTCCACCTTTCTACATCCACATCATTCTGATTGACATGACGTTTCTGAGCTAAAGACAAGAAATAACCATAATGTTCACAAAACCATTGTTCTACTTTAGCATCATTTCGAGCATAGTTTCTATCAAACCAAGTCAGTAAATGTTCTAAGTTATATCCAAGACTGCGGTGATGAAGAAAATGTACACAATATTGTCCACACACCATGGAATCCGATCCTTGTAATCGAACATTATTGAATCGAGTCGAGACGGCATTTCTTCTCATAAAGTCGATGATGTCGTCTTCCAAAGGAGGTAATCCATAAGAATCAAAATATTCCACACAGTGAGCGTTGGGAAAGTACACGGCAACCCAATGGGTTCCTGGTAGATGACTGTCGTCGGTATTGATGATATAAGCATGAACGTTTTTCGGTTTACGATGAGGTAGTTCATCTTTAGCACATACCACAGGATTCCAAGAAGAAGTGTAGGAACTACGAGTCAATAGGTAATAAAGTTCTCTAGTATCCATTTTTTTCTTTCTTCTTCTTTTTTTGTCTTCAATGGAAACAATAGATCACCAATTCACACCTGACTTTAAACTTGAATTGATCTGTCTTGTAATTCCAGGAATATTCACGTCGGATAGGTTCTGCACTCTGTTCAATGAGTCCTTCGATTCGTCTGATCTCCAGAGGAGTAAGTGGAGGAGAAGAATAAGTCTGCAAGACTTTATACCACTGTTTCAACACGTGTTCATCTGAGATTTGTTTCCAGGCCGCTTCCAAATAGTTATCCAATTGTTCTTCGCCTGTCAACATCATACATTGGTCGTGTTGTATCTGACTGGGATGATCGTTTTGACATCCATAACAATTTTCTTTAATCAGACTGTTAATTATTGGACTCAATTCCTGAGCATAACAGGACACTAACTGTTTTTCTTGTTCTGGCCATCGACAAGCCATAAATCCAGTAAACTTTGGAACTGAATTGTTTTCTTCTTCTTCTTCTTCTTCTTCTATTCGAGGTACTGAATGAATGACTTCGTCATAATCCTTTGTGGTAGTTTGTGATTGTTGAATCACTTCACAAAATCCCTCATCTATCTCCATAGGTTCTTCTTCTTCTACGTGCTGCATCTTTTTTTTCTTTTCTTCTAATAGTCTAGAATTACTTCTCTCAAACTGTTGATCTCTATAGTGTTATCAAATTCTGCATACAAGACGAAGTTCAACGTGTTGTCTGCCGGTAGAGGCTCTTTAAACTGAAGTTCCACACGAAGGGGGCCTGATTTTATAGGTTGGAAATGTCCTTCGTCGCTGCCTTGGTCCGGAGTGAAATCAAATCCCCACAAAGCATACCCTCCTGCATAATCGTCGTACGTAATGCCGTGGCTGGTGTTGGTGCCTAACTGTCCTGTGGCTTCAAACAGGCTCAGGTAAGATCGCAAGTAATTTCTCTGGGCACCAGAGTCAGGTTCAAAAGGTCTGGTACACAAGGTCTTGCCATCTCGACTGACTTCTATCTTTGAGACGTTGTAGTGTTGAAACTAGAACGGATTTTCTTTGGGGACTCCATTGAAGGCTGTATTTTTGACTATACCAATTATCAATCGTCTGGGGAGCTGTCCCTGGAAGACGTGATCTTCGACTATGGATCGGAGTCCAGAGGCTATGGTAAAGGTTTTCACTTCCACGCGTCGCACAGGATACTTGGCAGTGGTTTGACTGATGTCATTGGCTAGTTTTGGTAAGACTTCTACACGTCGCACGTAAAGTTTGGCTTCTAGGATGATGGTTTTCCAATTGGCGTTTTCGCTCATCAAATGGAAAGAGGGACTGCTTCGATTCAGTCTCAGGCGTACATCTACTCCGTTCAACAAATACTTGGGCTGCAACCACATGTCCAAATGTAAACGATCATAAAGTTCTAAAGTAGTTCTGATTTTCTTTCGACGGTCGTTAAATCCGACATTTTTTGGGTCTGCTGCTACTGCTGCTATTGCTAGATTTACTTGATTATTCGCCGCCACCGCCACTACAGGTAATTCTGTAAGGTTAAACTTTGTCGAGGTGTCAGGTTTCCAGACCACACAAGCATCCAGATGAGTGTTCTTGGCTTCTTTTCCGTACGTCAAGAGATTTTCCAAATAAGCACGGTAAGGGTAAGTATCCAAACTGCTGCTGATCAGTTTGTTATTCAAGTACAAATCTATTCCGCTAAACAAGGAATGCATGAAATTATTGACGGGAGCCACTCTGGAATTATCCACAGGAAGGGTGTTGTTGTCAGCCGTATTGACCACTTTGAGTTTCATGTACAAGTAACTGTTATTCAGATCGATGTAATCTTCGGTTTGTCCTTTGATTTCAAATCCGATAGGAGCTGATTCCGTCAAAGACGATACAGGATGAAATTCCACCCCTTGGGATTCTTGCATCGTCATCATGGTGGGAGGCATAGAAAACAGATCCAGTTCGGATTTGTTACATTCGCAAGAATCTCGGTGCATCATTTTCAATGGCTTTTAATAATCAAACACGTCTAATTCTCTGACGTTTCTTTTTCTTTTCTTATTCTTTTTGGAGCTGGCGTGTGGTCTTTTATGAAGTTTGAAAGGATTTCGATGTCGTCGTCGTCTCTTTCTACCTTGTCCTTTCTGTGAAGTAATGCCAGAGCCTGAAGCGTGAAGCGTATTTATAGGATTTTCTCGGAGACCCAAACGATCTTTACCAGTGTTCATCAACACATTTTTGCCTGCTCTCATAAAGGCTTCTTTAGGATTTTGTTTGTCGATGAGGACATTTTGCAAAAATTCTTTTCCTTGTGTCAAAGCGGCATCTTTTAAGGCATGAAATCCTCGAGTCACCATGGGTTTCAAAATAGGAGCTACCGTCCGAAATGCTGATGTTAACATATCTCCTAAGCCATGTCCTCGTTGTCGAGTCACTCCTTGGTACACTGGATACATTTTTTTTTTGGTTTGGGTGTCAGTTACAATTTTTCGTTAGAGAATTTGTTTTTTTCGAAAATGTAGTTTCACCGTGACTTTTCCTTGCTCAATGAATGGCACATCTTGTCCCAAATCTCCTTTTATACTAATGTTGACACTGTCAAAATACGATTTACTGACTGGAAGATAATGAGGGTGTACAAATTCACGGTGAACGTGAAAGGTGTTGCCACCAGAACCACTACTACTACTTTCACCTTCTTCGCTCACAGATAAAGAACTAGTACCACTATTATCCATTTTGAAAGGAAGGACTCTCAGTAACGGAGCGGATGTGTGTCCCACCACGTTGTACTCCACTACATCGGAGTACACAAACATTAAATTCAGTCCACCATTCAATTCGATAGGGGTTTTAAAAGCATGTCCAAATTCTGAGTTGGTTCCAAACTCTAGATTGGTAAACAATTTATTTCCACCCAAAAGGGCATACAATCCAGATGAAAATTCAATACTCATGAATCTTCTCTCTTCCAAGGGTAAACCTTTATCTTTCTCACTAAGGAGTTGCCCGTTCTCTTTGAAAAATTGGATGATTAAACGGCGTGACAAAGCATGCAAAGCAATTCGTACCCATTTATTGGCAACAATTAAGGCTTTGCTAAATTGGAGTGTAAACTGGGTTCTAATTGTGTCCACCAAATGTTCAGGACTAAAATAATACCCCGTAGGAATTCTCATGGTATACTGGGCATAGACAGTAGGACTAGTAGATTTAGGATCTGGTAGTATCTTTTTGAATGATTCCTTCACGTTGTTTTCATCAGTGGGGGCTACTTTCCAGATTTCAGGATTATTTTTGTCCAACTCATCTTGTATTTTTTTGTTCAAGATTTCCACGATGAAAGTGTTTTGAGTTTTGTCGATGTTCATGATTTGTGTAGGATGAATGATTTCTACCAAAGCCACTTCCCAATGAGTATCGTGATTCAATTGGATGGATTGAGGTAATTTGGCCGTGAAACAACATAATCTGTTGTTGGGAAACACATCCATGGAACTGTCACTAGGTAACGTTAAATAAAATTGGTCATTCATAGTTCCAAAGTGGTTCTGGTGTCCGAGGAGTTACTCAAGTGAACAGAAGAATGATGTTCAAAAGGTTCTAAAAGAGGACTGGTATTTTGGTGGTGGTGACTGGAAGAAGAAGGTGGACTGGCGTTGCTCGTACTCCCCTGGGGGTGACTGTTGTCCGTCGTCGTTGTCGTCGTAAATTTCAAAGAGGGATTAGGTAAAAGATAACCGATACAACTGCTGAGTAAAATGGTCCACAATTGTTTGTCTCCTTGTTGCAAACTCAAATTAGCAATAGCTGCTCCGATGACACAATACACTACAAAAATTTGGCAGAAAAAGACGATTTGACACGTTCTCCGCACCACACCCAAAGCGATTGTTTTTGTAATTCTTGAAGAGAAGAACTCTGCGAAGGAGTCTTTGAAGTCGTGGTTGCTGTGTTGAATGGCATGTTGTTGAGTTACTTCTTTTTCTTTTTATAGTCGACAACTTGAGAAGCAGCAATCCAAGAATCAAAACTAGGAGGATATCCTTTCCAACGCACTTTGACTTCTTCTACTCGACGTTTGCCTACTTTACGTGTTCTTTGTTCGAGAATGCTTTCGATGTCGTACAAGGCGTCTTCTTTTTTAGTCACTCGTTGTAACTCAGGCAAGTAAAATGTTCCTTTGAGTACTTCACTGTGCATGTCTTCCAATTTATAGACGGGAGGATCACGACCACGGACGGGGGTAGTGACACGAAACAATTCGGTAGTCCAGTTGGGTAAATAACCTTTGTCAAAAGTCCGTTTGGTTTTTCCGATACGAACCCAATCTCCCGTCTTTAACTCCAACAAGGGTGTTTTCTTCTTTTTTTTCTGGGGTGAACCAAACAATTTATCAAACACGGTCACTTCGTTTTCAGGGTTGACCTCTTCGGGGGCACATCCGATGCTACGATGGTACGATTGATTGTACGCTTTAACCAAACGAGGTAACACGTCGATGTACTTGAGAGTATGTTGATGTGTAAAATATTTCCACATGCGTTCTTTCAAAGTTCTTTGAAAACGTTCCACGATACTGGCTTTGGTTTCAGGATTTTCGGTAGTAAAAAAATGAATTTGTCTTTGTTTCAATTCTTTTTGAAAAGCTTGGTTTATAAATTCGGTGCCTTTGTCAGTTTGCCATCGTAAAGGTTGACGTCCACTTTGTTTCAAGACCAATTTTAAGGCCCGTACCAATTCGGTACTGCTTTTAGAGGTCAAAGGCACGATCCAAGCAAATTTGGAAAACACGTCGATGACACAAAACAAATATTTGTGACCACGATTGTAAGTGGCTAAATGAGAGACGTCGGCTAAATCGGCTTGCCATTGGTGATCGATGCCTTCGACTTGAGTTGTACTTCTAGAAAATTTACGTCGAATGGGTTTGTGTAACGTGTACGTCGATTGTTCTTGTAACCATCGTCGTACTTCGGGTAAACGTACACTTTTCAATTTACTTTTAGCAGCTCGATATAATTTTTGAACTCCTCCGTAACCAGCAGCATGGCCAGGATTGTAATAAAGGCTAGCTAACAGTTTCTCCATGATTTCCTCAAGAATAAGTCAACCAAGTTCCAATACCCTTTTCTTCGTGAGGTATCTTTTTGGATTGTTTACGTGTCCGACGTGCCACTGGTGTAAAGGTGGATGTGGATTGAACAGGGGTTATCGCTTCTGTTTTGTTTTGACTTCTGTCTTCACTTCTTCCTTTTTCTTTTCTGAGGGTAATGGGGTAGACAACATCTTTTTCATCCAACTGGGTGTGGCTAACTTTTTTTTCTTTTTAAGAGAAGGTGGAGTTGGTAATTCTTCTTCTTCTTCTTCTTTTACGGTCATCCCTGTACCATTGTCTGTTTTAGTAGTGGTGACTTTAGGTTCGCTTTTCATCAGGGTCTTAAAATCTATCAGAGTGGGTGGAGCTGTTTCGTCGACTGCTTTTTGGCGAAAGAGTTGTAGACGTTGTAAAAGTTGACCGTACCGTTGCGATTTTTCTGTTTCTGACAAATTGTTTTGTTCCATCAGGGATTGTAATTCTTGTTGTAACTGGGACATCTCGTTGAGATTAGGATTGGGTGGTAAATGAGGTATCCGTTGTTCGTTCCAACGATGAAATTCCATCCATCGTTTGTAAGGTACTAAAGTCAGTTTTCGTCCTTCCATTTCATCCAAAGGTACCAAAAAGGTGTGGTCTTTTCAGAGAAGGGTGGTCCTTTTTATCTTCTTTTTTTTGGGGGTTATCGCATGACCCCTCCTAAAAGCGGTCCAGCAATCGTTCCTAACAAAGGAGCTGCTATTTTTAACAACGGTCCTATCAACATAGGTAGAAATCCTCCTCGTTGCACCAACATTTTTTTCTTTTGTTGAAGAGGTATTTTCTTTTTTACCATTTGAGGAAGAACGTTCCGATGTTTCCCTAATTTTTGTTTTTGTATCTTGGACAAAGGTACCGTTCCTTTCAACACGTTCAAACAACATTCACACACGGTATCGATGATTTCTTTAGGGGCTGTTTGAATGAGTTGTTTTCGCATGGGAGGATTGGATTTGTTCAGGACAGACAAGACATCCCAATGTTTGGCCAGACGAGGTGGAAGTCGTCCTTTTTTGGTGGTTTTACTTTTCTTCTTTTTTTGGTGGTGTATACGTTTAGGAGTCATCTTTTTTTAGTAGGGTAGAAAAAACAAGTCTGAAGTCTCTGGCAGGGTACCCTTCTATTTTATACTGGAACACGTCTCCACTGATTGTCTGCACGACGTACCATCTTCATGACAGGCCTCACTCGACGTTGAGGTGTTTTCAAAGGACTAAATCGTCTCAATTCTTCTTTGGATAAATCCACTAAACTTTGTAAGATACCAGTTCTTTCTTGGACTTTGGTTTTAGGGGACGGTACTTTGTTGGCGGCCGCTGCCATGGCCAAATCAGCTGAAGTCGAGGGTCCCGACGGGGTGACTTTTGAAATAGGTTTCCATTTTTGCATCGAATTAGGAAACACGGATCTTAAGTCTGGTTTGACAGGCATCATCGTATAAGGTGGTGAAGAAGAAGAAGACAAAGATGATGAAGTGGACGCAAAAGGAGACCTCGTCATCATTGGGGACTGTTGTGGTGATGGTGATGGTAATGGTGGTGGTGTTTTGCGGGTGTACGTTTGCGTCCTGGCTGCAGTACCTCTCTTACGGCGGGTGCTAGTGGTGGTGGTGGTAGGTGTTGTTTTCTTCTTCTTGGCACGACTTTTCTTTTTCTGGTGGGTGACTTTCTTCTTCTTTTTCTTGGTGGTGGTTTTCTTCTTTGGACTTTTTTTCTTCTTTTTGGGTGATTTGGGTTTTTTGGCTTGGGGATTAGGATCCCATTTCAAAAGGGAACGAATCATGACCCCTCCTAAAGAACCGCTTCCACCAGGGGTTAAAATGATTTGTTTTTTAGTCCGTGAATCGATTCTAGGATCGGCTAGTTGTGACAATGCCACTTTATGTTTTTGAAAAAAACGTTGAGTTTGATGACGAATGTGAATGATGCCTTGCAGTAATTGACGTGCCGTCAAAGTAAACCATCGTAACACTTCTTTAAGACTCGCTTCTAACAAATGAGCACGGACTTGTGTATTTTTTTCACGACTGATGCCATACAAGGCACGAATCAATTTAGCCGAAGGGTGAGGTTGAAAGGAAGTCATCTCGAAAGAGTGTGAGACAGAAATGGCGTAGTGGCTGTTTTTATAGTTTTTTTTTAAAAATTGGCTGAAGGGGACGTGTAAATGACAGGACCACCTTCTTGACCCCAAGGGTGAAACAATTGAGCACGAAATCTCAAATAGTCAGGAGTGGTGGGTTTTAAGTCGATGAGTAAATACTCGTGAGGGGTTTGAGTGGCATCGTCGTACGCATAATTGAGCCAAGAAGCCCCTAACTGTTTGGCTAACACTTGTACTTGAGATTTGTCTCTGGGGCTTTTAAACAAGACCACGTAATGAGCGTTCAGACTGATGGTCCGATGGGCTTTACTTTGTTGAAATAAATTTTGAGTAATGTAGACAATACTAGCATTACGATGGTGTCCTTTTCGTGTAAACCAAAGTTTAATTTCTTCTTCGTCTTCTCCTAACATGTCATCAAAAATAACCAAATGGGTTTGACTCACGTCAGACACGATTCCATCGTCTTCGTGAGGAATACCATCTACAAATGAAATGGTTTCTCCTTGACTTTCTTTCAATAACGTGTAAGACGGTTGCCACTCTTTGTAACACCACACGATACGTTGAGGTGGATGATCAAACAAATCAGCTTTGTGTTCGATCAAACGTTTGACAAATTCGGTTTTGCCTGAACCACTAGGTCCAGCAATCAACATGTTAAATGGATGGCGCAGATACAAAGCGTTCCAACTTTGACGATCTAACTTTTCGTCAATCACTTTAACCACAGAAGAGGAGGTAGACGAGGCAGAAGAAGAAGAAAATGTAGCCATGATTGAGGTAAGAAGATTTTTGAGAAGAAGACAAAAGACCCAAGACATTTTATACGTTTCATACACGTTTATTTTTAAAAAAAAAAAACAACATATTTTACAAGTCATTAAAGCCAACGAGTGATAAAATAGCAAAGTAAAATCATCAGGTACACAATTAAGGCTCCTACTGAAACAATCAAACTGTCATATAAACAAGTCAATGTACAACAATAGTTTCGTGTCCTAGAAAAAATGGAAAGTCTAGGCACTGCTTGGGGTGGTGGTATTCTTCTGCTCGTCTTTGTTTTTGAATCCTCTGACGTCAGCGGTGGTAAGGAAGGGTTGTGTTCCTCAAGAGGTATTTGGACAACAGTGGTGTCAGGTTCTTCTTTTTCTTCTTTCAGGGTTTCCCATTGAGGTTCCCATTTTTTCACTTTTAAACCCTTATGGACATGTTGCCAAATCTTTGGCAAACTGAGCCACTTCTTGTAGCCAAGATTGGAAACCAAGGTTTCTCCGGGGTCGTACATCTTTCCAATTGAAATGTTGTTGGTGTAACTCACTAGCAATACACACTTCTTGAAATGTTTTATAGACAGATAAAGTGTGACGAATGTCTTCTTCACATGGAGGATCCTCACTGATTTTCATTACCACTCTCAACGCTTTAAGTACAATTTGTCTTTCGTGTACTGATAAAATCAAGTTTTTATAGTCTTCTTCTTCTACTAAGTCCGAAGAAGAACAAAGGGTCATATTGTTTTTTTGAACTCGACAATTGAGTCCAAAACAACCACGGGTCCTCCAAAATAATCCAAGGTAAACACTTGTCCTCAAAAATATTCCACAACGAATTCCAAGATAAGCAGTCACTAAGACACACACTGCATACCGTCCAAAATTCAATGGAATCAGTTCTTGTATCAAGTCTTTATAATCCTCTAAAGTCTGAACACGATCGTTGACTTCCTTCCACGGAATCCGTTTCACAAGTGACGTGTAGAGACCAGACATGCCGCTTCATGGTACGGGTCGATGGCTAAGGTAGGTATCTTGGGTGGCATGTTTTTATAGCCAGGCTCCCAAGGTTGGTTCCTTTTGAGAAAGTCTCCGTGAACGTAGCTATTGCAATAGACGTTTCCCATAATCATTCTTCTATGACCTTTGAAGAGAGCATAGTGTACAGCTCGAGAAAAGACTCTGAGTTTGCGTTTCACTTGGATCTGGACAAACTCTTGGTAAATCTTTTGGAGCAATTCCAAAGGCAAGCCCCGAATGTGTTCTGGTAAAGTTTCCGACTTGGAAAGAAGTAACTCTCTTTTGTGTTCTTCACGATACTCGTGATAGTTTTTCTTCAAAATCAGACTTCTGATATGTCGAAAGTCACGGTAGTACGCAAATCGAGGAATGAATTGAAGTTTACGTTTCAATTGAATCTGGACAAACTCATCGTAAATCCGTTTTCGCAACTTCAAAGGCAAGTCACGAATACGATCTTCTAAGCTTGGTGGTATATACTGAAAAATGTGTTCTTGCAACTCTAATGGTAAGCCACCAATATACCATTGTAAAGAAGTATCCTCCTTCTCCGACATGGAAATTTTTTTTTTTACTTCTTCAACTTTTGTAGAGACATAACATCGGACTCCTTGTACTCATACTCTTTTACGACCACGGGTAACTTGCAACTTCAAAGGGGAGTGAAGTTTCACATTACAAATAGGGTCTTCTAAAGAGTCCGTCTTCTTGGTGACAAAATACTCACATACCAACCAAATGGAATCGGTAGGTAATTCAAATCCCAAAAAAGTATTAGTGATTATTCTATCTAATTTTAAACGGCATAAAGGCGATTCGTCTTGAGGTGACAGTTCTTGTAACAGTTTTTGGAATTCTTGTCTGTTGGTCACATTTTTTTCCTTCACTTCATTCCATCGAATTCTATATTCCACTGCCACATTGTAGGTGGCACCCTCCAATTTCTTAAAAGTGGAATGTAGTTTTTCATTAATGTCTGACCATTTGAATATCTTAGCCACAATCAAATGTCTTATCACATTCAAATACCAATGGTTAAAATGTTTGTGTCGTAAAGGATGTAACTGTTCTTTACGTTTCACTTGAATCTGGACCAATTCTTTGTAAATCCGTTCTCGTACTTCCAAAGGTAAAACACGAATGCGATCTTCTAAACTAGGTTGGATAGTAACAAAATACTGATAAATGCGTTCTAACCAACAATGTATTTTTCTAAAGAAGTATTCTCCTCCGACATGGAATTTTTAAAAAAAACTATTTCTTCTTCTTCTGTTTGGCATCTGGCTCATCGTACCCGTACTTTTCTAAAGCCACTAAAGGAAAGAAGTGACAGTGCGGAGACCATCTGGCATGTTCAATGTAAGCTGAGTCGGTAGGCTCCCATTGGTGAAGTTTCAAACCACAACTGAAACATTGAACTTTATCTCCTTCTCCCGTGTATTTAAATCCAGATCTAGCTAAATCTTCGGGTTTAGGTCCTTGTAGATATTTTGACCACTTGTCTTTGAATGACTCGAGTCGACTTTCATACTTGGAATAACCAGGTAAACTCACAGGTATTCTGACATGCGAATATTGACCAACATTGATCTTGTTGTCGTTAACGTCAATACCCGTTTCTTTAGTATTTCCACTAAAGCAAAAAGGCCGTACTGCCTCTTTAGAGGGTTGTCGATGAGTGGTGGTGAGACTTGGAGAGGGTCCTGAATCCAAGATGTTACAAGCTACGGAATCCGTTTGAACGTGTGAATCGGGAATGCCAAACCGTACAGAATCCGTTTCATCGCATGGTACTGCATCACACTCCAAGTCGTGACTCATCTTCTTGCTTGGTTAACGTTGAAAGTCAGAATGAAGGGTAAGGCTTGGAAGGGGTTCCTTTTTTATACCAGTCGACTGTACCATCCGAAAAGTATTGTAATGTGATCAGTGGAAACGCTAAAGAAAGGTAAGCACAGTTTGGTGACCATCTGACATGTTCCAGGAGAGCTGATTTCTTACAATCCATACGAATAGTGGCACCACAACTAAAATACTGTACTTTGGTTCAATGTCCAAAGTAAACAAATCCTGCTCTGGCTAAAGAGTAGGAAGTAGGTAATCCATTTTTCCTAAGTTTTTTTTCCTTTTTTGGATGTGCTCCATCGATGAGGACAATAACAATAGTCAGGCATGTGTTTAGGCCAATTTTTGAACGTCTTTAAGCGACTGGTACACTCACAATAGTCAAGCAAATCAAATGTTGAAGTCATCTTTGGTGTTGTCTTTTTTTTCTGTTCAAGAGGGTTTTCTTTTTTTATACTCCAAAGCAGCGTGTCCGTAAGGCAAAGTCGTGTGATCTGGAAGTCTCACTCGTTTTTGGTACACGATGCGGTAGACTTTTTGTACAGGTCGAGTAACGATTTGATGATTAGGTAGGCGTACAATCTTGTGAGGTTCTAACGTGGGTACTTGAAAGTCTTCCACTTGTCCAGACAGTAAAGCATTTTTTAAAACCTCAAAGTTCACCACTTGATTAGTTCGATAGTTGAGAGTTAATCCTTTCACTTTACAGGAGGTATGAAGTTGACCTTGCGGGTCTCGGTATCGGTACCCGTAATTTTTAGGGCCACCACTAGCAAAACTCAGAATGGTGTCTTGAGGGTGCTCGTCTGTCCAGGCAGCTAAACGATCGCCTTGAATGGTAGGGTGTGGGTAACCGGGGCGATGGATGTAGATGCAACTGTCAGTATCAAAGTACAGGACACGATCTCCCAAGACTTCTAACGCTTCGTCGTACAATTTCAAACGAGCATGAGAGGTCACGTAAGCAGCAATGATTACGTTGCTAAACTTGTCAGGTTTGACACAACTTGGGTTCTTCTTCGAAATTGGCAATGATTAAATCATCGCGAACGATTTCGACGTGTTTGACTAGTATACTTTTGTTGTCCACCAGTTGAAAGTAACGATAAGGATCGGTGACGTATTCCGTTTTGGGTAAGATCGTACGTTGAGCCATTTTTCCCCACAAGCAATTGAGCATCACTTTGGCAAACGATTTTTTCCTTCATTTTTTTCCACCTCTTCCAAAGTGATGCCTTCGATGTCACGGTACTCTTCTTTGAATCGTTTTTGGTCTTCGGGAGTCTGACACCACGAAGGATAACCACTAGCTTCTTGTTTCAGTTTTAAAAACTGATTGACGTACCCCGAGAAAATGCCTGGATGATTGGTGGCGTCGTCCTTTTGGTATTGGGCTGTAGTTGGAAAGTGCCAGATTTCGTATACTTTCAACAAACGGTATTCACGATCCAGTGCCCGAAACAATTCGGCGCTAACCCACGTTCCTGTCAAAGACCGTTCTTCCTCCGTGTGGTGACAGGGCTGATCTTGGTTGCACGTTTCAGCACACGTCCGACATAAAGGAAACATCAGTTTTCCTTGGCAATGGTGAGGTAAGATGGGATGGTACAAGTTGGACGGAGGTAAGACTATACATTTAATTAATCCTTCGTATTGACTAATGTGTTCCACGTCGATGTGTTCTGTCAAAATTTCAGGGTGACCGGTGGGAAAACGAGCATATTTACACACCCAAGGATACAAAGAACACACGTCAATGTATTTGATTTCTTCTCCTTGGGATTCATTCACGTCGTACAGCAAGCGAGTGGCATTGGTTCGTCCTCCAAATAAACTGTGTCGCGGATCTAAAGGTTCGATGTCGACCGCGTCGTAACTTTGGGTAATGTTCTTAAATTCAGGATCGGTTTTCAAACGTCGATCGTACTCGTGCTCCCACATTTCTACCACTTGGTATCCTTGACTTTCTAACTTGAGGCGTCGTTGGCAAGTCTGTTCGTATAACTGTTCCATGGTAGAATCTGAATAAGGGCCTTTCATCTCTCGATCAGGATAACAAGTAGGGCATCCGTGAAACAAACAACCCTGAAACTCGTATACCGTGTGCGGGTTTTCTAAATCAAATCCATCCACGGAATAACCTCCAATCTTCTTTTCTCCTCCTCCGTTTCTAGCATGTTGTATCCATTTGTCTTCTTTTTCACACAAGTAATGAAACCAACGTAAAGCTTTGACCGAAGATTGACGACTAGCAAAGAGAGACGTGTTGGAGTCGATGATGGCTAGTTGGTTCTCGGGCATGAAATTTTGTCTGTAGACTAAGGAACAGGCTTTAGGTAAGGTGGCTGCATCTTTCAAAGGATCGACCTCTCCGTGATCGAGAAATAACTCTCGAAACTTTCCACAACAACGTCTTAAAATATCTACATCAGATCGACAATACTTCAACATCTCTTCTTGAAAGTCAAATGGATCCGTCTGGTGAGTGCGGTACCAAGTGTGAAAAGCTTCTCGCTGTTCGGGGCGCATTCCGTCGGGGTCGTAATCATGAAGGTCAGGCAAATGAGGTAGGACAGCATGTTGATTAGCTTCCGTGTTGAAGAAGTGAGGAAAGTAGCCTTTAGCCATTTATGTCATGCCAAACGTTTTTGGCATGCGACTCAAAGGCATGGCTAAATAACTCATAGAATCTTTAAACTGTACTTGTCCTACTTTCATGTAGATGAGCTTTTTTCCGTTCATAGTGACTTCAGGGCGTTCGGTGCCATGGTTCAAATAATAATTGAGTAAAAACTGCCCATCATATCCCGAAAAATTGTGAGCTATGACGGTGGCACACCGATGGCAATCTCCGTAACGTTGAATGTCTTCTTCGCTCCAACTGTCGTGGGTGGTAGGGTCTAAAACCCATTCAGCAAACTCAGACAAAGTGTTAACTCCACGAAAGATTTTTTCACGTCCTCCTGGAATTCGACTACAATGAGGACAGTGAAAATGAATCGATTCTTGAATACACTGATCACAAGCCCGATGCGCCACACAGAAATTGGGAATGTGAATGCCCGTTTCTTGCATGCATTCGAAATCAAAAAAGATGAAATCTACTTGTTTCTTGTTCTTCTTTATTTCTTTCTTCTCTGTCTTGTCAAACTTTTGAATAAAACATCGATGATCAAAATCGACGATCTGATGACAAATAGAACATTTTTTCTTGCCAGCACAAACGTGTCCCTTGGTATTGTTGGTTCGAATTAGCTGTCCACACGTAGAACACAATTTCAATAAGTCGCAAGCACATTTTTGTTGGTGACCTTGTGTCTTAAGATGCTGTTGGTAACAAGACGGACTGACAAATTCGCGTCGACACACCTCACAATGGACGTGATTTTGTTGTTGTTCAGGAAGGCATGGTGGGTCTGCTAAACAGCCCCGACATCTTGCTCCACAATGAATGTGATTCTCTCGACTATTAAACCCTTGGTTACATTTCTCACAGTAGTAAGAGTATCCCAAAAATCCGGTAATACTAGTGATAGTATCAAAATGTTCTTGATGGTGATAGAGGTGAATGTATTTTCCCTCGGGAAAATCAGGGCCTCGAAACACCATATCTCCGCGCACTTATTGAGGGTGAACTTTCAAAGTGTAGCCAGGAGCCAAAACATCTTGAAGTTTCTGCATTTGAGAAATACCACACACGGTCTCTTTAGGGATCCCCGCTTGTTGTAACAGGAGTTCTGCTTCTTTTCGTTGTCGGGGTCTTTGCGATCGTCGAATGTTATTCCAGGCTTTTTTCCATTCTTTGCTCTCGTTCTTGTTGGCAAACGTACGCCCCACCACAATAGCTCGAGCCAAGCACATTTGGTCTTGAATATTGTCAATTTGAACGACACTACGTTTGGTAGTACAAAGATCGTCCACCAATAACGGCTTTCTGCTTGTCATTGGATTGTTGCACATGTTCTATTTTGGACATGACTTTGTCTGGCGTTAATTCTGCCGGGGTGCTGAACTCAATCCAAACGGGACTCTTCAAGTTGTCGTGATGGATGGCTAGTCTCAAGCGATCATCTTCTTTGGCTCCACATTGCCGTTTCAAGTTCTGTAACACAGAACTCCACAAATCGCTAATGAACCCCGCCGCTTTCTCGGGACGTACTTCGGACTTGAAGTCTTTGAAGTGTACTGTGTGAGTGTAGGCAGTGGTTCTAAATTTTCGAGAGGTAATTTTTTGACTCTCTCGAATCCGATAATAATTTTCAGGAGGAGCCAAGGTACTAGATTGTGTTTCTTGGTCTGGGTTCTGGTGTTGGTAGTGGTGGATTTTGTTTTGGGTGGGTTAGAAGTTTTTGTTTCAGGCTCACTCATCTCCTCTTCGAACTCACTGGCATCTAATGGTGTTTCAGGTGGCACTGAAAATCGTCGTCGTGGCCTCTTTGTTTCTTCTTGTTCTTCTTCTGGTTTCTCATGGTTTGGGCGTGATCTTTTCATCTTTAAGTTTACTTTGAAACTGATTCAGTTTCACCCAGGTACCTTTATATAGAGAGAGGTGAGTATATAAAGAGAGACCTTCGTACCTTCAGAATCAGTCTTTGGTGATTGAACTTTCAAACTGTAAAGATGGAAGAGTCAAGAGGCCGTATTCCAAGAGGTATGCATCCTTCTTGGTATTATTGGAATTATATAGCCCGAGGAAGAACAGTGAGAGATAAAAGACAAGATACTTGTTATATCTGTCAAGAGAAAGGTCAGTGGGCTACACAATGTCCACAACGGCAACACCAAATCAGAGATAAAAGTGAAGATACTTGTTATATCTGCCAAGAGAAAGGACATTGGGCTCCAGAATGCCCACAACGTCGAAACCCAAAAGAAGAAAAGAGAGACAAAACAAAAGATATCTGTTATCATTGTAAAGGACCAGGACATTGGTCTTCGGAGTGCTCTCAGAAAGAAGAAGAAGAAGAAGAAGAAAATCTAGCAGAGGAGAGGGAGGAAGCCGAAGGATCTTCAAACCTAGAGGAAGAAGAAGAACATATCATCATATTATCAAAAACACCCCACCCCAGTTTTTGATGGTAGAGGACGTTGTCTTCGTCACTACATACGGCGTGCCATGATAAATTCCCGTACGTACCTATAGAGGCCCAACTGTACCTATAAATCTTGGCACTTTTGTAGCTATAGAGGTCATTTTGTACCTATAGAGGCCCCCGCACGTTAAAGTACCAGTACGTACCTATAGAGGCCCTTTTGTACCTCAGTACCCCCACCCTACTACTCATGTTTTCCTGATACACAACATTAAGGTTTACGCAAATATTAAAGTCAAGAAACATTTATAATATTATATAAACATCATACATAACACCATATATTCAAAGAAACGGATTCATCCATCAGTAGTTAATGGGGTCGATACGGGTACACATAGGTCAGTATTAAGACAAGTGAAAATCATTATCTAGTCATCTTGAATTAGGGTCCGTAGTAGGACATAGGGAATTTAGTGTTTAAATCGTCCATAGAATTAATATTGAACGGCCCTTTGGGGTCATATGGGAATTTAATATTAACTCGGATTTCTACGATTAAAATACTCTAATAGGGCGCAAGTAGACTAATGTAAAGAATAGGGTTTATGAGACGTTTAACATTGTGGCACATGCTGTATCCCATAAATTCTAACTGGAAGTGGATATAAAGTTTGCAATAAATAACCTCATAGGTATAAAAAATTAACCGGAAGTGATGTTTTAATACTGTAAGTGACATCATAATAATGAGAAGTGAGCGAGAATAAGAATTTCAAAAGTTTTCGCATGTAAAGAAAAAAATAAAATAAAAAACAAGGCATATTTTGTCCATTTTATCCTTCCCTTTTTACGAAAGGAAAAGGGGTCAATATGAAAAAAATGGGATGTAACTCTTACTAAAAAGGGATGATGACTCTTACTGGAAATGATAATGAGGGAAACTTACTATAAAGATGAGATAATTCTCACTACAATATATGTATATATATATATACGCACAGGGGTTCCTCTACCGAGCGAATCAAACACCTGCGTGAGGTTGGGCTGGAAGTCCCTTGTTTTCCCCTATTTCCCAGGACGTCCAGACAACATTCAGTGTCAACTGGAAGTTCTCGTAACGCCCCAAGACTGCAAACCATTTTTCTCTAATCAATAAATAAATGACAACAATGTCACAACTATAACTTCACAATTGCATGGTTTTTCCTTGTTAGCATGCCGTGGCATGGAGCACTTAACACAATTCTAACACCCAATCCAGGGAACTATTTTCCGATTCCATCCCTGGGTCAATAAAAACAACAGTCTGAACCACGCTTCGCACGTGTACTTCCACCAACTGCTACAATGAAAGGCATCTCCAAACAAAGGGATGACCTCTTCATAATTATTCCATGGCACAAAACAGTAGTTCTTGTCACGAATATCTCCCACCGAAAGGCACAATCAATCAACACCTCTGATAAGATAGGAACTACTTGGCTCCGTGCCCATTTATGCTAGTCTGACCGCATCTCAAATTATGAAACCAATCCATGCCATTGCAAGGTCTCTTAAAAGTTTATTACAATATATATATATATATATATATATATATATATATATATATATATATATACAGATATATATATACACACACACATATATATACATATCTGCCTTGCAGGATTCTGTTCTACTTTTTGAAATCCTGACTATGCATAACTATCTATTTTTGTGGATTTTCTTTCATCAATACACACATACAGACACACTAGTACAATTTCTGCTTTTTTGTCTTATTTTGCTTTGATTTGGCGAAGAAGGCTTCTTTCACTTTTAGGCGATTTCGACTCTCTTTGTTGTGGTAGTAATGCATACGGCTCGATCGATGTACATGCAGCTATATGTATCAGTCAGCACTGAATGTCGACATCGTCGGCGTGGTTATCGTCAGAACGCGGAAGCCAGGTCCTCAGGCAAAAACCAAGACGAATGTTTTGTGCCTCAAGAGTAATGATATTGGCCTTCGACGTCTCCTGTGTACAAAAGGAAACTGAAGGAGAGACAGAAGAATTACATAGTGTCACTAACAAATTCAAAAGCAACACGCTAAGAAGGGCAAATAGATTTTGACTAAAATTATTGAAATTTCGTTGTGATTGCTAGAGAATATACCATATGTTGTGTCGCTATCCCATATAAATTTCTAATGGACTGTATGGGTAGGGCGTATTCAGATTTGTGATAATTTTTCAGCATACATCGCAATAAACTATGTTTAAACTGAAACGGACTCTGATTACTGATTTATGCCGTCCTTCACAAGTTTTCGAAAACATTTCTTTTAATGAATCTAAATTTCACCTTATTTAATTTCCAGATTTTTTGCATTTAAAGAAATCTTTATTGTACGTAGAAATAATAATAAGAAATCAAAGGTCATAACATTAACCATTCAATACATTTTGTTTTAATGGATAAAACATATGAGGGAAATTTAAGCAAAATTGTTTTAATGCATAGAATATGTGAAGGATAGTCCCTACATGAAAACCAAGTAAGCAGAAGAATCTACATTTTTGTATGTTCCTATCGTACACTCTTAAATTTTGAAAGTTTAAATTGTGCTTGTGGGCTTTTCTTTTTTTAGTAGACGTTAAGATACTGTTTCGTATCATACAGACTCATCTTTGGATAATAGAAAAATCAAATCGCACAGCACAGTCTTTTATCATCAGGAGTGTGTGTGTGTGTGTGTGTGTGTGTGTGCGTGTGTGTGTGCGTGAGTGTGTACGTGCGTGCGTGCGTACGTGTGTGTGTGTATGTTTGCGCTTGTGTCTGTGTGAATTTAATTTATTACGGGTTAACATCTACATGTCTAGCTCTCTTTTGACAAAATATCACAAAAGCCTTCAAATCTGTTTACTCAAACATACTTGATGGTAATTACAATCACGGATATTTTAAAAGGATGAGATTAGAAAATTGCTTTGGAGTGCTGAAGCCTTATGAGAACGAAATATTCAGTCGGAGGTATTTAGCAGAAGTGTACATGTCTAAAGGATATTTTGTGAATTTTAATGAAAAATTAATATTTTGAACAGTTGTCTTGTTTACTGTATGATCATATTTGCATGGTTTTAGTAGTATTCTTCTTCTTCTTCTTGTTATTTTTATTATTATTATTATTATTATTATTATTTCATTTTTTAAATGAGAATAAAGAAAATCAGGTATGTATATTTTGATGAGTGTGGTGTCACCCGTATGAAAATTGAAAACAATATGAATAATGTCCAATGTATTATTATCGCATGTTCAGATGAAATCAGACTGGTTCCACCCGTATAATTTTGTGATGTTATCTAGTTTCAAATACCAAAGTTCAACGCGCCATTTTGTTGGAGTATCTTATAGCTGAATTTTACGTAGTTACTTCCTGGATTATTTGATTGTTTTAATTTTATTTTTGTTATACTACATAAAATTCTAGAGGCCCTGGACCATTCTGGAAATGATTTGAATCCATATCCTTTGCGTTCGGGTTCAAATTCTGTCCGAACAGTCAACAGAAATTAGCAATCTGCCAATGATCACTTTACACCACTTCCATCTAGTTCCTTGGGTTGTCATTGGCGACAGTGAGTCAGTGAAACCTTGAGGAGAACCATACTGCCTAGTAAAACAAAAATGTCAGGTCAGCATTACTTGACGTCACTATCGACGTAATTTTGCTACGAAGTTGCGCAACGTTACTCGGACATCATTCCACGCGAATATTATATGAAATAATGTGCAAATACACCGTTTAGATCATCGATGCATTCTTTATATTTTTTCGTATAAATATAAATTATACTTCATTACAAAAAATGGCAAAATGAAAACTAAAAAGTAAGGTTTTCATACATATTTTCTTTTGTATGTGAAAGAATAATTACATAGTTTATTCATCTCAATTTTAAGTCTAATTTTAATTTTTCTACAGATTGGGTCACGTGATATTTTTTAGATATCGTATGAAACTTCACGATTACACCCGAACGTTCATTTTCCCAGTGCGCTTCACTATCACCGGAAGTATGTCCAAGATTTGAATTTGAATACTTTGACTCTTAACTTTAGCTGGATGTAAACAACACATCTCAGAGGAGTCTGCAATTATCTCCTTTCTTTTCAACTATGTGCATGGCAACCATGAGCTTTTAAGTATTGCGGTAGATTACATTTAAAGATAACCAACTGACGGAGTCATCATTTACTACCTTACAGGGAATAATACATAGATATTTACTTCTGTCGAGCGAGTAACGGATATATTTCATTTGGTGAAAATACTAGAGTATTTCGCCCATTAGATGAAATATGTCCGTTATTCACTCGAAACAGGCAAAGTTTTTGTTATTGTCTGTTCAAACGTGTTCGCTACCTAAAGTGTATAACAGATTGAACTGGCAGATTTCTTACGTGTTCGCTAGCTAAAGTGTATAACAGATTGAAATGGCAGATTTCTTACGTGTTCGCTAGCTAAAGTGTATAACAGATTGAAGTGGCAAATTTCTTACGTGTTCGCTAGCTAAAGTGTATAACAGATTGAAGTGGCAGATTTCTTACGATATTGTACCGTTTATGTTCTGCTGTATTTTGTGTAATTTCGCACAGAACATATGAGCTGAAACATATTTCCCTTTCCTAATTCAAGGTAATAAAGCACATACTAGAAAAAATAAAATTGAAAAAGAAATTATGTTCATAGTAGGATTCGAACGTGGATCTCTTGAGTGTCATGTAAACATGCTATCACTGGTCCATGCGGTTGACAACGTGACGGATGAAATTATGTGATCATACTATTATCAAAGTCTATTGAAGAAAAGGTTCTTGGGTGAAAAAAGGTAATTATCAAATGTATTTGTTTCTTCCTAAACTTTATTTTCCAGTTGTGTGACTATCTCTCTCTCTCTCTCTCTCTCTCTCTCTCTCTCTCTCTCTCTCTCTCTCTCTCATTGAACATACTGTTCCGTGACACATATGTATGATTCACATTTTCCACGTGTTTCTTTATAAATGCTGGGAAGTGTGATTAAAATACCGAGACATTATAGAATGAGCACAGCAATAGTAAACTGTCAGGGAGGGCTTTAATCGCTGATAAGGTTATTGAATTTGATCTATATATGACACACATTACCCGTCTTTATCTTTAGGGTTTAATGACAAACTGGACTATACAATTATTGACTTGTATCAATGATATCAATTTATTTCATTGATTTAATAATATTAACCTTGGTTTTATGAAATTTCATGTCATAGTATCTTACTATTCGGAATATCATGGAATATGGTTGGAGCTATATGAAAAAATGAACAACAACACTAAAACATTGTATCAAATGTCACTCAAATGAATTGTTTGACATCAGTCTCCTTTGTCTCAGATATCTGTCTATCTGACTGTATATATATATATATATATATATATATATATATATATATATATATATATATATATATATTTATCTGTCTATCTGACTATATATATATATATATATATATATATCTGTCTATCTGACTGTATATATATATATATATATATATATATATTTATCTGTCTATCTGACTGTATATATATATATTTATCTGTCTATCTGTCTGTATATATATATATATTTATCTGTCTATCTGACTGTATATATATATATATATATATATATATATATATATATTTATATATTTATCTGGCGATTTTTTTCTTGTTTTAAATTTAAATCCTAATAGAAGAATATCTACCTATGCAATATCGAAGGAAGCTAAGTAAAAGAATAAAAGAGTATTGTCGAATTCTTTCTAAAACTAATAATAGCAGGAAACTTCTTGATCCTGTCATTTTACCCGAAGCGGAAAAAATATAATGGACATAGACCCAATAACTATTACAGCATTTAAAGTTTTGGGCCTTGAATTGTTCATAAACTTAATATTAAAACATGTCAAAGTCAATTTATAAAGCTTCATAAGCTGTTCTTTTCTCCACTTTTTGTCTCACTAGTTTCTAGATATGTATCTTCGTGTTTGAAACATCGTCAATTTTAAAGATAATTCTATTTTGAACGATTTTAAAGCTACCTTGAATAACAACCTTTAGAAAAAGTAATTCTTTCCATTAAGTCCCATTGTATTTCACGAGAAAAGGTAAATTTTACATCGGTGTATCTAAATTATAGGTTTCTGATGGACTTTTTTATATTTCTCTCTTAAATTATACCGTTTTACTCAAATTTAAATAAAATATAGTTTGCGAAAAGTTATATTCAATTTTACATATGATACATTCGTGTATGTATGTATGTATGTATGTATGTATGTATGTATGTATGTATGTATGTATGTATGTATGTATGTATGTATGTATGTATGTATGTATGTATGTATGTACATGTGCATGTATGTTTGTATCGTTGTCGTTTTTCATTGGATATTGTTTAACAATGTCTAAGATAATCTTGACATAGATAAATAAGGTTGTACACATTCGCGTGTAAATATTTATTATACAAATATTTTCCAATATGAAACAAAAGAAATAATGACACATGTATATGTTGAAGACATAAAAACACACAAACATACAAAGATAAAAAAGTTTGTTTTGAATAGGCTAGATTTAAAATAGAAGTTGTTTAATGTGTTAAGCTAATGAAGATATATGTAGTCTGTTATTTTTATGTTTGAAGGAAAAGAAAAAGATGATGATGATAATACTGCTGCTAATACTGATGATGATGAAGATGATGATGATGATGATGATGATGATGACGATGATGCTGCTGATGATGATGTCAAAAAATAATTAAAACCTGCTAGCTCTAAAAATACAATAGAGGTGTAGACAAAACTTTCAATCTTAGATTATCTCTCACGAAATAGAGATATTTTGTATTGTAATAAATTTGGGTATGTTCCATTTGTATTTACGTCTCTATTTATAGGTTTTATGCGATCTTTCATAGGGAAGGCATAGAGAACCGATTCTGTACCACCATTTTCATTTTCCCTCTTTTCTTCCCCATCCCCGCTCGATGGTATTCTCGCTCTTGTTACCTTCATTGGATGAGCATAAGTAGCTATATTCCTGCTTCCACGTAATTCTGACCACTCTTCACTTTCGGTAGGCAATCGTATTTCCCTGTTCGACACTCCTGTTGGCAAACCTTATACATCTGACGCCGTGTTATCGCCCGTATCTAGATAACCTGCTGGCCCATGTAGGTCGCTACTAACAGCTAAATCGACGCCGTTAATTGGGTTCAGTCGACTAGAGGCTGAGAACAATACGTTGTCCATGGTAACCTGTGACTTTAGCGATTTAAGGAGGGTCCTTCTGTAGATGAAGAAAAAGAAATTACATGAACTGCGATGAGACAAAGAAAAAGAAGAAAACAGAAGAAATGGAACAAGAGAATTACTCAAAAATTATAAAGAAAAAGAAGAAAAATAAAGGAATACTTGGAATAGAAAGGTCATCATTCATAATGAATGAAGAGAAAGGAAGAATAAAAATGAAAGAAAAGAAGAAGAAATAAGAAAAAAAAAGTGAAATGAGCAAGAAAAGAGAAACTGAGAATATCCAAGAGACCGTTCCTTTTTAAGTTTTGATCCTACGTTCGTCTTCAATTTCTTCTTGAACATGCAAACTGAGCTTTGATAAGCACAGTTTAAGTCTAGATTCTAGAATTTGATTATGAGTTAGTGAATTATGAACTTTGTGTCATCAATTAAATTTGCTTTGAATAACAGGTTTAGTACTCTTGCGTAAGATTTCTTACATGTTTGTAATTTAAGTACTTTAATAAAACTTCATAATGAATTCAGTTTAATCTCCTTTTCATATATATTAAATACGAGTGCATTATAATAGATAATTCTTGTTAACTTGAAATTATATACACCTTTCAAAATAACGCTATATGCAGCCGTAGTGGATAACTGCTGATTGATTTTACCTTTGAGTACATAGATCACAGGCGATTGAAATAAATGTTTATTGTTTTAAAACAATATTGTATAAATGAAAATAAAATATCACTGAAAGAGCAGAAAGCATGCTTCTTGTCAATATCTGTATAAGATATTCAAGTGCTAAATTTGCGGACGTGACTGGCTGAAAATTAAAATTTTTGATTAACTTATATATGCCAAGTGCCAGCTTGTGCTGCACACGGGTTAATTAATGACTACTGAGGCTCAACTTATGAGTTTATTACCGTACCTAAAAGAGTCTATTCATTAATTTGTTTGTATCAAAGTTTGAGAACAAGTAGGAACATAGTAGCATGGACAGTTAAGACTGTTTGCGTAAAATATATAACTCAAATTTCAAAACGTCATAGAGAATATGAAAACTTACCGTAATAAACAGTACAAGAAGAGAACGACGAAGATGGCTATTAAAACTGTAGCCATACCAGCGATCAACGTTATGACGTATGGATCATCTGTTACAAAAATTATAGAGAGGTATAAACTGATAAAACATTTTAGAAACTCAGCTTGATCGAAGCGATGCAATTCTGCAGAGTTTTTTGTAACATATTTATCCAAGATGAAGGAATATATATATATATATATATATATATATATATATATGTTTATATATTAAACCTTTTCATCTGTAGATCTTAGACACATATTAGTTTATTTTAATAATCAGCTTACTTCGTTTAATTTTGCGACATATGTTTAATTACAATCAGAAAAGAAAAATCTAGTTGATAAAGGCACTTAAATTGTGTTACAAATCGTACTCAGAACGTATTTTTCAAACTAGCGGACATATTTCTGCAGCTATCAGATTGGACCTAATTTTACCTTTAATGTCAGCCAATACCATCTATCAAAATCTGGACACATATATTTACATCTAAGTATCAAACTTTCATTAGAAATGGAAAACGCTAACAATGTACATGTAATATGTATTACGAGTTTTTAAAGATGTTACCCTTAGAGATGATCAATTTATTTTCTGTATTCGATGATACGAACTTCGTAGACGCTGAAGTGTACGTATTCAATTGTGGGGGTCTTGATGCTGTAACATCAGAAGTGGTAAGTTGCTTTGATATACTTTTCACATGTGGACTCGAAATCTCTGTAAATAAAGACAAAAGCACAAACACTGGTAGATAGGTAAGTACCCTGACTCAGACACACACACACACACACACACACATATATATATATATATATATATATATATATATATATATATATATATATATATATATATAGATATATGACGCGTAGATTATTACCAACTTTGGTTTTGAAAACTGTAAATATTGTGGATATATCACAATGTGATTCTCCCATGGCGTATGGATAGGGCTTTCTCAGTTTCGCAGTTACTGGTACAGTTTATATCGCCTTCATTGTTATTCCCTTCTTAAACTGTACATTACGGTAAGTTTTATTTTACAACAGAAAGAAACCCTTAAAGAGAAAACTAAATCAGAGCATTTGACCAACCAATAGTCTTTGCGCAGTTAAATTCCATGCAGTCTATACAATAAATGCATAAAAACACACAGTTAGAACCAAATTTTAATTATCACTGAAAGGTAGTTTGAAAATATACTGACAGATGATGTGTTGTCAAAGCATAATATATTTATTTGTATATCTGTATGCAAGAGGGTACCTGATCAGATCTCATTCTTGAGTGTATTTGTATATCTGTATGCAAGAGGGTACCTGATCAGATTTCATTCTTGAGTGTATTTGTATATCTGTATGCAAGAGGGCACCTGATCAGATCTCATTCTTGAGTGTATTTGTATATCTGTATGCAAGAGGGTACCTGATCAGATCTCATTCTTGAGTGTATTTGTATATCTGTATGCAAGAGGGTACCTGATCAGATCTCATTCTTGAGTGTATTTTGTATATCTGTATGCAAGAGGGTACCTGATCAGATTTCATTCTTGAGTGTATTTGTATATCTGTATGCAAGAGGGTACCTGATTTATTTGTATATCTGTATGCAAGAGGGTACCTGATCAGATCTCATTCTTGAGTGTATTTGTATATCTGTATGCAAGAGGGTACCTGATTTATTTGTATATCTGTATGCAAGAGGGTACCTGATCAGATCTCATTCTTGAGTGTATTTGTATATCTGTATGCAAGAGGGTACCTGATCAGATCTCATTCTTGAGTGTATTTGTATATCTGTATGCAAGAGGGTACCTGATCAGATCTCATTCTTGAATGTATTTGTATATCTGTATGCAAGAGGGTACCTGATCAGATCTCATTCTTGAGTGTATTTGTATATCTGTATGCAAGAGGGTACCTGATCAGATCTCATTCTTGAGTGTATTTGTATATCTGTATGCAAGAGGGTACCTGATTTATTTGTATATCTGTATGCAAGAGGGTACCTGATCAGATCTCATTCTTGAGTGTATTTGTATATCTGTATGCAAGAGGGTACCTGATCAGATCTCATTCTTGAGTGTATTTGTATATCTGTATGCAAGAGGGTACCTGATCAGATCTCATTCTTGAGTGTATTTGTATATCTGTATGCAAGAGGGTACCTGATTTATTTGTATATCTGTATGCAAGAGGGTACCTGATCAGATCTCATTCTTGAGTGTATTTGTATATCTGTATGCAAGAGAGTACCTGATCAGATCTCATTCTTGAGTGTATTTGTATATCTGTATGCAAGAGGGTGCCTGATCAGATCTCATTCTTGAGTGAATCAAGTGATCATCAGTAAACCAAAATATTCCTCGCGATCGAAAAGTTAATTTCTTCTCCGACTGATTTAGACTTTTCAAGATATATATATAT
The DNA here is from genome assembly GCA_029931535.1 of Margaritifera margaritifera. Lineage (NCBI taxonomy): Eukaryota > Metazoa > Mollusca > Bivalvia > Unionida > Margaritiferidae > Margaritifera > Margaritifera margaritifera. Next base: position 1,026,105 of record JAQPZY010001520.1, read on the forward strand.
ATATATATATATATATATATATATATATATATATATATATATATATATATATCCATATAAGTTTGTTTCCATAAGAGACCTAATTTTGTAGATATATGTTGTTTATGTTAAATAATATCTCTAGAGAAATAAATAATTGATGAAGACAACTGATTGTGTTAAATGTCCCACTATATTTTCCTTTTTAAAAGTGTCAAATCATTTCTGCAGCTGTCGAATTGCATCGAATTTTCACTTTCAACGTCGACGAATTGGATCTAAAAATATGCTCATATTTATTGTTATTGTATATGTTGGCTTTGGATTTTTTTCACTAGAAAGGGTACGCACTAAAATGTGTATGAAGCTTTGATTAGGAGTTTTTAGAAACAAATATTTTACCCTTATCCATACTCTTTGGGTTTTTTGTATTCGATGTTAATAATTGTCTCGAAGCTGAAGTGTACTTTATCGCTTGCGGTTGTGAAGTTATAACAGTAGAAGTACTAAACTGCTGTGACGTGACTGTCACGTGAAAAATCGATGTGTCTGTAAATTAAAAACAACACAAACATATGTAAATAGATACATGATCAGACACAAGGAGGGAACGGCAGCATAAGAGTGAAACAAAACTACATGTACCAAATGAAATCACAATTATCAATACTAAGTTGTTTGATTTTTTTTGCTCAGTATACTCAGTTCTTTCTTTCTGATCTAACTTTGTACAAAATATGTGTCCATTATATAATTTTTTTTCGAGTGTAGAGTCCAGAATAATCAAATAAAATGCGTTCTTGCCCTTGACGTTATAATGAATAGGTGTTATCATGCTATTATTTACGTTATAATATAGTCTATTTAAAAATTATCAGAATATATATATAAAGATAAGTAATACCATATTACCATCTGACTTTCTCCTCCATGTTGATGATTGTTGCGTTGTGACTTTAGTTCTACCAGGATGGATTATGTTTGTTGAAGTTACATATGCTGTGTCATTATTTGATTCTGTCGTAGAGTTAGTAAAATCTGAGGTGGTTAGTATCAGGGGTGATGTTGACCTTTGATGAGTGCTGTTTCCTGGAAAACAACATTCCAATTTCATCCGATAATTATTTTAACTGTTCCCTATTTTTTATTTAAAGATATATATCTACCTATCTATCAAGATAAAGGTATATATTTATCTATCTATTAAGAGAAACGTCATAGACATATGAATGTATTCAAGACATTAATATAAACTTCGAAGGAAAGTACTTAGTGTGCACGCAAAACAAGTCGCTAAGCCAGCTAAAATTAACAGTAAGCCCAATGCACAAGCCCACTGGATATCTTTTTAGAAATGCAAGTTATTCACATGGAATTATAATTGCTAAGCAAGCGAAAATGAACACTAAGATCAATGTACAAGCCCACTGGGTATCGCTTTTGAAATGCAAGTTATAAACATGGACTTATTATTGCAAATAGTCACCTATATGTCTAAACAGAGAAGGGAGTGTTATACATGGAGTTGTAATTGCAAATAGTCACCTATATGTCCAAACAGAGAAGGGAGTGTTATACATGGAATTGTAATTGCAAATAGTCACCCTTATATCAAAACAGAGAGAAGAGCTTGTGCATGGATCCTACACAATCACATGAAAGAAATGTATGTAAATGACACCAATATAATCAAACAGATTAGAGAGTTAAACGAAACCCTGAGAAGGATATGAACTCGTGTCGCTAAACTCTTGTGCAGAAGGAATTCTTGGGATATTCTCACGTATAAGTATTTAATAATTTAAGGTAGGAATAATTATGTGTATTTGGCGATGGGTCATGTTTATAGTACATGGTATGGAATACCGATCTACGGCTAGAAAAACGTACTGATAAACCACACCGATGTGATGCAAGAAACAGATACAAGTGTGAAATTACAGTCCTTTGAGTGTGTGATCCTTATTTCGATTAGGGAAAATTATATGTGGCATTAGCGCTTTTAAGAATCCTTTAATTGAAAGACTGTTGTCTTGAGGTCGTTGGAAATAGCTTAAACAACGATCTCAAACTCACGCAGTTTGTTCGACATTTTTTTGTTCGCTCTGTCTTAAATTGAACTTATACTAGCTGATTTATTCTTACGACTCTAGGTCTTACAAAATATGTAACAGAAAGAAAGTTAAACCAACAATGTAAATAATATCAACAAGCAATTTATTTCCGAACAATACAAAATGAATTTCAAGAGATGCTTACAATATTGTGAATAAAATTCCAAATTATCCTAAATTTTCGAATCACAAGTCCAAAAATATAGAATGTTTCGAATGAGTTCTAATAGTCTTGAATGTCCTGATATAACACAATGATACAACCCAGAATGTCTTTGAATGAGTTCACAAAAGTTCAAAGTAATGTATTAATTCAAAATTAAATGAGCACTTTAATAATTTTAAATGAATAAATTAAGTAAATAATTCCTCTCGAAATATATTTGATTTCAACGGCACAAAAAACTATAAAATCTGATCTCAAATGGATTCCCACATACTGATCTAAACCATGAATCAATTATTTGTTTACTAAATTCCTATGTATATACATCATCACTTGACCTATATCAAGTATATATATATATATATATATTCAACATAATAAAAGGGCAAAAATGATTTTCTGATATCTCAATTACTCTCGAAATATATCTGATTTCCCTACAATACAAAGTGAAAATCAAGAGATACTTACAGCATTGTGAATCGAATTGCAAATAATCTTTTATTTTACTCCCACCCATGCAGAACCTGACCAAAGGTTTTGTATGAGTGGGAGTGATGGGAGACTGGCGTTGCTTTAAAATATGGAATCGAACAGGTGACCTACATTCAATTTGAACGTCACTTACTGGGGTTGAACCCATGGCCAGACAAAAGAGTTGTATGCAGTGAAATAAATCTCAGAGACCTTGAATTTAATGCTCCTGACAATATGGTTTGGTGAAATCCTATTTATGGATCTTTGACCTCAGGACTTGCGCCACAGAGGTCGTGGGTTGAGGAAAATCTAGTCGATGCGTGCCCACACAGACCTTTAATCTGACACTCATGATGACATGTCTTACTGGTTTCATATTTATTTATTTTGGTTACCTTTTTGGCTCCTTTGACCCCCTCCCCCTGCCTAACGGACTTGGTGCCAACCACGATCAGCTATTTACATGTATATATTCAGTAACATAAATGAAAATCAAAAGCAGAATCATCAATATAACTTAATTCATTTTAGACCTTTAACATTCTGCCAAGTCCTCTTGGTCCTCTTGGGGTCGCAGAGAAAGTTTGAAATCATGCCCCGAATCTCTATCCGACCAGGAACTTACCTACCAAGTTTGATCGCAGTATCACAAATGTAAAAGGGTTCACTGTTTACAAGAATCTTGATTTACGGACATACGTACGTTAAGTAATTACAGACGAACATGACGGTCACCGAGATTGCACTAATATGCCCTCCTTTTAAAACGTTGGGTATATGAATCCAGATAGGTCATTCGAATTAAGTATTTTTGAAAACTATTTAATGCTGATATACATAGTTATTATTGTCAAAAAATAAATTGTATAACCACAACCATAGTTGAAATTGATTTGATATGAATGTAACAATTATCCGTCATTTGAGAGCATGTACTTGTGGAATGTCCAGTTGAAATTTCGGCATGTGTAACGTATTGAGTAGATAATGTTCCAGCTGTAAATAAAAAAATAGACGGAGCCTGCACATAAAAATAATAAGTATCATATCATTTGTTGCATGTCACAATGCAATGAGTTATATTCCATATAAATGTCTTGTCTAGTTTTATTTAGAATGACACATAAAGCAAAAGAAACGCGAAAAGACTTTCCGGATGCTGCATACACCTATGTTTTCTTTGGAAAACAATTTAAATTCTGTTAAAAGTACATGCTTCTAAACGTTAGATAATATATATAGCCTATTGGTTTGGCGCTCCATAATTTCTAAAGATGAATCTTGACTAAATAAAATTGCCACACACATTCTTCTGTTCAAAGTCTCTATACAGTCTTTCAGTTGCATAATTGCACATGTTATCGATAACGTCTTCTTTCGTCAAGGATTGAACTCACAAGTTTGTTCATATTCTTTTTGCGTTTGAAATCCAGCTTGCAGATATAACGAAATGTTAACATTCCTTTGACATAAATGTTCTGTACCTTTTTTTACTCATCCATTCCGCTAAAGTTATATTTTTCTTCAAACAAATCCCATACAAAACATTTCTATCAATGTTTGGTTGACCAGATCTCGGTATTTGTGTTGAAAGCATGTTTGTTTGTTTGTCACGATTTGCTTAAATTAGTGTTAGATTCATTTTATTTTCTGTTCATTTTGGCTCCAATGATCACATGTTGTGAAGCCTGATCTTTTTTATCACCAATCAAACTGATTGCAACTTAGCAATCTTCCATATGTTTGCAATCCCTAAACTGTTTCGTAAAATTGCTTATCAAATAGCAAGAAGCAAAGAAATTTAAATAAAAAGCACCCTATAAAATCAACACGTTTATTTATAATTATGTCCAGAGTACACGTTTACCGGCATGTTTAAAGCTGAAATTTCCTGTATGAGTAGAAATTTGGGTTGAAATCGTGCTCGTGCTGCTAGGGTGAGAATTGTCCACTTTGTCTGAGCATGAAAGAAATAATAATGTGAAATAGAGATCATCAAGAGCTGATTCCTTAAATCTGGAAAGATATATTGAAAATTTTAATTTCTTGAATTCACATTTGAAATCAGCTGGTTCTCTTTTAACATCGTAGATGATGCTACTTGAGAATTAAAAAAATTTGAAACGTCATACGGAACATAGATTCAAGAAAAACTGTTTAGTGGCGTAACACTGTGTAAACAGAACAATTGCTAATATCCAATCATAAATTTAAAATTGACATTTTCTTGAACTTAACTCCAATCACCAGATAAAATATTGACTCTTAAATTTGTAAGAATGTTCTTGATCAAATAAATATTATATTAATTTGTATATATTGTATTCTGCGTTCAGAATTGTGCACTTAAACATACTCTAAAAGTATGATGATAGCACAGTGTAAACATGTCAAACACTTATCGTACTCAATTCGATTGACAATTGACATTTAAACACATTTGTTTTCCTGTCCATTCGAATTATTGCAATATGTAATCACCATATTTTTCAAAAATAAGTTTATGTTATTCTTCTCAATTATGTCCCAATATATTTCTCTCTGTTTTCATTTGCTTATTTTATCTGTGCAATTCTCAATTTGGAACTCTTTAGAAATAGAACTCACCAGTTACACAAATAGCGTCGACACCGGAAGAATTTGAACAGTTAGCGATAAGCACTAATCCTGCGCAGTAATAGGTACATGTGGTATTCTCTTGTCCAGCTAGGCAAGCATTGAAATACAATCAAACAGAAAGCTTTTGTTATGGCTTTGTTCATTAAAGACACTTTGGTATGTGCTAAGTTAGACAGAGAGTTATAAAAAAAAGAAACCTATGGAGATATCGTATATCAAATCATTCAATAATTGAGATGTAAAGTAGTAAAAAGTGTCTGTACACATATATATCCCACCTAAATATCCTTCCCATATGTAAAGTAAATATTTTGATACTATTAGCGAGAGATACAACATCTTTGCTGGTCAATATTCGATTTACAATAATTCATTATTTACATTCAGATAATGGGTTTAAAAACTAGCTGTGTTACTTCTGATCACATTCTCTGATTTATCCTTTATCTAAATCGTAACAGTCCAGTATATGTTCCTTTTTTTAATTAGTCATGCTACAACCGTAGCTGAATTATAAAATGCATTATCTTTATCCTCGACGAGGATTTTGTGCTTTAATGTAATGGAACATATGAGCATTGTATTTTTGGAACACAAACAAAAAAGATAAGATAAGGCGTCATGTTTTACACTAGATCAAGCTACCTACATGTACGCGGATCAAGACGAAGTTGACGAGTATCGGAATTCCAAGATATATCTTCTTGGTCTGATCGGGTCATGACATCAGGTGAACAGAATCTCGCAGCCAATATCCATGGACCTGCTCCTTTAATAGGCTCTTCACCTAAAACTGACACATTTTATAATCATGTGTGGTGCCTTTTCTGTCATTTGTTTGTACTTTGTTCGTTTTTCTGACTCATCTTTATTGGACGGCAAATAATGTATACATATCTCAGAATTTAAAGAAAAGAAAAATGTTTCTTTTAACCATAATATACATGTATTTTTTTGTCACACAACTTCAGAAATAGCGGATGTTAAAAAAATGCTCAAAATTAATTTCCATCATATTGTATGTTTTATAGTTTGTTTTCTGTTATTTCTTACGGCTATTTTGAACAAACGGCAGCACTAAACTTCAATATCTTTTTGCCTTGCGAACGGTTTGCAACTATTGATGAAAATGCGTAATTTATGACTAACTAAGCGAATTCAAAAGTAGGATTAACCGTTTCAGAAAATAGAGCATACTTGCAATACGAATATACACATCAGACAATATACCAAATATGATCTTAGTAAGTTCCTTCTATAAAACAGCCATTGTACTTTAAAACAGAATTTAAAAGCAATATATTTCAAATATAATATGAGACGTTTTGTTCTCTTACCATTTTTGCAGCGGTATGCGTGAATTTCATGACAGGAAATGCAGCTATTTATACACTTGTCCGATAATGCAGGAAAAACAACACAGCATACACGTGGAAATCCTAAGTCATCAACTGAAACTAAACACAATAATTAAAAGGCTTTAAACATCATTTATAAATGTGACAAAATAGAAGAAATAATACTGTCATCCTCGATGCGCGCCCAACATTTTGTTTTAAAAATACGGTTGGTGATATACTGTGTAGCTAATACGACCGTAAATGTAAACGCCAGCGTACATGCTAATCTTTGGGATGGAAATTAGAGTGCATTTATGAAAGGTTTGCTCAATTATAGTTTCCACTATTACAAAAAAATACACGATCTTACAAATATATTTAAAATGTTTTGCGGCGAATCAAAAAAAAAAAAAAAAAACAAACACAAAAAAAACATGCACTGGGACTTAAATGCAAATATACACTATATACATATAGACTAACCTGTTAATACATATTTCTGACAAAAAATGTATTTGATTATTCTTTATCTAGTATACAATACCTATATATTGATATTTCATGATAAAAAAGTCATGTCTATGTTTTATATAAAACTTTTGAATGAATAAAACGTATAGCTACATTATCTGGATCAAAACTACTACAAATATTGTTGTAAGCATCGTGATAATCAAGTACACCTTTAAGTATCCAGAACTTTACTTGGACGAAAGCCATAAATAAGAATTGTTAATAATTTCCATCAGTGTTACTTTTTGATGAACACGTACATTACTATAGACATTTTGATTAATTTCACCAATTCATGTCTTCACAAAATATCAAATCCTATATTTGAGCTATTTATACCATTAAGAGGATTAATACGTATAGGTTCGTATACAGCACCAAGCCAGAATGTATTGGATATATTAGAAGGAATATGGTCTTCCAGTTCCAGTATATTGTTGTTCATTCTCACTCTTGGAAGTCTTGAGTTGTCACCACTGCAGGTGCTAAATGCCGTTTTCCAATCAACTCCGATGAGAGTTTTCGAAATTCGAACAGCTGAAACAAGTAATGCATATAAAGAATACCATTATTTTGAAATACCTTTTCATAAATGATTTACGATTCCTTTATACGCATAGGGTATCTTTCGAAACTATTTGTGTATGCTAGCATTTTAATATAACAAAATATTCAACAATGTTCAATATTTGTTTTTTTTTCATGAAGGCCTTTCATGTTTACATCTTTGGTAATTATTGTTTAATCTCCAAGTTGTATTTTTTTTTCAAATGCTGAGGAGTACTATAATTATCCCTTTATTTACCAAGAACTTATCCAAACAATCAGAACATTGTTTACCAAGAACTTATCCAAACAATCAGAACATTGTTTACCAAGAACTTATCCAAACAATCAGAACATTGTTTCTACAACTTTTTACATTATATTTTTAGGTGTAAATACATTTCAAATATTAAAGACGAAATAAACTTAAATGTCATTTTTAGAAAGAATAAGTTATGTTTGTTCTTAGCTTGCTATTAGATAATATTATGTATATCAGATAGCTCTACGAGGGGGGGGGGCGTTTTGTTCTAATGACAAACCAGGTTTCATTTGAACATTACAATACAGCTTATGGAATTAACAGAGTGGTTATTTAGTAAAAGGTATTGGATGAAAGCGTTGTATCTTAAACCAGTAAACAATCAGCAAAACAAAGTCATAATTGACAGGGAAAGGAAATAAAATGACTGATTTCCTTGAGAAGTGTTACAATACGCATTTTCTTTGTCTTCTCTGTCAAACAGAAGCAATTCTTTGTCACAGCGGGAATTGGTACATTCATTTATATTTTACTGGTATGTGTGGTAGTGACGTGTCGGTCAAATCGTCAATAAAGTACAGTGTAACAGAAATTATTTTAACCCTCATTGAATGATATGACCATTATAATTTAGTATAACCTTTACTATAGCTAAAAATGTTTAGACTAAAAAATGAAAATATTATGGCCTTTACTTTCCTACAGAATGTGAGTGTGTTTGTTCATTTATATGTGTCTTACATCACAGTTATAAAGGAAGAGACCCTCACATACTTCCGAGTCTCTCCTGCAATACTTTAAGGTCAGAATATCTAAAAAGTTTAACAAACCTGCTATAGGGAACATAAATCCGAATATGAATATGGCATGCATATTTCACACACCCCCTGTTGGTATTAATAACTGGATCTGTGTTTGAATAAGAGAAAGCGAGTTATCTTTGTACTGGTTAGATAACGTATCAAGGTGTTGCTATGTTACATATATATATTGCCTGTATGCAAGTTTAACACGTAGTATATAGCTGCCAGATGATATTCCTCAGATATACATTGTACAATGACTTTGCAATTCTATCCTATCGCCTGTGGCGTGGTATATAGTACTGGAGATGACAGTTGTTGATATATCTAATAGTATTTTTGTTTTATATTCTTTATATTGCAACCCATACAATTCTATTCAGCGAATATTTATTTAAAAATGTGTGGATGAAATCATTGCATAGACGAAACATGCCATCGCCTTTAACTATTTCGTAAGAAAAGAAAATAAACAATTAACGCCATTGTTTCAAAAGTAGCACCTCCACTAATCACAATAAGTGCATCCATAATTGAAAACGACTGAATGAACGGCATATGGCATATTCATGTTGATAGCCAATATTAGTAAAAAAAATGCCACATTTAATTATGTCGCTCTTTCCACTGAAATAAAAAAAACAACTTAAAACGAAACTGGTTGTTTGAGTTTGCACTTATTGTTCACTTCAATTCAATAGCAAATACCTGATCTACTCTGATTCTGTGTTGATAAGTTTGAACGTGGTGATATATATTTGACACAAGTATGAAATGATTGAAAAATAATTAGTATATACCATTAAATCGTCTCAAGAAAAAACAGTGAAATGGTTATTATTAATTTTAATGCTAAATACATACTAAGATATATATGGATTAAAATCCACACAAGCTTTTATTTAATTTTATGAAATACACATAAGCACTGATAAGTTTAGTCCGTTCTTTGATAAAAAGAAAATTAAGCCTGCAGCGAAGCAACTATTATCATGAAGTCTCTTAAGGTATTGTCATCATCACCTCTTACCCATTACGGTCCGATCGAAATTCAAGCATCGCTAAACATCTCTGAAAAGGTCATCTATTAGACCCTACAATTCAAATCTCTGTGACAATGTAGGTCTATCTTAAAAACAAGAATGTTACGTCAGAACACTTGCACTGAGTTGCTGGATAACGTAATGACATTCAAGTTACTCGTGTCATGTGACGCATCATTCATTAAATTATACAAATTCGATAATCGTATTATTTCTCAAGATTTTATGCCAAAAATCTTGACAATATTTGTTAATGATGTTTGCAATACACATGTCACAATGCATTAAATAAACACAAAAATGACAGTCTAGAAGAATTTTCTTCATTCTTCATCATTAAATTTTAAAGACCTAATGAAAAAAGTCAATCACACCTACGAGAAATAAAAAAGCAAACCAAAATAACAGTTTCTCGTAGGTCGATAACCAGTGTTCACGTAAGAGGAATATTATGTATATTATTACAAACGATTAATTGTTTACAGAGTCATTGAGTCATAATAGAGGAATGTTTATTTTAAATTCAAAACTGAACCCGCATTCTATTTCACGCACAAGGAAGCATTACCAAGAATCAGAGTCCAGATTCTGATTCGAATACACCTCATAGACCTTGCAACCGGATATATTCTTTCTTACATAAGAAGTAATATGGTGCCTGTTTATTTTTAATTTCACTCAGCACAATAACTACCCCCTCCTGGGTAAATATGTCTCATTTATTTCCTGTTTGTTATCAAATTAGAAAATCAGGAAAATGTCGGTTGACTGAGAAACCTAACCAGGTAATATTGCATTTTAAAATAGTTTGCTATTCTGTTAAAGGATAGGCAGTTCCGTAGTGATAATTGTATGATAACTGAGCTAGAAGGAACATTTTATACAATGTCAGATAATAAGAAGATATGCGGAGAATCGTCTGCAGTCAGACCTTTAAGAGAGATACATTCTCAGCAGGACAGATATTTGTTGTTGAAAAAGTATGCAACTTTGAGATACGCAATAGTCACAGACAAAGGGAAAGAAAGTGGCTGGTGGTGATGGTGGTGGTGGTGGTGTGTGTGTGTGTGTGTGTGTGTGTGTGTAAGGGAAGATGCCGAACAATGTAACACTAATCTTGTACACTGAATATGATACATATATGAGCAGATAAGTAAACTCATGAATATAAGCAGCTAATAAGTAATTATAAATTTGAAAGTAGTAAAATATTTCCTTGTTATTTAGTTGAATTGTTATTTCAAACACACTATGGACAGTTTTATTTAACATATAATACAGAGAAAAATTGATAATTTTGCATGTATGCATTCGTGAATGTATGCATTTCTGTAGTTATGAATGATGTTCTGTGAGCTTTTGTGCATGCATAAAAATGATTACGTACAGTGTACATAGAGTAGGTTTAGCATGTACAGTCAATTTTCGTTACAACAAGATTGTGCTGCAACAAAGTATTCGGTTCTAACGGAATATTAAAGGGAATAAACATGCTCAATGGTTAAGTGAATTTGATCTTTATAACGGAATATTCAGCTTCTGACTCCAACAAATTCAAAGTAACCCGTCCCCCCCCCAAAAAAAAAAAAAATCACGCATATTTGCTTGATGCCATGTTCGTTACAATGACGCTTCATTCCATAGAATTTTCTTATACTGGTAATATGTCAGATGATAGATTCTGAATATTGTGTTAATAAAAAAGAGTCTCAAACTTATGAAAACTAATATGGCATTGTAATAATAGTTGTGATAGTTATATATATATATATATATATATATATATATATATATATATATATATATATATATATATATATATATGCACAGAAATTGATTACGGCGCAAATACAAAACAGTTTCCCAAAATTTCGAGCTAAACAAGATCTTCATCTGGGGAAGAATACATCTACGGCCACAAAGCAAACACTAAGCACAAAAGCCAAGAGAAATGCTTGACTCTTACATTTTTTAATGACGGCGTAATATCCAAAACAATCAATAAAAACAAAATAGAAGAGAAAAACAAGAAGAAAACATTATAAACAGTCTCAAAACGGGCTCAAGCTACATATATATTTTATGCTGCCATCAGCACAATAAAGTTGCATTAAAAAAAGATCAACGAAGGGATTATCGTGCCTATCACGCAGAGAACCAACATGTTTTGACCTAATTCTAGGTTGGGAACAAAGGACGGACACCATGCGTGGCGAAAAATCAATGGCATCTACAAAATGTACAATATAAATTATTTCCTGGTAAAGTTATACATAGAGGTACTAAGGACATATGTCAAGAGAATGGTGTAGCGGGATAATGGGCAAGAGTTAAATTAATAATAATAATAATAATAATAATAATAATAATAATACTAATAATCATAATAATAATAATAATTTAAACAGGATGAATCCGGAGTAGTTATGTGAGCATATATAGTGTCAAAATAGTCACTTGGGGGTCATACAAGAAATTAACATGGAGATGGCACTTGGGGGTCATACGATAAATGAACATGGAGATGGCACTTGGGGGTCATACGATAAATGAACATGGAGATGGTACTTGGTGGTCAAAAGTGTTTATCGGGTCAAAAGTCTTTATAGGTTCAGACGTGATTATAGGGACAGATGTGTTTATGGGGACAGAAGTATTTTTTAGAGAGATAGAAGTGACACATACACATGGACAAACAAACACAAACACAAACACAAAACATAGAAACACTAGGATTGGCAATGTGGAATTAGTTCTTTTCTAAGAAAGGTGGATGGCCCTGAAAAGGGCCTTTTGGTTTTTACTTTTTCTTCTTACACCATTACTTCAGGAAGCCTTGGATGTTCTTCTTCTTCTTCTGGGGTGGATCAGGGATCCAGTCAGGATGTCCCAATCGCCTGAATTTGTCCTGAATCTTCATCCAATGGACATTCAGGCGCTGGAAGTCCCTTTCTTTCTTCTCCTTCTCCTTCTCTATTTTTTCATGAGCCCAAGCCTTTTTGATGTTCCCCACCTCCTTCTCCAGAACTTGTTTTATAAGACCCTTTGCTGTGAGCAGGGTAGCCGCTTCCCTCCTGACGCGACTAGGGGATGGATAGAGCCACAAGTCTTCCTTCACCTTTCCTAGGAAGTACTCCACACCGTCTAAAAGATCGACAGCTTCTTTTAACAAACCCACTGTACAGTGGGTAACTACAGAGGACACCTTCATGGCTTCCTCCACCATAACTTCATACACAAGACTCCTAGCTCTTGTCAGGGCTGACACTTGTCTTGTGACATACGGCTTGGTGGTCGGGTAACGCCAATACATTGCCATCCTTTCTAATAGGGACTCCACTCCCACCATTCCATTCCAGTCTTCCTGTAGATTCTCTACGGTAGACATTCTGGTCTTCTTTTTCAGTTGACGATGAATGGTGCAACTGGGAAATGCATCGCATTATATGCTGGAAGAACGGCTGTGAAGGAAAACATCCCTTCCCCCCCCCCCCCGCAAAAAAAAGATACAAAATCCTATCAAACATAAAAACCAAACCAAGTACGCGGACCTAAAAGAAACACTTTTTTAAAAAAAAAAAATAATAATGGGAAGCGGAAGGGGAGTTTTATAGACACACTCTATACAAACATACCATTTTTTAAAAAGATATTTTTTATTTTGTAAAAAACATACACCAAACACACAGCAAATAAACATTTTTTTTATAAGGTTTATATTTTTATTTTTTATACACCAAAACACACTCTCTACAACGATACACCAAATACACTCTATACAAACACATATATTGCAAATAAGATTTTCTTTTTCTTGGCAATTGGGTGGCTCTGAAAAGTGCCATTGGGTTTTTTCTACACCTAGAGATGCCCGCACCTCCCAGGTCTGGCTCCGCAGGCCGCACGCCTTCCACTCCATCTATCTCCACTTCGCCAGGAATCAGTGGAGATGGGAAAGGCAGACGGTGGCTGAGTGGATTCACTGTCCCAATCCTCAGTTCTTGGGACAGTGAACGTCTGCCTTCTCCTCCTCCTGTACACCCTTCCCTCATGGGGATGATGTTGTTGTGGCTGTGGATGTGGCTGCTGCTGGGGCTGTGGCTGTGGCTGCTGTGGCTGTGGAGGTGTCCGCACCATTGGCCTCACCTCACAGTTAGGCAGCATCATTCGATGAGGCCTTATGCTCTTCTTCATCTCCTTCCTTTATCTTCTCCTCCATCTTTTCTTTTTCCGCCACTTCCTGTAGGAGGTGCCAGGTCATCTCTAGTTGTACTCTTATCTGTCGTATCTTTTCTTTTTTGTTCATCTTGATGGATAAACGTGGGTAGCCTAATTGGTGAACGCACCGCTTTATATACCTAAAGCACGGACGTGAAGGAAAACATCCCTCACACATACATACAAAACATAACCCACACTACCGCGTCTGACGTTATCTATTTCTGAGTATGACCTCAATTTGCGTTTCGCGGATCCTACAACCCATATAAAAACACACCAAGTACGCGGACCTAAAAGAAAACACTTTTTTAATTTTTTTATTTTTAAACAAACACATACACCAAACACACACTCTATACAAACATTTTTTAGAAGGGTTTATTTATTTTTTAAAAACACACACACCAGACACAAACCACACATACAAGGGAGAGGTTTTTTTTTCTTTTCAAAATGACAAACACACCAATTATTTTGTAGGCAATCCTCGATTAATCGTATCTAGAGATCTGGGTGGCCCTGAAAAGGACCGTTGGGGTATTTGGTGAGAAGTTTTTTAACTTCTGCCAGCAGGACGACCACGTTTCGCCACAGGTCTCACCGCTGCAGGACAAGGGCGCTTTCTGGTGAAAGAGAAGGCAAACTCGTCACAATCCATCTTACAGCTGACTTCTCCGTCTTGTTGTTTCATCTGCTGCAAGAGTTGTTGTTGTTGTAGCTGCTGCTGTTGTTATTGCCTTTGCTGCTGCTGCACTCTTTGTCTGTCCTCCCATTCCGCTCTGTCCCTGACGATTTCTTCTCTCAGGACTTCTTCCACCAGATCTTGAGCCTTTTGTAGGAAGATCATCGTCTTCTTCTCTGGGTTCTTCTGAAGTAGGTTATGTCTACCCCGCTGCATATTTACCATTGTTTCATTCAGCTTACTAATTTTAGCTGCCATGTTGTGGTGTTGACGAGTCAACGAGAGTGACTTGACTGATTGATGGATTAAAATTATTCTCGTGTTCGGTCATTCGGCCATTTACGAGATTTTACTGAGTGCACCGCACCCTATTTAGTTGCTCGTCAGGTATGTTGCCAGATAGAAAACACACCTGCACGCTTTAATGTGTGCAAAGCGCACTAATACACACCTCTCTCTCGATGCATGGTTTCCCCACTAATGGGGTTCATTTAAGGCGCGATATGGGAGTGTGTGTGCAATTACTTCTGCCTGTACATAGGATTAGAACCAATTATGACAATTCTTACAGTTAAAAATTTATTTATTTATTTATTTATCCGTTCAGTTAAAAATTTGGCGTACAAAGTGTACATAATTGTTTCAAAACAAATACCAATCCGCGAGTACAAGTTACTCATATCATTTTAGTATCACGCACAAATTGCTAAATTCAAGGTTATATTTTTGACAGTGGATCAAAATAAGTCAAATTTGAGATATAAACAGTCTAATCAAAAGGGGTTTTAACAATTTCAAAAGAAAAACCCCATACAGTCAGGCAATTTTGATCAGTCTGCTCGGGTGGGAGAGCCCTCTCGGTAAATGGTCTGCTCTCAGGCTTTCCCAGGTTTCTATAGGGCAGGCTGGCTCGAATCTGGCTGTCAACAGCAAATCGTCTTAGGAAGGGCTATATGTGTCGCCTGTCTCTGCGGGTGGGCGCACGGCTAACCTGGGTCTGCGTCGTGGGCTGCGTCTTCGTAGCTCGCTCCCCTGGTCCCTGCGTTATCCTCCCTGCTCCTTCCTATTTACAGCTCCAGGCATAGCAGGCTGCACCTGCTGCGTCGGGGTACTTCCGGAGGGTCTATGGCTGTCAATTGTACTCCTTGACTCGGCTTCGGCTCTTAAGGGGCTTTGCTTTGGTGGTGGGGGTAGGTTGGCCAAATACTGTGCCGTACTCCCACGTATCTGCAGGTATGCCTCTGACTTCCTGTATTTCAGTAGTAGTCTGGTCATTACGTTCATGTGGCAGTACCTATGAAGCTACAGGTGACCCCCTCCCCTTCATCCTACCACAGCAGGTGTCGACGATCTTCGGGACGATGTGACTTGCTGGACAGCTGGCTCCTGACTCCTGTGACTTGACTGACACACGCATCGCTTTTTATGTTAAAAGCGCGGACGCAATGGAAAACATGACTCAGATTGATAGAGAGAAATGTGAAAGAGTAGGTACCTCAGATCGATAGAAAGGGTGAAAGAGCATATACATTTAATTTTTTTCGAATCCATAAAACAATAGAACACCATTTTTTTAAAATCAACATTTTTAATACATAAGAAGAAGCTTCTCTAACACAAATTGCAAACAAACAAACAAACATTTTTTTAAACATGAACGTATTTAAGGGTTGACAACGTTGTGAAGTCAAACTAGACTGCCACAGTTCTAAATCATTCTGTCCTCGATGCACACTACGTTTCTGAGCTAAAGACAACAGATAACCATAATGTTCACAAAACCATCTTTCTACTTTGGCATCGTTTCTAGCATACTCCCTATCAAAACAAGTCACTAAATGTTCTAAGGAATATCCGAGACTGCGTTGATGAAGAAAATGTACACAATATTGTCCACACACCATAGAAACTGATCCTTGTAATCTGGCATTATTGAATCGAGTGGAGGCTGCATTTCTTCTCATAAAGTCAATGATGTCGTCTTCCAAAGGAGGTAATCCATAAGAATCAAAATATTCCACACTGTGATCGTTGGGAAAGTACACGGCCACCCAATGGGTTCCTGGTCAATGACTGTCGTCGGTTTTGATGACATAGGCTTGAACGTCTTTAGGTTTGCGATGTGGAAATTCATCTTTAGCATACACCACAGGATAAGTGTACGAACTGCGAGTCAACAATTAATGAAGTTCCCAGGTATCCATTTTTTCTTTGTTCACAGGTAACAATAAGTCATCAATTCACACTTGATTTTATACTTGAATTTGTCTGTCAAGTAAGTCGATAAATCACGGATAGTGTCTATACTTTTTTGCAAGAGAGCTTCAATGCGTCGGATCTAAAGAGAAGCGAGTGGAGGTACGGAAGGATCCTGCAAGTCTTGATACCACTTTCTCAACACCTTTTCTTCCGAGATCAGAGACCATGCGTCATCTAGATACTCTTCCAATTTTTCTTCTGCACTCATCATCAAACATTTGTCGTGTTGGTTCTGACTCGGATGATCGATTTGACATCCATAACAATGTTCTCTAGACAGATCTGTAATTCTTGCAGCCAATTGAGTAGCAAAACAGGAGACTAAATGTTGTTCTTGTTCTGGCCATCTTGACCTCGTACATGGGGTTAATCCAGTAAACTTGGTCACACTTCTTTCCTCTTCTTCTTCACTGGTGGATTGTGACTGTTGCATATCACAAAATCCCTCATTTTCTGTCTCCATGGGTTATTCGTGTTGCATCTTTTTCTTCTAATAGTCTAGAATCACTTCTCTCAAACAGTTGATTTCTAGAGTATCTAGAGTATTGCCAAATTCTGCATACAAGATGACGTTCCAGGTGTTGGCTAGATCTGTAGTAAAATTGAAGTTCCACACAAAGTTGGCCTGCTTTTATAGGGTGAAAATCTCCTTCGTCGCTGCCTTGGTCGGGAGTGAAATCAAATCCTCACAAAGCATATCCTCCTGCATAATCCTCATACGAAATGCCGTGGCTGCTGTTGGTGCCTAACTGTCCCGTGGCTTCAAACAGAGTCAAGTAAGATCGCAAGTAATTTCTGTGGGCAAAGTTAGGTTCAAAAGGTCTGGTACACAACGTCTGGCCATCTCGACTGACTTCTATCTTGGAGACGTTGAAGTGTTGAAACTCAAACGGATTTTGATCGATGGCTTCGTTGAGGGCTGCATTACTGACGATGCCAATCAGCAAACGTTTGGGTAGCTGTCCTTGGAAGACGTGATCTTCGACCTTGGATCGGAATCCAGCGGCTATGGTAAATGTTTTCACTTCCACTCGTCGCGCAGGATAATTGGCGGTGGTTCTGCTCAACGTTTGACTTTTGTCGTTGGCTACTTTAGGTAAGACTTCGACACGGCGCACGTAAAGTCTGGTTTCGTCGATGATGGTTTTGCACTCGTTGGCATTGGCCATCAAATGGAAGACGGTACTACTGCGATTCAATCTCAGGCGTTCATCCACTCCGTTCAACAAATACTTGTCTTGCAACCACATGCTCAAATGCAAACGATCCATCAGTTCTAAAGTGCGCCCTTGTCTGATTTTCTTTCGACGTTCGTTAAATCCCGCATTGTGAGGATTGTAATCTGCAGTCAACACTGTTTCGTTGAAGGCATTCAAGGTGTCAGGTGTCCACACCACGGAAGCATCCAGATGGGTGTTCTTGGTTTCTTTTCCGTACGTCAAGAGATTTTCCAAGTATGCACGTTAAGGTTACGTATCCATGCTGCTGCTGACCAGTTTGGTATTCAAGTACAAATCCACTTCGCTGAACGAGGAATGCATGAAATTATTGACGGGAGCAACTCTGGCGTCGGCATCTGGATTGGTGTTGTCAGTTTTGATAACTTTGAGTTTCAGGTACAAGTGGCTGCTATTAGTAGTTGGGGGGGGGTAGCAGGGCAGTGGGGGTCGCTCTGGGGCAGTAACGGGAATTTAACATTGGGGCCTCTCTGGGGCAGTTTGGGGCACTCTGGGGCAGTTGGGGGCACTCTGGGGCAGTGGGGGGCACTCTGGGGCAGTGGGGGCAGTTAGGGACAGAAGTATTTTTAGGGGATAGAAGAGATACATACACCTAACACACAAATATTTGAGTAGGCAATAATGAAATAATCTCTTCTTGGCAAATGGGGTGGCCCTGAAAAGGGCCGTTGGAGTTTTTATTTCTTTCTCCAACATGTGGTCAGGAAGCCTAGGATAGTCTTCCTCTTCTTCTCAGGGAGCCAGTCGGGGTGGCCTATTCGCCGTAACTTCTTCTGGATTTTCATCCAGTGGACATTCAATCGATGGAAGTCCCTTTCTCTTTTGGTCTGCTCTTTCTTCATTCTTTCTTCAGCCCAAGCCTTCTTGATTTTTTCCACTTCTTTGGTCATGACTTCTCTCACTAGTATCTGGGCGGTGAGAAGGGCAGTCGTTTCTCTTCTGACGCTACTGTGAGGTGGATGCAACCACAAATCTTCTTGTACTTGGTCTAAAAAGTAATCCACCCCTTCCAGCAAATCCACTGCTTTTTTGAGTAACCCCACTCTACAAGGTAAAAGGGTAGATGAGGTCTTCATCTTTAGAGATTCCTCCACCAAGACATCAGAGACTTAACTCCAAATGCAAACGATCCATCAGTTCTAAAGTGCGCCCTTGTCTGATTTTCTTTCGACGGTCGTTAAATCCCACATTGTGAGGATTGTCCGCTTCTGTCACCGCTGTGTCGTTGAAGGCATCCAAGGTGTCATGTTTCCATTCCACGGAAGCATCCAGATGGGTGTTCCTGGCTTCTTTTCCGTACGTCAAGAGATTTTCCAAGCATGCACGTTAAGGGTACGTATCCATGCTGCTGCTGACCAGTTTGTTATTCAAGTATAAATCCACTTCGCTGAACAAGGAATGCATAAAATTATTGACGTGAGTGACTCTGTCATCGGCATCAGGATTGGTGTTGTCCGTTTTGATCACTTTGAGTTTCAGATAGATTCGACTGCTATTCAGATCGATGTAATCTTCGGTTTGTCCTTTGATTTCAAATTCGATAGGAGCTGAAGTCGTCAAAGACGATACAGGATGAAATTCGACCCATTGGGATTCTTGCATCGTCATCATTGTAGGGGGCATGGTAAACAGATCCAGTTCTGACTTGGTACATTCGTAAGAATCTCGGTGCATCATTTTCAACAGTTAGTAATCAAACACGTCTAATTCTCTGACCGTTCTTTTTTTCTTATTCTTTTTCTGAACACCGTGTCGTTGATGAGCTCTGAAGGGGTGTCGACGACGTCTCTTTCTGCCTTGTCCTTGCTGTGGAGTGGAGGAAGAAGTAATGCCAGGACCAGAAGCGTGAAGCGAATTTATAGGAGTCTCACGTCGACCCAAAAGATCTTTTCCAGTTTGCAGCAACACATTGTTCCTGCTCTCATAAATGTTTCTTTAGGATTTTGTTTGTGGATGAGGACGTTTTGAAGAAATTCTTTTCCTTGCATGTATTAAGGCATGCAATCCTCGAGTCAACATGGGTTTCAAAATGGGGGCTACCGTCTGAAAAGCAGATTTTAAACCATGTCCTCGTTGTTTGTCGAGCCACTCCTCGGTACACAGGATACATTTTGGGTAGGTAACAATTCGCTGGAGAACCTTTCTCGAAAATGTAGTTTCACCGTGACTTTTCCTTTAGTGAATAGAACACTTTGTCCCAAATCTCCTTTTATACTAAGGTTGACACTGTCAAAATACGATTTACTGACTGGAAGATAATGAGGATGTACAAATTCACGGTGAACGTGATACGTGTATCCACCTTCCTCGTACGCGGTGACAGCAGACTCTGCTTTGAAAGGAATGACTCTCAGTAACGAAGCGGCTGTGTTTCCCACCACGTTGTACTCCACCACATCGGAGTACACAAACAATATGTTCATCACTTCGTTCAATTCGACAGGGTAACGAAAATACTTTTCGAATCCATCGTTGCTGTGGATGTTTTTCATGGGAACCAGTTTTGTGTACCCAACCAAAATAGCAAACAACCCAGGACAAAAAGTGATGGACAATATTTTGTCGTCCGAAAATTGCAATACGAGATGGCGAGCCACAGGATGGTAACTGATCTGTACCAATTTCTTAGCTTTGTCTAAGGCTTTGACAAATCGGGCGTTGAAGTCGCAATCGTGTCCACCAAATGTCGAGCACTAAAATAATACCCCACAGGAATTCTCTTGGTATAGCTAGTCAAGGGAGGATTGGTAAGTGATACCTTTTTGGATTCGTAAAGAGTAGGATCAGTTTTGTTCAAGTGTTCTTTCACTTGCTTATTCAGGATATCCACGACGAAACTGTTTTGACCTGTGTTGATGTTGAGGGCTTGTGTAGGATGAATGATTTCTATCAAAGCCACATCTCAATGAGCTTCGTGATCCAATTGGATGGACTGAGGTAATTTGGCATGTGAAACAGCATAAGGTTTTGTTGCGAAACACATCCATAGAACTATCACTGGGTAAAGTTAAATAAAATTGGTTATTCATAGTTCCAAGGTGGTTCTGGTCTCCGAGGAGTCACTCGAGTTCAGAGGAGAATGATGTACAAAATGTTCCAAAAGAGGGCTGGCATTGAGGTGACTGGACGAAGGTGGACTGGCGTTGGTCCTACCGTTGTGGTGGCTGCTGTTGTTGCGACTGTCCGTCGTACATTTCAAGGATGGACTGCGTAGACAATAACCGATGCAACTGCTGAGTGAAATGGCCCGCAATTGTTTGTCACCTTGTTGCAAACTCAAATTGGCAATGGCTGCTCCGATGACACAATACACCACAAAGATTTGGCAGAAAAAGACGATTTGATTTTTAGGGACACGTTTTCCGCACCACACCCATAAAGGTTGTTTTTGTAATTCTTGAAGAGAGGAACTCTGCGAAGGAGTAGAGGTAGTTGCTGTGTTGAACGGTCTGTTGGTTACTTTTTCTTTTTATAGTCGACGACTTGGGAAGCGGCAATCCAAGAATCAAAACTAGGTGGATATCCTTTTCCAACGCACTTTGATTTCTTCCACTCGACGTTTGCCTACTTTGTGTGTTCTTCGGTCGAGAATGCTTTCGATGTCGTACAAGTCGTCTTCTTTTTTGGTCACTAGTTGTAACTCAGGCAAGTAAAAATTTCCTTTTAACACTTCGCCGTGCATGTCTTCCAATTTATAGACGGGAGGATCACGTCAACGCACTTGTCCAGTGACACGAAACAATTCAGTCGTCCAGTTGGGTAAATAACCTTTGTCAAAAGTGCGTTTGGTTTTTCCTATGCGAACTCAATCTCCCGTCTTGAGCACCAGGGTTTTCTTGTGTCTCCATTGGGGTGTACCAAACAATTTATCAAACACCCTCACTTCGTTTTCAGGGGTGACCTCTTCGGGGGCACATCCGATGCTACGATGGTACGATTGATTGTATGCTTTGACCAAACGTGGTAACACGTCGATGTACTTGAGAGTGTGTTGATGTGTATAATATTTTCCCATGCGTTCTTTCAAAGTTCTTTGAAAGCGTTCCACGACACTGGAATTGGTTTCAGGATTTTCGGTGGTAAAAATTGAATGTGCCTTTGTTTCAATTCTTTTTTAAAAGCTTTGTTTAGATATTCGGTGCCTTTGTCGGTTTGCCATCGTAAAGGGTGACGACCACTCTGTTTCAACACCAGTTTTAAGGCGCGTACCAACTCGGTACTGCTTTTAGAAGTCAAAGGAACTACCCATGCGAATTTGTAAAAACGTCCATGACACAAAACAAATATTTGTGACCACGATTGTACGCTGCCAAATGAGAGACGTCCGCTAAATCTGCTTGCCATTGATGATCGATGCCATCCACTTTGGTTTGACTTCTAGAAAATATTCGTCGAATGGGTTTGTGTAACGTATACGTCGATTGTTCTTGTAACCATTGTCGTACTTCTCGCAAACGTACACTTTTCAATTTAGTTTTAGCAGCCCGATACAATTTTTAAACTCTTGCGTAATCAGCAGCATGGGCAGGATTGTAGTAAATGCTAGCTAAAAGTTTCTCCATGATTTGACTCCTCAATACTTCACCCACTGTTCGATACTACTTTCGGTGTCGTGGGGTTTGGACGAAGCGGCTTGACGCGTTCGGCGAGCCACAGGAGTGGGTTGTGAAGAAGGGGTAATGGTAGGTTTCTTCTTGGTGGTGTCTTTTTTACTTCAGTCTTGTTTTCTTTTTTTTTTTCTTCTGCTGAAGAAGGAGTGGACATCATCGTTTTAACCCAAGCTTTCATTTATTCTCGATGAGGTGTAGGAGAGGGTGTCAACAAGCCATCTGCAATCTTACTAGAGATGGGAGCAGACGGAGTTTGAAACACTTTTCGTGCTTCGTCTTCTTCTGTTGTCCCCTTTGCGGTGTCTGTTTCTGTGGTGGTGGTAACTTTAGGTTCGCTTTTCATCAGGGCCTTGAATCTCTAAGATTGGGTTTAGCTGTTTCGTCTAAAGCTTTCTGGTGAAAGAGTTGAAGACGTTGCAAGAGTTTACCGTACCGTTGCGATTTTTCTGCTTCTGACAAATCACTTCGATCCATCAGCGATTGTATTTCTTGTTGTAACTGTGATATTTCGTTGAGATTCGGATTGGAAGGTAAATGAGGTATCCGTTGTTCGTTCCAACGATGGAATTCCATCCATCGTTTGTAAGGAACTAAAGTCAGTTTTCGTCCTTCGATAAGAGCCAAGGAACAAGTGTGTCGTCTTTCCAGAGAAGGGTGTCCTTTTTATCTTCCTTTTACTTCCCGTTTGAGCCGCTTTTTTTAACAACGGTCCTATCAGTATGGGTAGAAATCCTCCTCGTTGCACTAACATTTTTTTCTTTTGACGGAGAGGTATTTTCTTTTTGACCATTTGGCGAAGAACGTTCCGATGTTTGCCTAATTTCTGTTTCTGTATCTTGGATAAAGGTACCGTTCCTTTCAACACCTTCAAGAAACATACACGGTATCGATGATTTCTTTAGGGCTGTTTGAATGAGTTGTTTTCGCATGGGAGGATTGGATTTGGTCAGGTCGGACAAGACGTCCCAATGTTTAGCCAGACTAGGTGGAAGTCCTTTTTTTGGTTTTGCCTTTCTTCTTTTGGTGGTGGTGGTGTGTACCTTTGGGGGTCATCTTGGATGTCAGGAACAAACAATAGAACTGAGGTTTCTCGGAGGTCACACTTCTATTTTATACTGGAACACGTCTCCACTGATTGTCCGCACGGCGTACCAACTTCACAACAGGCATTACTCGACGTTGAGGTGTTTTCAACGGACTAAATCGTCTCAGTTCTTCTTTGGATAAATCCAAACGCCGGTTCTCTCTTGGACTTTGGTTTTAGGGGAGGGTACTTTTTTGCGGCAGCCGCCGTGGTCAGATCAGCCGAAGTCTATGGCTTCGGAGTGGTGACTTTCGAAATGGGTTTCCATTTTTGCATCAAATTAGGAAACACTTGTCTTAAGTCCGGTTTGGCAGGCATCATGACGAAGGGCGAAGACGACGAAGATGTGGACGGAGGAGAAGGAGACACCGTCACTGCCTCTCGTGGCTTTCAAGAGTACGTTTGCGTCCTGGCAGCAGTACCTCTCTTTCGGATTGTAGTGGTTGGCTTTTTCTTGGAAGGGCTTTTCTTCTTCTTCTTAGGGGTTTTCTTTTTAGGGCTTTTCTTCTTGGGATTTTTCTTTTTGGGTCTATTTTTGGCTTGGGCATTAGGATCCCATTTCAAAAGTGAACTAATCATGACACCTCCTAAAGAACCGCTACCATCAGGGGTCAACATGATTTGTTTTTTAGTGCGTGGATTCTAGGATCTGCCAGTTGTGACAACGCCACTTTATATTTTTCAAAAAAGCGTTGGGTTTGATGAGGGATGTGAATGATGCCTTGAAGTAATTGACGTGCTGTAAAAGTAAACTATCGTAACACTTCTTTGAGACTAGCTTCTAACAAATGTGCACGGACTTGTGCATTTTTTTCGCGACTGATGCCATACAAGGCACGAATCAATTTGGCAGGAGGATGAGATTGAAAGGATGTCATCTCGAAGACTGTGAGAAAGAAATGACGTGGCGGATGTTTTTATAGTTTTTTTTTCTTTTAGAGAGTGGTCGAAGGGGACGTGTAAATGACGGGACCTCCGTCTTGACACCAATGGTGAAACAAACTGGTACGAAATCTCAAATACTCTGGAATGGTAGGTTTTAAATCGATGAGTAAATACGCATGAGGTGTTTGAGTGGCATCGTCGTACGCATAATTCAGCCAAGGAGTGCCTAACTGTTTGGCTAACACCTGCACTTGAGATTTGTCTCTGGGGCTTTTAAACAAGACCACGTAATGAGCATTGAGACTGATGGTACGATGGGCTTTACTTTGTTGAAATAAATTTTGTAAATGTAAATGATGCTGGCATTCCGATGATGTCCTTTTCGTGTAAACCAAAGTTTAATTTCTTCTTCGTCTTCTCCTAACATGTCGTCAAAGATGACCAGATGTGTTTGACTCACGTCAGACACGATCCCATCGTCTTCGCGAGGAATGCCTTCGACAAACGAAGTGGCTTCTCATTGACTTTCACGAAGTAAGGTGTAAGACGATTGCTACTCTTTGTAACACCACTCGATGCGTTGAGGAGGACGATCAAACACATGAGATTTGTGTTCGATCAAACGTTTGACAAATTCGGTTTTGCCTGAACCACTCGGTCCAGCAATCAACACGTTAAAGTGATGGCGCAGATACAAATCTTCCCAACTTGGACGATCTAACTTTTCGACGATCACTTTGACTACAGAAGAAGAAGAGGCAGAGGAAGATGCGGCCATAACTGAGGTAGGAAGAATTTTGAGAAGAATACGAAAGACACAAGACATTTTATACGTTCATACACTTTTAATGTTTTGCAAAAAAAACAGCAAAAACATATTTACAAGTCATGAAGTACGAAAACGCATACAACAAAAATTGTGAGGTACAACAATAAGGCCACCACTAAAAGAATCAAAGTTCTGTATAAACAAGGCAATGTACAACAACCACACACTGGATGTATTCTTGTCTCTGTGGTGGTGGTGGAAGAATGAAATGTCTCTGACGAAAAGGTGGTTTGTTCCTCAGGTGTTTCTATGGCTACGACGGTGTGGTCTTCTTTTTCTTCTTCTTGAGGTTCGAGTGTCATGATGAACTTGGGTTTCAAGTGGTTCACTTCTTTTTGTCTTGGAAAATTTGTGACGCGCCAGGTCATTGGCAAAGTGTGCAACTTCTTGTAGCCAAGCATCGAAACCAAAACTTTTCCAGTCACGTACATCTTTCCAATTGTAAAGTTGTTGGTGTAACCAACTAGCGATGCACACTTCTTGAAACGTGTGAAGTGTAGATAAAGTTTGACAAATACGTTCTTTACACGGAGGTACACAACTTGTGTTCATCACGGTTCGCAACACTTTGAGCACAATTTGTCTTTCGTGCACCGATTAAGTGTAAATGGTCATGTCTTTGTTGCATGTACCGTTAATAAATAATCCGCAACAAATACTGTTCCTCCAAAATAGTCCACAACGAATATCCTGGGAACGAAATCCAAAAAAAGTAGTCACTAACACGCACATCACATATCGTCCAGAATTCAATGGAAACAGTTCCTGTATCAGGTGTCTATAATCCTCTAAGGTCTGAACACGATTGTTGACTTCCTTTCACGGAATACGTTTCACAAGTGAAGACAATGGTCCTGGCATGGTTCGCTTTTATATCCAGGTTCCCAAGGTTGGTATATTTTGTGATAGTCTACTCCACAGCATTTGTGATAGTTTCTTCCAAGAATCAGTCTTCTCATACTGTGGAAGTAAGCATAGTTTAAAGTAAAGGAATGACTTTGAGTTTACGTTTCACTTGTATCTTGACAAACTCACTGTAAATGAGTTCTGGAAGCTACGGAGGCAAACCACGAATGTGCTCTTCTAAACTAGTCTTTCTTTGTGGCAAAATAATCACACACTTGCCAAATGGAATCGGTGGGTAAAGGATATCCAAGATGTTCACTGATGACCTTACTACACCTCAGACCTTACTACACCTTCGTCTTGAGGTGACACTTCTTGTAAACGTTTTTTGTATTCCTGTAAGTTTGTCACTTTTGCCTCCACTTCGT
Source organism: Margaritifera margaritifera (assembly GCA_029931535.1). NCBI lineage: Eukaryota > Metazoa > Mollusca > Bivalvia > Unionida > Margaritiferidae > Margaritifera > Margaritifera margaritifera. The sequence goes on from JAQPZY010001520.1 coordinate 1,053,049, forward strand.
TCCATCGAATTATGTGTAACACTGTCACATTGTAGGTGTTGCCATCCAAACTCTTAAAGGAGGTAGGTTTGAATATCTTGACATTAATCAGTATTTTTATACCATTCAGATACCACTGGTTAAATTGTCTGTGTCGTAAAGGATGCAATTGTTCTTTGCGTTTAACTTGTATCTGAACCAATTCTCTGTAAATGCGTTCTCGCAGCTCCAAAGGCAAACCACGAATGTGTTCATCTAAAGTATCCGACATGGGTTACTTCTTGGGATCGACCAAAAGTAGGTACTGACAGAGCGGAGACCATCAGGCATGCTCCAAGTAAGCGGAGTCTTGATACTCCCATTCGTGAAGCGTCACACCGCAACTGAAACACTGAAATTTATCCCCTTCTCCCAAGTAGATAAATCCAGCTCTGGTTAAAACTTTGGAAGCAGGTCCTTGCAGATATTTAGACCACTTATCTTTGAACGTCTAGAGTCGACTTTCAAAGTCGGAATAACCAGCCAAACCAGGCAGCGTCAATTCTTTGCCCATGTAGGGATGGCATCTGCAGGTAGGGACACGTTTTTCATCCCTAATAAAGAAGAAAGGGCGTCCTGCATCGCTGGTGGGGCGGTAAGGCACACGCACGACATCGCTGATGTCAGCGTACGGCATCCTTCTCGTCGCAAGGCACCGCATCGCACTCGATGTCGTGATCACACTTGATGTCCGCAGCAGAAGGTTCCTCGCTCGGTGGCTTTGTAGAGTTCGTGAGCATCGGTGCCTGTGTACTAATCTCTGCATTGAACTTGAAGTTCACCGTGAGTTCCTCACTCGGTGGGTGGGTGGTATGACTATTCATCGTCTTCTTCCTCTTGCTCGGTCAACGTTTGGAGTCACAATGAATGGTTAGGCTTGGAAGTGGTCCCTTTTTATACTGAAGATCGGCGTGTCCGTACGGCAAAATTGTGTGGTTTGGAAGTCTCACTCGTGTGTGGTACACAATTTGGTAAACTTTTTCTAAAGGGCGACTGACGATTTGGTGATTGGATAACCGTACAATCTTGTGAGGTTATAACGTTTTCACTCGAAAGTCTTCAGCTTGTCCACACTGCAAAGCATTTTTTAAAACCTCAAAGTTCACCACTTGGCTGGTTAGATAGTTCAGGGTTAATCCGATGACTTTGCATTTGGTGTGAAGTTGGCCTTGTCGGTCTCTGTATAGATTGCCGTAATTGTTAGGCCCACAACTGACAAAACTCAGAATCGTCTCTTGAGGGCGCTCGTCCGTCCAGGCTCCTAAGCGATCTCCTTCGATGGTGGGATGTGGGCAACCAGGGCGATGGATGTACATACAACAGTCGGTGTCAAAGTACAGGACACGATCTCCCAACACTTCTAAAGCTTCGTCGTACAATTTCAAGCGAGCATGGGCTGTCACGTAGGCTGCAATGACCACGTTGCTAAACTCGTCGGGGTGTACAAACTTGGATTCTTCTTTGTAATTAACTAAGATCAAATCTTCACGGACGATTTCTACGTGTTTCATCAGTTTACTTTTGTCGTGCACCAGTTGAAAGTAGCGACTGGGATCTGCCAAGTATTCCGTCTTGGGCAAGATCGTGCTTTGTGCCATTTTTCCCCACAAGCAATTCAACATGACTTTGGGAAACGATCTTCTTCCTCCGTTCTTTACTACGTCTTCCAAATTGATCCCCTCTACGGCCAGGTACTGTTCTTTGAAAATTGACTTAGTCTTCGCGAGTCTGACACCAAGATGGATAGCCGCTAGCTTCTTGTTTGAGTTTGAGAAATTGGTTGACGTACCCTGAGAAAATGCCTGGATTGAAGGCGTCGTCCTTGTGGTATTGTACTCTAGTAGTAAAGTGCCTTTCAACAAGCGGTATCCCCGATCCAGAGCCCGAAACAATTCGGGGCTGACCCACGTCCCTGACAAAGCGCGTTCTTCCTCCGTGTGGTGACAGTGGTGATCTTGGTTGCATGTTTCGGTACACGTCCGGCATAAAATAAAACATCAGTTTTCCTTGGCAATGATGGAGTAAGATAGGATGGTACAAGTTTGTCGGGGGTAAGACTTTGCATTTGATCAGTCCTTCGTATTGACGAATGTGTTCCACATCGATGTGTTCTGTCAAGATTTCAGGCTGTCCGGTTGGGAATCTCTTGTATTTGCACACCCACGGACTCAACAAACACACGTCGATGTATTTTATTTCTTCTCCTCGAGATTCGTCTACGTCGTACAGCAAGCGTGTGGCATTGGTTCGTCCTCCAAACAAACTGTGGCGTGGATCCAAAGGTTCGATGTCTACCACGTCGTAACTTTCGGCAATGCGCTTAAATTCAGGATCGGTTTTGAAACGTCGATCGTACTCGTGTTCCCCAATTTCGACCACTTTGTATCCTTGACTTTCTAACTTTAACCGGAGTTGGTAAGTGCGTTCGTACAACTCTTCCATGGTGGAATCTGAAAAAATACTTTTCAGGTGTCGTTGAGGAAAACAGGTAGGGCATCCATGAAATAAGCATCCCTGAAATTCGTACACCGTCTGAGGGTTTTCTAAATCCCAACCATCCACTAAAAGACTGCCTATTTTCTTTTCTTCTCCTCCGTTTCTGGCATGTTGTATCCATTTGTCTTCTTTTTGGCACAAGTAATGCAACCAACGCAATGGTTTGGCAGAGTATTGACGGCTGACAAAGAGAGAAGTGTTAGGGTATATGATGGCTAGTTCGTTATCGGGCATGAACATTTTGGTGTACACTAAGGTACAGGCTTTGGGTAGGGTGCACGCTTCCTTCAAAGGATCGATTTAATTGTCGAAACTTTCCACAGCAACGGCGTAAAATGTCCACATCGGATCGACAATACTTCAGCATTTCTTCTTGAAAGTCAAACGCTTCTGACTCGTGAGCGTGTTACCAAGCGTGGAAGGCTTCTCGGTGTTCGGTGTGTGTGCATTCCGTCGGGGTCGTAATAGTGAACGTCAGGCAAATGCGGTAGTACGACGTGTTGATTGGTTTCCGTATTGAAGAAGTGGGGAAAATATCCTTTGGCCATTTCTGTCATATCAAATGTTTTAGGCATTCGACTCAAAGGCTCTCCTAAATAACTCATGGAATCTTTGAATTGGACTTGTCCCACTTGCATGTAGATGAGTTTGGCTCCGTTCATGGTGACTTTGGGGCATTCGGTACCTTGCTGTGAATAATAGTTTAGAAGAAACTGTCCATCGTATCCTGAGAAATTGTGAGCATGACGGTAGCATAGCGATGACAGGTCCCGTAACGTTAAATGTCCTCTTCGCTCCAAGTGTCGTTGGTAGGGTCTATAATTCATTGAGCAAACTCGGGCATAGTGTTGGGGCCACGAAAGATTTTTTCACGTCCTCCTGGAATCCTACTGCAGTGAGGGCAGTGAACATGAATAGGTTTTTGTATGCACTTCTCACAAGCCCGATGAGCGACGCAGAAATTTGGAATGTGAATCGACGTCTTTTGCATGCATTCAAAATAAAAAAGATGAAATCCACTTCTTGTTGGGATCACCCTTTAATTCTTTCTCCAGTGTATTGTCGTACTTTTGAATGAAACATTGATGATCATAATCCACGATCTCGTCGAAAATGCGGCATCTTTTCTTTCCAGCACAAGTGTGTCTCTTGGGGTCGTTGGTTCGAATCAGGTATCCACATGTGGAACACAATTTCAATAAGTCACAAGCGCTTTCCTGATTGTGAACTTGTGTCCTGAGATGTTGTTCGTAACAAGAGGGACTGACAAAGGTTCGTCGACACTTTGCACAATGCACATGTTTTTTCAGGAAGGCAGGGCTTGGAAGCTAAACAAACCCGACATCTCTCTCCGCAATGAATGTGTCGCTCTCGACTGTTAAATCCTTGGTCGCATTTCTCGCAGTAGTAAGAGTATCCAAGAAATCCTGTGATACTGGTGATGGCATCGAAATGTTCTTGGTGATAATACATGTGAATGTATTTTCCTTCGAGGAAATCGGGTCCTCGAAACAGCAGAGCTCCGCGAACGTCTTGAGGATGTACTTTCAAAGTGTACCGAGGAGCCACGACATCTTGAATTTGAGAAATGCCACACACGGTGTCTTTTGGTATGCCTGCTTGTTGTAACAGGAGTTCGGCTTCTTTTCGTTGTTGAACTCTCTCCGACTTTCGAATTCTCTCCCATGCTCTTTTCCATTCTGAGGTCTCGTTCTTGTTGGCATACGTTCACCCCATCACGATGGCACGGGCTAAGCACATCTGGTCCTGCTGAGAATTGTCAATTTGAACGACACAGAATTTGGTACTGCGAAGGTCGTCCGCTAGTGACGCTTTCCTGCTTCGTCCGCTACCTCGAGGAGGGGATACGTGAGTCATGTGAAGTGTTGCCTTTCCATCGGTGATGATAAACTCTTCGTTGGATTGTTGAACGTGTTCTATTTTGGTCATGACTTTGGCTGGTGTTAATTCTGCCGGGGTGCTGAACTCGATCCAAACAGGAGACTTCAAACTGTCGTGATGGATGGTCAGTCTCAACCGATCGTTCTCTTTGGTTCCGCATTGTTGTTTCAAGGTCTGTAACTCATAATCCCACAAATCGGTAATGAACCCTGCAGCTTTCTCGGGAGGCACTTCAGACTTAAAGTCTTAAAAGCGGACGGTGTAAGTGTAAGCCGTGGTTCTAAATTTTCTAGAGGTAATTTTTTGTGTCTCTCGAAAGCGATAGTTATTTTTGGGAGCCACGGTAGGACTTTCTTGGTGAGACGTTGTGGATTCTTTGGGTTTGGTAGAGGGTATGGTTTCAGGCTCACTCATCTCCTCTTCGAAATCACTAGCATGGACTTGAGCTAGCACTTCAGCGAGTGGTGTTTCAGGCGGAACGGAAAGTCTCCGTCGTGGCTTCTTCGTTTCTTCTTCTTCTGCTTTCTCATTGATTTGGCGTGATCTTTTCATCTTGATGTCTCACCTGAATCTGATTCAGTTTAACACAGGAGACCTTCCTACCCTCAGAATCACTATTCGTTATTCCAGTTTCCAACAGTGAAGATGGAAGAGTCAAGAAGACAGATTGCCTTTCTGGTCAAAGATTTGCAGAGAGTAATTCGAAAGTATACCAGTAAGACAAAGGACAACTCATCCTTAGCCTCTCGAGATAAAAGTCAAGATACTTGATATATCTGCCAAGAGAAAGGACATTGGGCTCCAGAATGTCCACAAGGTCAATACCAAGGAAAAGAAAAGAGAGACAAAGGGAAAGATACTTGTTATCATTGTCAAGAAAAAGGACATTGGACTTCAGAGTGTCCTAAGAAACAAGAGAACCCACAAGAAAGGGAGGAAATAGAGGGTTCTTCAGCCCCAGAAGAAGAAGAAGAAGAAGAAGAGCTCATCCACGTCGTCAAGAAAAGCAAGAAAGCTAGACGACTGGAAGACAGTGAAGAAGAAGAAAAAGAACCCTTGATCCCTGTGAAGAAATTCAAGAAAAAGAGAGACAGGCAGTGAACGATGAACTTTGAGTGTTGTGTTATGAAATGTTCATTGTGATTTTTTTAAAGAGAGAATATACTGGAATGGAAAAAAAGTAAGTGTCTTTTGTTTTTTTTTGTTTTTTAGAGTATGGACGCACCCTCGCACGCACGCGCTCACTCACTCTTACACAAACCAAGGATGAGATTTAAAGTTTTACTTCATTTGGCAATTTGATTATGATCTTTTCTTGGTAAATGGGTGGACATGATCAGCTTCAATTGTCTCAATCCCTTTCCACGACCAAGTCCTATTCCTCCTCCTGCTGCTGCTTTGGTGGTAGTAGTAGTAGTGAATGGTGGTGGTGGTGGTGGTAGCATCTCAGTAGTACTAGTAGTAGTGCTGAGTTTAGAATGTTTCGCCCGTGAGGGTCTCTTTCTCTTGTGTTGTGTTAAAGAAATCTGATACATGTTTCTCAGATGCTTTAACTCCGCTAAAATGTCTTGTAACAAACTCACCGTTTTGTTTTCCTCACTCCCTTCCTTCTGTCCTTCACACTTCTCCTCTTCTAACTTTTTGATTTCTTCTTCTTGCTTTCTTCTTTCCTCTTCTTGCTGAAGAAAAACTTCTTTGGCTTCTCTCTGACGCTGTAAAAATGTTTCCAATTCCTCTTTTTAAAATCGTCGATGACAGGCAAAGATGGTGGTATAGTAGCGGTGGTTGTTGTTTCAGGCAAACATTCTTGAAAGAATAACAGAAAATCCACAAAATCTAAATTAAATCTTCGGGTTGAAAGTTCACCAATGCATTCGCTGCTGTCGTCGTACTCTCACTCCGAACATAAGAACTTTCTGTCGCAGGCTCACCCCAATACATGGTCTTCGCAGTTTCCATCATACTTATGCTGCCAAAGGTAAAACCCTACGAACGCTGTGATGCCTTTATACTAAAGATGGCGTCACCACCCCCCACCCCTGCTCTTTTCCAATTGGAAGAAAAACCTACCCTGTTATAACGCGCAATTGGATTGGTAGTTCATTTCGATCCGTTTCGATCAGCTCTTAGGCTATATATACAACCGCTTGTGTCATAGAGCTTCACCGGTTCTCAAGACCACTCAAGAAAAAAGATGTGGACTAGTGTAGAGTCATCGAACATCGTATCGGGAATGTTATTCAACCCGGAGTTTTCGATGTACGTCAAAGCTTCATGGGCAATTACCAAGATGACAGATACAGCGAAATGGAAAAGAAGAATCTATATCGAAAGACAAGACTGTCTGAAGCGGGTCCTTATCTACGGACCTGAAGTCCGTCGAAGTTTAAGGAGAAGTAGACCCTCCATGAGATGTCCTCTATGTTAACTTGGTTCACCAAAAAAAATCCAACGGCCCTTTTCAGGGCCACCCCATTTGCCAAGAAAAGATTATTTCATTATTGCCTACTGAAATATTTGTGTGTTAGGTGTATGTATCTTTTCTATCCCCTAAAAATACTTCTGTCCCCAACTGCCACCAACTGCCCAGAGTGTCCCCCACTGCCCCAGAGCGCCCCCAACTGCCCCAGTTACCCCCCCCCCTCATACTACTGCTGTTCAGATCGATGTAATCTTCGGTTTGTCCTTTGATTTCAAATTCAATAGGAGCTGAAGTCGTCTAAGACGATACAGGATGAAATTCGACCCATTGGGATTCTTGCATCGTCATCATGGTCATGGGCATGGCAAACAGATCCAGTTCTGACTTGGTACATTCGCAAGAATCTTGGTGCATCATTTTCAACAGTTAGAAATCAAAAACGTCTAATTCTCTGACCGTTCTTCTTTTATTATTCTTTTTCTGAACACCGTGTCGTTGCTGTGGCGTTAAGAAGCAATGCCAGGCCCAGAAGTGTGAAGCGAATTTATAGGGGTCTCTCGGCGACCCAAAAGATCTTTTTTAGTTTGCAGCAACACATTTTTTCCTGTTCTCATAAAGGATTCTGTAGGATTTTGTTTGTCGATGAGGACGTTTTGAAGAAATTCTTTTCCTTGCGTCAAATCGGCATCTATTAAGGCATGCAATCATCGAGTCACCATGGGTTTCAAGATGGGGGCTACCGTCCGAAAAGCAGATTTTAACATATCTCCTAAACTGTGTCCTCGTTGTCGAGCCACTCCTCGGTACACAGGATACATTTTGGTGTTACAATTCCACTGGAGAACCTTTTTCGAAAATGTAGTTTCACCGTGACTTTTCCTTTAGTGAATATAATATTTTGTCCCAGATCTCCTTTTATACTAATGTAGACACTGTCAAAATACGATTTGCTGACTGGAAGATAATGAGGATGTTTCCACCTACCTCGTACGCGGTAACGGCAGAATCCACTTTGAAAGGAATGACCTCAGTAACGGAGCGGCTGTGTTTCCCACCACGTTGTACTCCACCACATCGGAGTACACAAATAATAAATTCAGTCCTTCGTTCATTTCAAATGGGTAGCAAAAAACTTATAAAATCGATCGTTGTTGTTGATGTCTTTGGTAGAAGTGAGTTTTGTGTTTCCACCCAACATGCCAAACAACTCAGGAGAAAAAGGGATGGACAATATGTTGGCGTCCGAAAAATGCATGTTGAGACGATGCGAGATGGCATGATACTCGATCAGGATACTTTTCTTGGTTTTGTCAAGGACTTTGCCAAACTGGTCTTTGTAGATAGCCGCAATTGTGTCCACCAAATGTCGAGTACTAAATTAATAGCCTGTAGGAATTCTCATGTTATAGATACTGAGTTGAGGATTGGCAGGTGCCGGTCTTTTGGATTCGTAATAACCAGGATCATTGACGTCCAAGTGTTCCTGCACTTGCTCGTTCAAGATTTCGACGACAAAAGTGGTTTGATCTCCAGACACATTCATGGCTTGCGTAGGATGAATGATTTCTACCAAAGCCACTTCCCAATGAGCTTCGTGATCCAATTGTATGAACTGAAGTAATTTGGCCGTGAAACAACATAAGGTGTTGATGGGAAACACATCCATGGAACTGTCACTGGGTAAAGTTAAATAAAATTTGTTATTCATAGTTCCAGGGTTCTGGTATCCGAGGAGTCACTCGCGGCCAAAGAAGAATGATGTTCAAAATGTTCCAAAAGAGGGCTGCTATTGTTGTGACTGGAAGAAGGTTGACTGCCGTTTGCCGTACCGTTGTGGTTGTTGTGACTGTCCGTCGTATATTTCAAGGATGGACTGGGTAGAAGATAACCGATGGAACTGCTGAGTAAAATGGCCCGCAATTGTTTGTCCCCTAGTTGCAAACTCAAATTGGCAATGGCTGCTCCGATCATACAATACACCACAAAGATTTGGCAGAAAAAGACGATTTGATTTTTAGGGACACGTTCTCCGCACCACACCCACAAAGGTTGTTTTTGTAATTCTTGAAGAGAGGAACTCTGCGAAGGAGAAGAGGTAGCTGCTCTGTTGAACGGCGTGTTGGTTTCTTCTTCTTTTTATAGTCGACGACTTGGGAAGCGGCAATCCAAGAATGAAAACTAGGTGGATATCCTTTCCAACGCACTCTGACTTTTTCTACTCGACGTTTGCCTACTTTACGTGTTCTTCGTTCGAGAATGCTTTCGATATCGTGCAAGTTGTCTTCTATTTTGGTCACTAGTTGTAACTGAGGCAAGTAAAAATTTCCTTTTAACACTTCGCCGTGCATGTCTTCCAATTTATAGACGGGAGGATCACGTCAACGCACTTGTCCAGTGACACGAAACAATTCAGTCGTCCAGTTGGGTAAATAACCTTTGTCAAAAGTGCGTTTGGTTTTTCCGATGCGAACCCAATCTCCCGTCTTGAGCACCAGGGTTTTCTTGTGTCTCCATTGGGGTGTACCAAACAATTTATCAAACACCGTCACTTCATCTTCAGGGGTGACCTCTTCGGGGGTACATCCGATGCTACGATGGTACGATTGATTGTATGCTTTGACCAAACGTGGTAGCACGTCGATGTACTTGAGAGTTTGGTGATGTGTAAAATATTTCCACATGCGTTCTTTCAAAGTTCTTTGAAAGCGTTCCACGACACTGGCTTTGGTTTCAGGATTTTCGGTGGTAAATAAATGAATGTGGCGTTGTTTCAATTCTTTTTGAAAAGCTTGGTTTAGAAATTTGGTGACTTTGTCGGTTTGCCATCGTAAAGGGTGACGACCACTTTGTTTCAACACCAGTTTTAAAGCGCGTACTAACTCGGTACTGCTTTTAGAAGTCAAAGGAACGACCCAAGCAAATTTGGAAAACACGTCGATAACACAAACAAATATTTGTAACCACGATTGTACGCTGCCAAATGAGAGACGTCCGCTAAATCTGCTTGCCATTGATAATCGATGCCATCCACTTTGGTTTGACTTCTAGAAAATTTTCGTCGAATGGGTTTGTGTAACGTATACGTCGATTGTTCTTGTAACCATCGTCGTACTTCTAGCAAACGTACACTTTTCAATTTGCTTTAAGCAGCCCGATACAATTTTTAATCTCTTCCGTAGCCAGCAGCATGGGCAGGATTGTAGTAAATACTAGCAAAAAGTCTCTCCATAAGTCACCCACTGTTCGATACTACTACTACTTTTGGTGTCGTGGGGTTTGGACGAAGCTTGTTGACGCGTCCGACGAGCCACAGGAGTGGGTTGTGAAGGGGTGGTGGTTGGTTTTTTCTTGATGTCTTTTTCACTTCAGTCTTGCTTTTTTTCTTTTTTTCTTCTGCTGAAGAAGGGGTGGACATCATCTTTTTAACCCAAGCTTTCATTTCTTCTCCATGAGGTGTAGGAGAGGGTGTCAACAAAGCAGCTGTAATCTTGCTAGGGATTGGAGCAGACGGAGTTTGAAACACTTCTCGTGGATCGTCTTTCTCTGTCGTCCCCGTGGCGGTGTCTGTTGTTTTGGTGGTAGTTTTAGGTTCGCTTTTCATCATGGCCCTGAAATCTCTCAGAGTGGATTGAGCTGCTTCATCTAAAGCTTTCTGGTGAAAGATTTGAAGATCTTGATATAAATTCATTTTCTAAAGACGACGATGATCATGGTGGTAATGACTGTGATTGTGGCATTCACAGCTGTGAAAAGAAAGTAATTTAATGTGTCTGGAAATTCTGTAAATTTATGATGGGTGATTTTTTTCCTCGAAGTTTTATATTCATTCATATCAGTTAAAGCTACGTCTTTATTACAAATACAAATAGGACATGAAAGACATATTTTCAAACTAATTAAAGAAAAAAAAAGGGATTAATAATGTTTTTTTTCTTCATTTTTTTGTTTTAAAATAGGATTTTCATACATGGTTACTAGCGTATGTGAAATTATTACAGTACACATTTCTGTCATCTAAAACAACAATGTGTAATTTTAGAGGTTTTACCGTTTTGGTCACATGACATTTCAAGATATCGTATTTATCTTCAGGATTACATTTAAACCTTGATTCGTCGAAAGCACACCTGTACAAAAAGGTTATCTGCTTCATATACAATGTTAGCGTTATATATCCTACATGATATTGTAAACAATCCTTAGTTAGTCGAGTCATTATCGACTATGATAAAGACAATACTATTTGACATAACATTTCTTGCATTCAATTACATATCATTTACACGGATTTAACACTACTGAAATTCATCCTAATTGAATTACCTATCATTTACCTGGATATAACACTACTGAAATTCATCCTAATTGATTACGTATCATTTACCTGGTTTTAACACAACTGAAATTCACCCTAGCTTAGTGGTTTTGTGCTCTTGTTTGATAACATGCAAAATTTAGTGACATGGAATTTGAACTGGCACTTTAAGGTATGCACAGTTAGAATATGCTGAATACATGTACAAATTAAAATCAGAGAGAGATAGAAAGAGGGGAGGGGGGGAATTATCCTGTCCTAAAGGATTTTTCATTTTTTAAAGTAAACAGTGATAATTGCCAAGTATATGTTATACACTGCAGGTCCAGAAGAAACTACCGAGAGAATACGGTATAAAATGTATCAATATAGGTATGTGAATAAGATATATATATATATATATATATATATATATATATATATATAGAGAGAGAGAGAGAGAGAGAGAGAGAGAGAGAGAGAGAGAGACAGAGAGAGAGAGAGAGACAGAGAGAGAGACAGAGACAGAGACAGAGACATAGACAGAGAGAGGAAGAGAGAGAGAGAGACAGAGACAGACAGATAGACTATAGCAGGAAGCAAAAAATAACAAGAGTTATCATGACTAATTGGAGCAAGGATGATCATGTAAAGAAATGCTTCATAACATGTTTACCGTATACACAATGGTGCTCTTGTTCTATTATAATACAAAAATTACATTGAATGCTTCTGTGGGGTTTTATGGACAATTATTGCACATGTTTGAGTTTGAAAATTCCCACGATTGTTGTTGAAGGTGTTTGATAAATATATGGCGGAGGTCAAAGGATATCGTTTAGTGTCATTTTAAGATTGTATCAACAATATAATCGGCAACACAATATTTTATCTTAAGATGTCCGACCGAAGTTTAGAACGTATTTGCACAAATAAGTACATTGATGTTCAACACTGTATTTATAAAATAACCCTAGTGTAAATTACCCCCCAAATTCCTGGCTATTTAGAAAGTATGGAGTATTGAAGATTAGTACATTACTAATATATGTAGGAGTCTTGGTTTGCTTTGGCAAGACAATTTTAAATTTACTATAATTCCGGAAAATTATAGTCACGTTATTTAAAGTCCGCAAACATTTAGTGCAAACAATGTAATTGCAGTAACAACTACTCGAGAATGTTCATATATCATCTAGAAATTACAAGATATTGATTTGTTTTTTCTCAGATTAATTGTGTGACGAAGTTTTCAATTTTGAGGGCAAAATCTTAAGAATGTTTAATTTGGGCTTTTAGATGTTTTTTTTCACATTCTGTGCACATAATCATTCTCTCTCTCTATCTCTCTCTCTCTCTCTCTCTCTCTCTCTCTCTCTGCATATATGCATAATGGTTTGTGCCAACTTCACTAGGGACATATACATTCATATAACATTATATAGGCACACACCAACACAGGCACGTGGTAAGATAAATTGAACATATTGTCCCTTCGTGTGCCTTTCACATATGTTCCATTATCAATTATAGAAATAGGGATTTAATACTGATTCATTACAGGATGAATACAACTATAGTAGATTGCCACACATGGCTGCATTACATGGTTAGATGATCAACCTTGAACTTTATATGATACATTACCGGTCTTCATCTTTAGTGACTCTTTATTTGACGACCTTACATTTTGATTTTTTTTCAAAATTAAATTAATTTTAAAAGCTGACTCGCTTAGAGTATAAATTGTTTCTTATTACGGTATCTTGCAATTTGAGATATCAAGGCATCTTTAAGCGCTATATAAAATAAAAGAGTGATCAACAAAACAAAGAAGTTATTAAATTTCACTCTAGGACTAAATAACATTATAAAATCGTTTGAGATTAGTACGTGTGATTTAATTTTATATTTCAAATCAATATATAGATTTCAATCATCTAAATACCCAAATATTTATATTTCTATATCTTCGAAACACATCATAGTGATTTATTATCTTTTGCGAATTTTTTTTCTTCAAGTTTTTAAAGAAATACAGGTTCTAAAGAGAATTGGTTCATACTGCTCATAATCACAAGTTAGTAAATTTAATGTCAGATTTGATCGGAGACGACTAAAATATAATGGGTATTGACCCAAGAATTCTTATAACATTTAAAGTTATGGGCTTAGAAATTTTAATTGTCTCGTAGACATTGCATAAAATAAGTGAAAAATCAAAGTTTTAGTGCCTTAAGATAGAAACACAATCCTTACTCACTATGTTTTTTCATGAATTAAAACCCGTATTTGTTAGATTCCCACCTTAATATCTGTCCGGATAAACCTGGAGTATTTCAGTTTTCAACTTGTTTCTAACTATGTCGCGACAGCCATGGTTCTGTTCAGCAACCAGGAAGATGCACAAGTAATATAATGATAGTATATTATAATTTTGTGCTTTGTTACCGTATGGCAAGCACATAAAAAATGGTTTTATTTCCAAGGAGTACATTTTTTTTTTAAAAATCTACACAATCCTACGTTTTTTCTCGTATTACGTGTTCCCCAAATAGCAATCGTCTTTGTGATAATCAACACAGTACCACAGATCCAGCCTGAGGCGATCTCTCTATTGATATCGATTTCTCTCATTACAGATCAGTAGTTGTATTTACTTTCGGTTCGGATCACACACACACACACACACACACAAAAACACACACACACACAAACACACACACACACACATATATATATATATATATATATGAATAAAGGAAACAGTGAAAGGAAGTATGTGTTTTTTTTTTGTTTTTTTTTGTTTTTTTTTTTTTTTCAAAGGAAGTATGTTTTTTTTTTATCTGTCTGAGTATTTATTACGAACTGAGAAATAAATGTCATCATTTATATGCGCAGTCCAATTTTGAATTGAACAGAAAATCTCATTAATAATTACACCTAGTCTAAAGGAAATCAACTTGGAAAGAATTACACCCGTATGAGTTGGAATGGTGACTGATTGTTATTAATGTCTTTTAAACTAATTGAATTTTCTGTCACTCATCAAGTGATTAAAAGTGCATATTTCATTGGGGGGCTGGGGGCTGGATTTTAATAATTTTAACCCAAAATAAATAAAACTATCAATGTAAATATCGAACATTTAAAAGAAGAAAAGACACTGATCATTAAACAAAGCTACATATGTGTTTTGCTCTTAGTCAGCGGAAGGAACAAGTTTGATATGGCGTAAGGATACGTCAAGGCCATCATAATCCATATGGCGTAAGGATACGTCAAGGCCATCATAATCCATATGGTGTAAGGATACGTCAAGGCCATCATAATCCATATGGCGTAAGGATACGTCAAGGCCATGATAAGCCATATCAAATGAGCTCTTTCCCCGACTCAGATCAAAACACGAAAACGATTTTGTATTTATTGTATATTCCCTCATTTACGCTTTCTAAACACTTGTAGCTTTACGTTGTGGATAGAATTCAAAACGAATAGGAATAGATCAAAGTTCAGTTCGATGCGCCAAAGAATATCAATACTCAGACTTCACAGAAAACATAAGTAATTCCAATCTGATTATTTGACACAGAACATTTATATCTAAAACCAGACCAACCTTGTAAGATTAAATATGTATGCAATAAAAGTCTTACTACATATCAAAATGCATGCATATTAAATTGTAACGACTCTGCATTTGTTATATGTATATAACCCATTTTTCAACTGATATCCCAAACATATAAATGCAGTCAATTGTTCTGTAATGAAACAAATCTATTTTTAGCCAGAGTGCACGTACGATAGAGAGTGGCTAATTAGGGCGGTGGTAATTAGTTTTAGGCGAGAGTTTTTAGACATGGTGAAGTGCTGTTTGGATGTGTGTAACGCAGGGTTCTTTATCAGGCCATAGAAGATAGTCGAATTGGTCATAGCAGGACGATTGTAAGCAAATATCCAGGTTTCACATGCAGGGTAGTCCGAACACTCGGACGTCAGTTCATTTTTGGGGCTCGAATGTCTAAAAGTGAGACTTTGTCCGAAACTTTTACGTATGAGTTAATGTGAGACTCGTACGTCCAAATATAACACGCATTTTATGTGGACATTTATAAGCGACTAAACGTCTCCTTGCCTGGACGTAAAAGCGACCAAATTCCAAGTTGAACATGTGTTTCATTGTTTTATGTGCCTGTGTATTAAAATTGAGAATGCTATCTGGTGAGTTACCTTTCCATATATTTTGTCGCTAGCATTTATTTTAATTTTTGGAGGGATAGTTTACGTTTCCTGTCGCTAGCATTGATTACTCTTCCGATTGATAATTTGTGTTTCCAGATTCTTTGAACATTTATTCATATAGATGTGTTTTGATTTATCTACAGGTTTGATATAAATATATTTTTTTTTTCTAGCGTCAAATAATTTGTTGCATTTACATGCTTGAACGTTTGTCACGTGCACAAATATTTGATTATATATTAACGGTCAAAAAGAAATATTCATTAATTATAGAAACTTGTATCAGTCGCCCTTCTTTCAGGACGTTAATACCCTCCTTCATTCCCGTTTGCAGTATATTTGGCGAAGGAATATCCCGGACAGACTCCAGGAAGAACAGACGACCAACGGGAACTACTGGCAAGCTTTTTCACATGAACACATTGGTCGAGACGAGACTCGAACCCACGCGGGCAGAGGTGAGACGTAAATGATCTGTAAAGGCGGGCGCCTTAGACCACTCAGCCACCTACGGCCCCAATAATAATACCAGATATGTTGAGGTTTTATTTAAGTTGCCTATGTCAGAGATTTGTATGAAATGATAAATTACCATGATTTAGCTACTTATCTAAAAAAAATTCTCAAACACCCAAAGATGATATTTAAAATTTATCGTAATGTCAAAACTAAGCAACACAAACAACCAACACAATTCACTAGTTTGTAAGTATATGCTATGCAACAAACACTGAAGGCAGTGTATTCAACCGTATATGCAACAAATACTGAAGGCAGTGTATTCAACCGTATATGCAACAAATACTGAAGGCAGTGTATTCAACCGTATATGCAACAAACACTAAAGGGAGTGTATTCAACCGTATATGCAACATAAGTGTTCGAATTCATTGTAAACTTCATTAGATATTTAAATTTTGATGATAAGGAAGACGTTCAAAGGGTTTGATAGCTAATGTTTTCAAAACAAAGTCATTCATTTTTCAATAACTGCATAACTATTTGCTGTTGAATGCTTATTGTATATTGATAAAGATATATTTAAATTAACAGATATGTATTTCTAGTTTTACAAATATTTGCCCTGCTTAGCACAATGTTGTGGATTTCTTTAGCTCACTATATAATAATGAAATACGCATTTTTAATAGTATGCACTTATTTATCTTTTCGATCAAGATTTTTGTTCTTGTGCGTATGTTTCATATGTGAGCGAGGAGCTAGGAGAGGAAATAAGGAAATAATTTTTTGTCTTCAGAATTTCTTCTGTTAGCACCGATGGTTAGATAATATTTTATTATCATCATATGCTCACAGTGCGCTGTTCACACAGATGCTCTTTTCTAAGTATGCAGTAGAGAGAAGACCATGAGATACAAACAAACATAGAATACACACACACACACACAAAGAGAAAAATTGTGTATCAAAATTAAGAAATTAAATATATAGACTTTATATAAGTGATGGCTTAAATGGGTTTAATGTACCATTTATACAAGTCTTTAAGTACTTGAAACATCACGATTTATTTTCCTTCAGAACGAATTTTAAAAAAGTCGTCCTGTTATTTTTCGAAACGCGTATACCAAATATTTTAATATTATGAATGATTTTAGGAAAGACCTTGATACCCTAAAAAAGTCCATAACCAGAAGAAGAAAAAATGGCAGAGGAAAAATGTATTCGTAACTTGGAGGATATTGATTCTGTGCAAATTCGAAAGATTAATGGGATCGTATGCGTTATTTTGTAAACAAAATCATTATGGCCATAATACCGACACTCAAGAGCACTAATGCGAATGGATAATTATATGTAGAATTGTCCGATGTCGAAAATACAGAATGTCTTAGTTCCTTTGTCACTGCTATAACGAAGGTTGATGCTACCAATAACAGTCTACCGGATATGCACTTGAGAACTCATAACAGGCTTACTAATATATTACTAACAGAACAAGACGTGTTTGATGTAATCAACGCGTTGTCCATCTACTAAGCAGGTGGTTTGGATAAAATATGACACCATTGTTACGACTCTATGGTCTAATAAAAATGTAACAGAAAGAAAGTGAAATCAACAAATCAAGTAAAAATCAACAAGCAATTTATTTCTAGATAATTAAAATGAAAATCGAAAAGACACTTACAGTAATGTGAATTAAATTCCAAATAATCCAATAAATCTAAGTGTCCTAATTACAAGTCCTAAATACAGAATGTTCCGAATGAATGGCTGTATCTTTGAATGTGTTGATGTGCCAATGGTCTTTAATGTCCTGATGTGCCTTTAGTCTTTAATGCGCTGATATGCCAAAATGAAGTACTCCAAAATATCTTTGAATAAGTTCACATAAATCCCAAAAGCATCAATTCAAATTCCAAAATCCCAAAGTCTATGAGCACTTTTATAATCCAATGAATATTTGAAATAATTCCAGTCTCAGAATTTGGAATGATTTTCCACAACTGTAAGGGCTCTTTAAAAGACTGATGGTAATGTGGAAACTGATAACCTGTCAACTAAACATGGTATATATAAAGATAGGTCACATGACAGAATATTCTAAAATAATAAATGTGTGTGTGACTTACGACACATAACTCTTAAAGGAATTCCAGTTTTATCTGTAAACAAAATCAACCTTGACCTCAAATTGAATAAACATCGTGTTTATCAAAACTATCCTTGAACTCAAATATTAAGTAAAGAACCTAATAAAAGGACAATAATAAAACATGTTTTCCTGATACACAACAATAAGGTTTACGCAAATATTAAAGTCAAGAAACATTTATAATATTATATAAACATCATACATAACACCATATATTCAAAGAAATGTTTTCATCCATCAGTAGTTAATGGGGTCGATACGGGTACACATAGGTCAGTATTAAGACAAGTGAAAATCATTATCTAGTCATCTTGAATTAGGGTCCGTAGTAGGACATAGGGAATTTAGTGTTTAAATCGTCCATAGAATTAATATTGAACGGCCCTTTGGGCTCAAATGGGAATTTAATATTAACTCGGATTTCTACGATTAAAATACTCTAATAGGTCGCAAGTAGACTAATGTAAAGAATAGGGTTTATGAGATATTTAACATTGTGGCACATGCCGTATCCCATAAATTCTATCTGGAAGTGGATATAAAGTTTGCCATAAATAACCTCATAGATATAACAAATTAACCGGAAAGTGATGTTTTAATACTGAAAGTGACATCATAATAATGAGAAGTGAGCGAGAATAAGAATTTCAAAAGTTTTCGCATGAAAAGAAAAAATAAAAATAAAAAACAAGGCATATTTTGTCAATTTTACTCTTCCCTTTTCACGGAAGGAAAAGGGGTCAATATAAAAAAAAATGGGATGTAACTCTTACTAAAAAGGGATGATGACTCTTACTGGAAATGATAATGAGGGAAACTTACTAAAAAGATGAGATAATTCTCACTACAATATATGTATATATATATATTGTAACACGCACAGGGGTTCCTCTACCGAGCGAATCAAACACCTGCGTGAGGTTGGGCTGGAAGTCCCTTGTTTTCCCCTATTTCCCAGGACGTCCAGACAACATTCAGTGTCAACTGGAAGTTCTCGTAACGCCCCAAGACTGCAAACCATTTTTCTCTAATCAATAAATAAATGACAACAATGTCACAACTATAACTTCACAATTGCATGGCTTTTCCTTGTTAGCATGCCGTGGCATGGAGCACTTAAAACAATTCTAACACCCAATGCAGGGAACTATTTTCCGATTCCATCCCTGGGTCAATAAAAACAACAGTCTGAACCACGCTTCGCACGTGTACTTCCACCAACTGCTACAATGAAAGGCATCTCCAAACAAAGGGATGACCTCTTCATAATTATTCCATGGCACAAAACAGTAGTTCTTGTCACGAATATCTCCCACCGAAAGGCACAATCAATCAACACCTCTGATAAGATAGGAACTACTTGGCTCCGTGCCCATTTATGCTAGTCTGACCGCATCTCAAATTATGAAACCAATCCATGCCATTGCAAGGTCTCTTAAAAGTTTATTACAATATATATATATATATATATATATATATATATATATATATATATATATATATATATATATATATATACACACATATATATATACATATCTGCCTTGCATGATTCTGTTCTACTTTTTGAAATCCTGACTATGCATAACTATCTATTTTTGTGGTTTTTCTTTCATCAATACACACATACAGACACACTAGTACAATTTCTGCTTTTTTGTCTTATTTTGCTTTGATTTGGCGAAGAAGGCTTCTTTCACTTTTAGGCGATTTCGACTCTCTTTGTTGTGGTAGTAATGCATACGGCTCGATCGATGTACATGCAGCTATATGTATCAGTCGGCACTGAATGTCGACATCGTCGGCGTGGTTATCGTCAGAACGCGGAAGCCAGGTTCTCAGGCAAAAGCCAAGACGAATGTTTTGTGCCTCAAGAGTAATGATATTGGCCTTCGACGTCTCCTGTGTACAAAAGGAAACTGAAGGAGAGACAGAAGAATTACATAGTGTCACTAAAAAATTCAAAAGCAACACGCTAGGAAGGGCAAATAGATTTTGACTAAAATTATTGAAATTTCGTTGTGATTGCTAGAGAATATACCAATATTTTGTGCCGCTATCCCATGTAAATTTCTAATGGACTGTATGGGTAGGGCGTATTCAGATTTGTGATAATTTGTAACCCATTTTTCAGCATACATCGCAATAAACTATGTTTAAACTGAAACGGACTCTGATTACTGATTTATGCCGTCCTTCACAAGTTTTCGAAAACATTTCTTTTAATGAATCTAATTTTCACCTTATTTAATTTCCAGATTTTTGCATTTAAAGAAATCTTTATTGTACGTAGAAATAATAATAAGAAATCAAAGGTCATAACATTAACCATTCAATACATTTTGTTTTAATGGATACAACATATATGAGGGAAATTAAAGCAAAATTGTTTTAATGTATAGAATATGTGAAGGATAGTCCCTACATGAAAACAAAGTAAGCAGAAGAATCTACATTTTGTATGTCCCTATCGTACACACTTAAATTTTGAAAGTCTAAATTGTGCTTGTCGGCCTTTCTTTTTTTAGTAGACGTTAAGATACTGTTTCGTATCATACATACCCATCTTTGGATTATAGAAAATTCAAATCACACACCGCACAGTCTTTTATCATCAGGAGTGTGTGTGTGTGTGTGTGTGTGTGTGTGTGTGTGTTTGCGTGAGTGCATGCGTGCGTACGTGCGTGTGTGTATGTTTGCGCTTGTGTCTGTGTGAATTTAATTTAGTACGGGTTAACATCTACATGTCCAGCTCTCTTTTGACAAAATATCACAAAAGTCTTCAAATCTGTTTACTCAAACATACTTGATGGTAATTACAATCACGGATATTTTAAAAGGATGAGATTAGAAATTTGCTTTGGAGTGCTGAATCTTTATGAGAACGAAATATTCAGTCGGAGGTATTTAGCAGAAGTGTACATGTCTAAAGGATATTTTGTGAATTTTAATGAAAAATTAATATTTTGTACATTTGTCTTGTTTACTGTGTGATCATATTTACATGATTTTAGTAGTATTCTTCTTCTTCTTCTTGTTATTATTATTATTATTATTATTATTATTTCATTTTTTTAAATGAGAATACAGAAAATCAGGTATGTATATTTAGATGAGTGTGGTGTCATCCATATGAAAATTGAAACAATATGAATAATGCCCAATGTATTATTATCGCATGTTCTGATGAAATCAGACTGGTTCCATCCGTTTAATTTTGTGACGTTATCTAGTTTCAAATACCAAAGTTCAACGCGCCATTTTGTTGGAGTATCTTATAGTTGAATTTTATGTAGTTTCTTCCTGGATTATTTGATTGTTATTTTTTTTTTGTTATACTACATAAAATTCTAGAGGCCCTGGACCATTCTGGAAATGATTTGAATCCATATCCTTTGCGTTCGGGTTCAAATTCTGCCCGCACAGTCAACAGAAATTAGCAAGCTGCCAATGATCACTTTACACCACTTCCATCTAGTTCCTTGGGTTGCCATTGGCGACAGTGAGTCAGTGAAACCTTGAGTAGAACCATACTGCCCAGTAAAACAAAAATGTCAGGTCAGCGTGACTTGACGTCACGATCGACGTAATTTTGCTACGAAGTTGCGCAACGTTACTCGGACATCATTCCACGCGAATATTATATGAAATAATGTGCAAATACACCGTTTAGATCATCGATGCATTCTTTATATTATTTCGTATAAATATAAATTATACTTCATTAAAAAAAATGGCACAATGAAGACTAAAAAGTAAGGTTTTCATACATATTTTCTTTTGTATGTGAAAGAATAATTACATAGTTTGGTCATCTCAATTTTAAGTCTTATTTTAATTTTTCTACAGATTGGGTCATATGATATTTTTTAGATATCGTATGAAACTTCACGATTACACCCGAACGTTCATTTTCCCAGTGCGCTTCACTATCACCGGAAGTATGTCCAAGATTTGAATTTGAATACTTTGACTCTTAACTTTAGCTGGATGTAAACAACACATCTCAGAGGAGTCCGCAATCATCTCCTTTCTTTTCAACTATGGGCATGGCAACCATGAGCTTAAAAGTATTGCGGTAGATTAAATTTAAAGATAACCAACTGACGGAGTCATCAACTACTGCCTTACAGGGAATAATACATAAATATTTACTTCTGTCGAGTGAATAACGGATATATTTCAGTTGGTGAAAATACTTGAGTATTTCGCCCATCAGATGAAATATGTTCGTTATTCAATCGAAACAGGCAAAGTTTTTTTTATTGTCTGTTCAAACGTGTTCGCTAGCTAAAGTGTATAACAGATTGAAGTGACAGAATTCTTACGATATTGTCAGCTGTTTACCGTTTATGTTCTGCTGTATTTTGTGTAATTTCGCGCAGAACAGATGAGCTGAAACATATTTCCCTTTCCTAATTCAAAGTAATAAAGCACATACTTGAAAAAATAAGATTGAAAAAGAAATTATGTTCATAGTGGGATTCGAACGTAGATCTCTTGAGTGTCATGTAAAGATCCTATCACTGGTCTATGCGGTTGACAACGTGACGGACGAAATTATGTGATCATAATATTATCAAAGTCTATTGAAGAAAAGTTCTTGGGTGAAAAAAAGTTAATTATCAAAAGTATTTGTTTCTTCTTAAACTTTATTTTCCAGTTGTGTGACTCTCTCTTCCCCCCCCCCCTCTCTCTCTCTCTCATTGAACATACTGTTCCGTGACACATATGTATGATTCACATTTTCCACGTGCTTCTTTATAAATGCTGGGAAGTGTGATTAAAATACCGAGACATTATAGAATGAGCACAGCAATAGTAAACTGTCAGGGAGGGCTTTAATCGCTGATAAGGTTATTGAATTTGATCTCTATATGACACACATTACCCGTCTTTATCTTTAGGGTTTAATGACAAACTGGACTATACAATTTATTGACTTGTATCAATGATATCAACTTATTTCATTGATTTAATAATATTAGCTTTGATTTATGAAATTTCATGTCATAGTATCTTACTATTCGGGATATCATGGAATATGGTTGGAGCTATATGAAAAAATGAACAACAACACTAAAACATTGTATCAAATGTCACTCAAATGAATTGTTTGACATCAGTCTCCTTTGTCTCAGATATCTGTCTATCTGACTATATATATATATATATATATATATATATATATATATATATATATATATATATATTTATCTGTCTATCTGACTGTATATATATATATATATATTTATCTGTCTATCTGACTGTGTATATATATATATAAATATATATATATCTATATATATATATATATATATAGATATATATATATATTTATCTTGCGATTTTTTTATTGTTTTAAATTTAAATCCTAATAGAAGAATATCTACTTATGCGATATCGAAGGAAGCTAAGTAAAAGAGTAAAAGAGTATTGTCGAATTCTTTCTAAAACTAATAATAGCAGGAAACTTCTTGATCCTGTCATTTTACCCGAAGCGGAAAAAATATAATGGACATAGACCCAATAACTATTACAGCATTTAAAGTTTTGGGCCTTGAATTGTTCATAAACTTAATATTAAAACATGTCAAAGTCAATTTATAAAGCTTAATAAGTTGTTTTTTATCCATTTTTTGTCTCAGTAGTTTCTAGGTATGTATCTTCGTGTTTGTAACATCGCCAATTTTAAAGATAATTCTATTTTGAACGATTTTAAAGCTACCTTGAATAACAACCTTTAGAAAAAGTAATTCTTTTCATTAAGTCCCATTGTATTTCACGAGAAAAGGTAAATTTTACATCGGTGTATCTAAATTACAGGATTCTGATGGACTTTTTTTATATTTCTCTCTTAAATTATACTTTTTATGCAAATTTAGATAAATATAGTTTGCGAAAATGTATATTCAATTTACATGTGATAAATTCTTGTATGTATGTATGCATGCATGCATGCATGCATGCATGTATGTATGTATGTATGTATGTATGTATGTATGTATGTATGTATGTATGTATGTATGTATGTATGTATGTATGTATGTATGTACATGTGCATGTATGTATGTATCGTTGTCGTTTTTCATCCGATATTATTAAACAATGTCTAAGATAATCTTGACACAGATAAATAAGGTTGTGCACATTCGCGTGTAAATATTTATTATACAAATATTTTCCAATATGAAACAAGAGAAATAATGACACATGTATAAGCTGAAGTCATAAAAACACACACACATACAAAGAAAAAAAGTTCGTTTTGAATAGGCTAGATTTACGTGCTTCATTTATTACATACTTGGTTGGTGTTAAAATAGAAGTTGATTAATGTGTTCAACTAATGAAGATATATGTAATCTGTTATTTTTATCTTTGAAGGAATAGAAAAAGATGATGATGATAATACTGCTGCTACTACTAATGATGATGTTGCTGCTGATGATGATGATGACAAAAAATAATTAAAACCTGCTAGTTCTAAAAATACAATAGAGGTGTAGACAAAACTTTCAATCTTAGATTATCTCTCACGAAATAGAGATATTTTGTGTATTGAAGTTGTGAATGTGGCAGTTTTGAGTGTTGGAGATAGAGAAGTAACTATGTGTTTTGGATATCACATTTTCTTTTAGAGAAAACAAGTACGATCTAGTTTGTACATTGAAACTGTGATTGCAGTTTTTTCAGCGGTTGATTCGTGTTCTGGTCTTTCATGCCTGATATCCAAACATAATAATTTCTACAAAATATGTTTTTATGATCGTTAATGCTACTGTAATGTAAAGGACGACACGTTTGGACATTTTTTTTAATCTCTTTGTAAATAATGTATGATTTTAAATTGATATTAATTTTGTTTAATGCTTTTCTGCTTTCACTTAATCAAGAGCATCTGTCATGTAATTCATCAAAAGGTGTATTGTTCTGTATTAGCGATTCACAACTCTGATGCCAAGGCTTGTACAACAAAATGTCTTTTGATCACAAGTACGTATCTATACCCATTGAACGTCTTGACAATTGGAAGTTGGTAGTGTCATATATATTCTGAGAAGTTCCATTTTCCATTGCCCAACCTGAGAAATCCGTTCTGTCATAATCACCCTCTGATGTTTCATTAATCCTTCTACTTAACCTGGCATTCGACACATTGCTTTCAACTGGATAAGTATCCATGTTCTTGTGATCTAGGGTGTCTAATGTTCCTTCTGCATCATTTGAATATTTTCTGAACTTGCGATTTTTCATAGGGAACGCATAAATAGCCGATTCTCTACCGCCATTTTCATTTTCCCTCTTTTCTTCCCCATCCCCACTGGATGGTATCCTCGCTCTTGGTACCTTCATTGGACGAGCGTAAGTAGCTATATTCCTGCTTCCACGTAATTCTGACCACTCTTCACTTCCGGGAGGCAATCGTATTTCCCAGTTCGACACTCCTGTTGGAAAAGCTGATACGTCTGATGCTGTGTAATAGCCCGGATCTAGATAACCTGCTGGCCCATGTGGGTCGCTACTAACAGCTAAATCGACGCCGTAAATCGGGTTTAGTCGAGTAGAGGCCGAGAACGATACGTTGTCCATCACGTTGGCTTCTGACTTCAGGGATTTAAGGCGAGTCCTTCTGCAGATCAAGAAAAAGAAATTACATGAATTGCGATGAGATAAAGAAAAAGAAGAAAACAGAAGAAATGAAGAAGAAAATTACACAAAAAGTATAAAGAAAAAGAAGAAAAATAAAAGAATATTTGTAATAGAAAGGAGATTTACATAATCAATGAAGCAAACAAGAAAAAGAAGAATGAAAATGAAAGAAAAATAGAAGAATTAAGTACAAAAGAAAAAGAAATGAAATGAGCAAGAAAAGAGAACCTGAGAATATCCAAGAGACCGTTCCTTTTTAAGTTTTGATCCTACGTTCATCTTCAATTTCTTCTTCAACATGCAAACTTTGATAAGCACAGTTTAAATCTAGATTCTAGAATTTGATTATGAGTTAGTGAATTATGAACTTTGTGTCATCAATTAAATTTCCTTTGAATAACAGGTTTAGTACTTGTGCGTAAGATTTCTTACATGTTTGTATTTTAACTACGTTAATAAAAGCTCATAATGAATGCAGTTTAATCTCCTTTTCATATATATTACATTTTATATCAAGAGTGCATTATAATACACAATTCTTGTTAACTTGAAATTATATACCATTTTCAAAATAACGCTATATGCAGCCATAGTGCATAACAGCTGATTGATTTTACATTTGAGTACATAGATCACTGGCGATTTAAATACATTTTTATTATTTTAAAACAATATTGTATAAATGAAAATACATCGATGCAATATCAATGAAAGAGCAGAAAGCATGCTTCTTGTCAATATCTTTATAAGATATTCTAGTGCTAAATTTGCTAACGTAACTTGCTGAAAATTAAACTTTTGGATTAACTTATATATGACCAAGTGCCAGCTTTTGCTGCACACGGGTCAATTAATAACTACTGAGGCTTAACTTATGAGTTTATTACCTTACCTAAAAGAGTCTATTCATTACTTTATTTGTATCAAAGTTTGAGAACAAGTAGGAACCTAGTAACATGGACAGTTAAGATTGTTTGCGTAAAATATGCAACTCAAATTTCAAAACGTCATAGAGAATATGAAAACTTACCGTAATCTACAGTACAAGAAGAGAACAACGAAGAAGGCGATTAAAACTGTAGCCATACCAGCGATCAACGTTATGACGTAAGGATCATCTGTTACACAAATTAAAGAGAGGTATAAACTGATAAAATATTTTAGAAACTCAGCTTGAATGAAGCGATGCAATTCTGCAGAGTTTCTGTAACATATTTATCCAAAATGAAGGTATATATATATATATATATATATATATATATATATATATATATATATATATATATATATATATATATATATATATATATATATATATATATATATATATATATTAAACCTTTTCATATGTAGATCTCAGACATATATTAGTTTGTTTTAATAATGAAATTACTTCGTTTAATTTTGCGACATATATTTAATTACAATCAGAAAAGAAGAATCTAATTGATAAAGGCACTTAATTGTGCTAAAAATCGTACTCAGGATGTATTTTTCAAACTAGCGGATATATTTCTGCACCTATCAGATTGGACCTAATTTTACCTTCAATGTCAACCAAATACCATCGATAAAAATGTGGACACATATATTTACATCTAAGTATCAAACTTTCATTAGAAATGGAAAACGCTAATAATAAACATTTATATGTATTACGAGTTTTTAAAGATGTTACCCTTGGAGATACTCAATGTATTTTCTGTATTCGATGATACGAACTTCGTAGACGCTGAAGTGTACGTATTCAATTGTGGGGGTCTTGATGCTGTAACATCAGAAGTGGTAAGTTGCTTTGATATACTTTTCACATGTGGACTCGAAATCTCTGTAAATAAAGACAAAAGCACAAACACTGGTAGATAGGTAAGTACCCTGACTCAGACACACACACACACACACACACAGAGAGATATATATATATATATATATATATATATATATATATATATATATATATATATATATATATATATATATATATATGTATGACGCGTACATTATTACCAGCTTGGGTTTTGAATATTGTAAACATTGTGGATATATCACAATGTGATTCTCCCATGGCGTATGGATACGACTTTCACAGTTTCACAGCAAAAAAAAAAAAGAAAGAACCCAACACAAACATAAGTAACTGATCAGATAAACCCAGATAACGGAAGCAGAAGAGCCAAATGAAAATGCATTAACCAAAGGAATTGACATTTATCAATATCTAAATTTTTCAGTATTCTTTCATTCTAATCCAATTTTGCACAAAACACTTGTATATTATATAATTTGTGCTCGGGGTGCAGTCCAGAATAAACAAATAAACAAATACACAATGCTTGCTTGCAGTTTACATTACAATGAATAGGCGTTATCATGCTCTTTCTTGCATACAGAATAACAATTATTAGGGATATCTAAAAATTATATATATAATACCATCTGAAGTTGTTCTCGATGTTGATGATCTTTGCATCATGAGCTCAGGTGTACTAGGAAGGATCGCATTTGATGAAGTTGCATATGTTGTATCATTATTTGATTTCGTTGTAGAGTTAGTAAAGCCTAAAGAGGTTGGTGTCAGGTGTGATGGAGACCTTTGATGATTGCTATTTCCTGGAAAACAACATACAAATTTCATCGTGATAATTAGTTTACCTGTTCCCTGTTTCAATTAAAATATATATGTCAAGAGAAATCGATATATATAACAGTCCTGGACACATGAAAATAGTCAAGAAATTTATATAAACAACACTGATATATTCAAACAGCTTAAAAATCTATACGTCGTCCTAAGAAGGAAATGAATTGTGTTCGTCATTTTTTGTTTTGTTCGCTGTGTTTTTAAGTGAACTTGAACTAACTGCTTTATAAACATCCAGAGTACTACAATATTATATGAAATAAGAATGTTAAATTTAAAGGGTATATGGAATTTAATTTCATGAAGAGTTCACTACATTTCTGTAATTATCAAGAGCGATTATACTCCTGGTGAATTGTCAAATTAAAACAAAATCCTTTATGGCTGCTGAAGACTTGAAATGAGCTGTGTTGTAATTATATGAACACTACAAAGCCACCGTAGTTATTTTTTTCTTTGGCCTGCGTATAAATTGTATGCAAAGGGAGAAATCGACGCTTAAACATGCTCTATCTGTCTGTCTGTCTGTATCTCTCGATATATATATATATAAATATTATATATATATATATAATATATATATATATATTATATATATATATATATATATATATATATATATATATATATATATATATATATATATATATATATATATATAAGATGCCCACTCCGTATGAAAAGTAGATATTAATTTATCTGGGAAAGACTGCTAATTAACGCATTTTGCTTGAATGAAATTTTTATAATGAAACGAGGAAATCGATGGCACGGCATCGCAAATTACCTGCTTTCTGGAATTCGTTTCTGACACATATTGAAAACGATTTTAGGTAGTGCTTTTTTCAATGGCATGCTATTCCAAATCCAAAGATCGACTACCTCATCACTCCCCCCTCCCTCCAAGCCCAACTCCCACCCTACCTCTGGACAGTTACCCATGGACAAGAACCTCAAATTCATTAGACGATGTGCTTTCCTCTAATGACTCTAAGCACATGGTTTAGTAAAAATTAAAATCATCTATTGAGCTGTCATGAATTATGTAGCTATTCTACATCCCTGCCTTGCACTTCAGGTAACTTTCCACAGTTGAAGATACATTCCATGCTTTTATACTTTTCAAGGCCTCAGATGTTAGTACCTATGATGGTATACTTTAGTGGAAACATATTTGTTTGATTGCTTTGACCGATACTAAAATGTTTCAGGGTCCCGACAAAAGCTGCACCATTCTATGATATGTTTTGAGTCACAAAATACTTTAAAAGAACGAAAATTATTATTATTATTATTATTATTATTATTATATATATATATATATATATATTTATATATATATATATATATATATATATATATATATATATATATATATATATAATACTACAGGGGCAGAGATGATTTTGACATTATGACTCTACTCAAATGTTTTGTATGGGTGGGAGTGAGGGGATAATAGTGTTGCTTTTAAATATGGGAAACTTACAGCCGACCTACATCCAAATAGAAAGTCACTTACGTAGCATAGCCAGAAAAAAATAGTTTCATGCAGTTACACAATCTTTCCAAACATCGAATTTAATGTCCCGGATAACGTGGTTCGGTGAACTCCTATTTGTGGATCTGTTGACCTAAGTTTTTGGACCAGAATGCTCAGTGGGAGACTTAAAATCTATTCCATGCGTACCCACACAGACCTCATGGTGACACGTCTTATTGATTTCCTATTTATTTATTTTCGCTACCACATGGACTCCTTTGACCCCCTCTCCCTGCTCAAGAGACCCGGGGCCAACCATGAACATCTTATTGCCTGCATGATATATCTTTAGTAACGTAAAAACGGTACAAAAATTGAAAATGAAAAGAAGAATCATTAAGACCATTTGATAATTTGTTGACTTTTAACCCTGTCCAGGTCCTCTTGGTCCTCCTGGGTTTGCAGAGCAAAGTTTGAAACCACAAAGCAAATCTCTACAATACAAGAAAGTCACATACCAAGTTTGATCGTAGTAGCACAAACGGTTAAACAAGTTTTCATTTACAAGAAACGAGATTTACGGACGGACATACCTTAAGTCGAGATTACACTAATAAGTCCTCTTTTTTAAAAGAGTTGGGTATACAAATCCAGACAGGTTATTTAAATAAAGTATCTTTAAAAAACTATTTTATGCTGAAGAACATAGTTATTCTTGTCAAAAAATAAATTGTATATCCACAACAATAGCTGATATTGACTTCACATGAATTTAACAATTACCTGTCATGTGAGTGTATGTACTTGTGGAATGTCCAGTTAACGTTTCGTTCTGTGTAACAGAGTGAGTAGATAATGTTTCAGCTGTAAATAAAAAAAGAAAAAAAAAACTGTTGCTTAAGACAGAAACAATAAACATCACGACAAATTCCAAAACTTCAGCTACTTTGCCGATGCTTCCTACATTTGCAATTGTATTTAGAAAACATAAATTATGTTAAAAGTACATGTTTCTAAACGTTAGATAATATATATAACCGATGGGTATGCCGCTCCATGTTTTCTAAATATGTTCATCTTGTCCTAATGTATTGGCCACACATATTCTGCTGTTTAAAGTCTCTCTACAGTCTTTCATTTGCATAATTGCACATGTTATCGACTATGTTTTCTTTCATCAAGGGTAGCGTTCATAAGTTCTTTATCGAATTATTGTTATGCCTGAAACCCTGCTTGCAGATATACCGAATTTTGAAGATTCCTTTGAAATAAATATTTTATATCTTCTTTTACCCAACCATTTCTCACAATTTTATATTTTCTTTTGCTTCGAGCAAATCCCGTAGAAAACATTTTTAACAATGTTTTATTGATCAGATCTCAGAATTTATGTTAAAAGCTTATTTGTTTGTTTGTCACATGTTTCTTAACTAGAGTTAGATTGATTTTATTTTCTGCTCACTGTAGCAGCAATGACCACAGGTGTGAAGCGTCCCCTTGGTCATACCAAATCAAACTGATAACAACTCGTAGCAATCTTCAATATATTACAATCCCTAAAATGTTTCGCAATATTTCAAATTAAATAGCAAGAAGCAAAGAAATTTAAATAAAAGAGCATCCCTATAAAATAAATATATTGTAATTTAAAACTATATCCTGACTAGACGTTTACCTGTATGGTTTAAGCTGGAATTTCCTGCACTAGTAGAAACTTGGGTTGAAACCGTGCTTGCGCCACTGGGGTGAGAATTGTCCACTTTGTCTGAGTATGAAAGAAATAATAATATAAAATAGAGATAATCACAAGCTGATTTCTTAAATCTGGAAGGACATACTGAAAATTATGATATCTTCAATTTACATTTGAAATAAGTTGGTTCTCTTTTAACATCGTAGTTGATGCTACTTGAGAAAAACAATTTTTAAAAAGTCACGCAGAGCAAGGTTCGAAGGAACACTGTTTCGTGGTATGAGATTGTGTAAAACAAGACAAGGGTCAATTTTCAGTCATGAATTTTAAATTTAAATTTTATAAACTTAATTCCAATCACCAGATATTATATTGATTTTTAACATTTGTAAGAATTTTCTTGATAAAAAATTATAATAATTGGTACATGTTGTGTTCTGTGTCCAGGATCATGCATTTGAACATACATTAAAATTAGGATGGTAGTACGGTGTACTTATCGTACTCAGTTCAATTGAAAACTGACATTTGAACACAGTTTTTTCCGGTCTATTCCAATAGTCACAACCTGTAATCCCCATATTTTTCAAATAATAATTTTATTTTATTTTCCTCAATTCTGTCTCTATATTTCTCTCAATTTGTATTTGCTTATGTATCTATGCCACGCACAATTTGTAAGCATTTCTAGATAAAACTCACCAGTTACACAAATAGCGTCGACACCGGAAGACTTTGAACAGTCACCAATAAGCACTGAATCTGCGCAGTAATAGGTACAAGTGATATTCTCTTGTCCAGCTAGGCAAACATTCAAAAACAATCAAATCAAAAGCTTTTGTTATGACCTTGTTCATGAAAAACACTTTGGTATGTGCTAAGTTAGACAGAGAGCTATACAAACACAAACAAACCCCACTAAACACCATTAAAAACAGATCGATATATAGCATTTTAAATCATTCAATAGTTGAGATGCAAAGTAGTAAAAGTCGTCTGAACTCATTTCCATTCCATATCCTTCCCATTTGCAATAAAATATTTTGACATTATTAGTCAGAGATACAACATCTTTACTGGCCATTATTCTTTTACAACAGATCATTCTTTTATATTCCGAAAATGAGATTTAAAAACTGGCTGTGTTACTTCTGCTCATATTCTCTCACACAGACATTCCCTAAATCGTAACAATTAGTCTAATATATGTTCATTTTTTTTAAATTAAATACTTTACAACCGTAGTTGAATTAGAAAATGCATGTTCTTCATCCACGATAAGGATTACGTGTTTTAACGTAATAGAACAACTCAGCATTTCCTATTTGCAACACAAATAGAAGGATACAATAAGGCGTCGTGTTTCATACTACACTAAGCTACATACAGATAGGCGGATCAAGACGAAGTTGACGAATATCGTATGTCCAATATTTTACATCTTTGTCTCCTCGGGTCATGGTAGAAGGTAAACACAATCTCGCAGCCCCTATCCATGGACCTATTCCCTCAAGATCACTTCGTTCACCTAAAACAATTTTTCATGAAAATTTGTAATGTATGACCAACTAAACAAAATCAAAACTCGGATCAACTGTTTCAGAAAATAAGGCATACTTACAGTAGGAATATGCATATTCATACAGACAATATAACAAATATGATTTTAGTGAATTTATTCTATAAAACGGCCATTGTGTACGACGTTAAAATAGAATATAAATCTATATGTTTCAAATGTAATATTAGACGTTTTGTTTTCTTACCTATTTTGCATTTGTATGCATGAATGCCATGACAGGAAATGCAGCTATCTATAGACTTGTCCAATAATGTAGGAAACACACCACAGCATACACCTGGAAACCCTAAATCATTATCTGAAACTAAACACATTAATTTAAAGATTAAAAACAACGTTTCATCGTTTAAAGTCTGACAAAAAGGAAGAAACAATACATTCATCCTAGATGCGCCTCAAAAAATGCTCTTTTTTCAAAATTTCGGTGGATGATATACCGTATAGCTAATAAGATCATGACTGTAAACGCCTGCTTACGTGTAATTTTTGGGATGGAGAGTGAGTACATTTATGAATGTTTTGCTTATTTTATTTCCTTCTATTACAAGAAATACATTATCTCACAAATATATTTTAAACGGGATTATTAAAAAGTTTTGCGGCGAGTTACAACGAAAACATGTACTCAGACTTCAATGCAAATATGTACTTTGAAATATGGACTAACCTACCTTTCATATATATATCCGTCTCTCTCTCTCTCTCTCTCTCTCTCTCTCTCTCTCTCTCTGTGTGTGTGTGTGTGTGTGTGGTGGTCAAAACAGGTATATTCGATTATTCTTTTTCTAGTATTTAATACCTATATATCGATATTTCATGGGAAATATATGTCAGGCTAAAATGTTTCATGAATAAAAGGTATTGCTATGTCAATTGTATAAACACTATTACAATATTGTCATAAGCATTGTGATGAAAATATAAATCTAATCAAGTACACTTATAAGTATCCAAACTTTACTTTTATGAAAACAATAAATAGGAATTGTTAATAATGTCCGTGAGTGTTCCTTTTTAATGAACACGTACATTACTATAGACATTTTGATTAATTTCACCAGTTCATGTCTTCATAAAACAATTGGGTCTTTTGAATCAAATTCTATATTTGAGCCATTTATACCATTTAGAGGATTAATCCGTATAGACTCGTATACAGCACCAAGCCAGAATGTACTGGATATATTGGAAGGAATATGGTCTTCCAGTTCCAGTATATTGTTCTTCACTCTCACTCTTGGAAGCCTGGATTCGTTTCCACTGCAGGTGCGAAATGCCGTTTTCCAATCAACTCCAATGAGAGGATTCGAAATCAGAATACCTGAAACAAGTAATGCACGCAAAGAATGCCATTATGTTTATTTTGTTTTTTGATAAGTGCTTTATCATTCCTTTATATGCATAGGGAGTCTTTAAGAAACTATTTGCGTATGCTCGCATTTTAATATAACCAAATATTCCAGTATTTTCAATATTTTTGTTGCATGTAAGCCTTTCATGTTTACATCTTTACATTTATTGTTTATCTTAAATTTGTGTTTTCTTCAATTGTTGATGAGTACTGTATTTTTCCCCTTATTTGATAATAAGTTCTACAAACAATCATAGCATAGTTTCCACAACGTTTTACATTATATTTTGAGACGTAAATAAAAAAATTTTGTTCTAAATGACAAGCTATCTATCATTTGAACATCATATGACTACATCTGGAGTTAACAGAGTGGTTATTTAGTAAATGTAACTGATGAAAGCCTTGTATCTTAAACTAGTACAAAATAAGTAGAACATATTGTTAATTGGCATGGAAAGGAAAAATAACTCGATTCCTTGAAAAATGTTACATTACCCATCAGGAACATTCTTAAAATGTTAATAAAATGTAAAATTTGTTCCTATTATAAGACTCCCTAACACCCCGCCCACTTTATGCCTTTTTGCCCATTACACTTTGTAATTATGACAGCCGGAATCCTTCTTTGTTTGCATGTATGTATCCACCTATATAAATAAATAAGGAAGTAAGTAAGCATGTAAGCAGAAAGTATATTTGTAATTAGGTAAGTAAGTATATGTCAATGTGTATGTACTTATGTATATCTGGTTGTAAGTATGCGTATAGACATCTATAGATTTATATATATATATATATATATATATATATATATATATATAGATGTGCGTATGAATGAATACATCATAGTATACTTTTGCAGCAATATATGCGTATAGGAATATATATATATATAGGCGCATTTATTATACATCTTTGTGCTATCATTTCAATTTTAGTTTATATAATAAATATATGTACTTCATCTTCTCTGTCAAACAGAAGGAATTCTTTGTCACAGTGGGAAATGGAACATTCGTTATATATTTTATTCGAATGTGAGATAATGACGTGTCTGTCAAATCGTCAATATATTACGATACACGATAAATTATGTTAACCCTCAATAAATGATATGACCATAATATTTTAACATTTTCAACCTTTAATATCGCTAATAATGTTTTGATTGAAAAAAGACGATATCATGGCCTTTACCTTCCTTCAGAATATGAGTATCTTTATGCATTTATATGTGTTTCACATCATATTATTTTGGACACAGATGTACCAAGCAATATCACACAAAGGTAAGCACTAGTGTGTACTATATTCCTTTAACTAATTAATTACTACCGATTGTTATATATGTTTATAACAATATTTAATAAAACCTGGCCGATAATTTGCAAACTACTCCATCTGCAATTATTTAACTTTGCACCCTAGTGATTACAAATTCAAAACGACAAACACAATATGATTAATTATGGACTTTGTCATCCGAGAAAATGACCTAATCATTACTTTGGGGTATAATGAATTAATTCCATTTGATATTCTATCAGGTCAAACAAATACATGAAACGGGCCGAACATCCTGACGTACAATTATAAAGGAAGAGACTCTCACAGATTTCCGAGTCTCTCCTACAATACTTTAAGGTCAGAATATGTAAAAATTTAACAAACCTGCTATAGGGAGCATAAATCCGAATATGAATATGGCATGCATATTTCACACATTCACTGTTAGGATCAAGAAACTAGTCTATGCAGGGCATGCGGTTTGAATAAGAGCAAGCGAGTTATCTTTGAGCTGGTGAAATAACGTATCCAAGTTGTACCATGTTACATATACATGTTGCCTGTATGTGAATTTATCACGTAGTATATAGCTGCCAAATAAGATTCCTGAAATATACATTATACGATCACTTTGCAGTTCTGTCCTACCGCATAAGTCAAGGGTCCCCAACCTTTTTGTGCCTACGGACACATTTGTGAGCTTATCAGAGAGTGGCGGGCACCAACCAATTAACTTGACCCATTTTTTGTATTATTATTATTCATTATAACCTCTTTCGCGGGCACACAAAAAACATTGGCGGGATCCATGGCGCCCGCGGGCATCGCGTTGGGGACCACTGGCATAAGGTACGGTATATTGTACAGGATATGACAGCTTTTAGTATATCAAATAATTTTTTTTTTTAAATTATTTGTATTGCGCACCCCATACAATTCTATAAAAATGAATGTTAATTTTAAAATGTGTGTATGAAATCATTGCATAAAAGTAACATGCTATCGACAAACGTTTCACACCACTTTTTCAAAAAGGAACATTTCTAGTAATCACAATATGTGCATGAATGATTCCACATGACTGACTGAGCGGCATCTTCATGTAGATAGTAAATGCTTAGTCCACAAATAAAGACCTTACCATTAAAATGACTAAATCGAATTGTATGAGTTTGGCACTTTGTATTTTCTTCAATCGCAAATAACTGACATTCTTTGATTCTGTGTTTATAAGTGGTGATGCAAAATTTATACAAGGATGAAATGATTGAGAAATAATTTTATATACCATTAAATAGTCTCATTATTAATTTTGATGCTTCGTACATGTATAGCCTAAAATATATATAGATTAACCACATAATATTTTATCTTACTTTATGAAATACACATAGGCATATATAAGTTTAGTCAGTCGTTTGATCATAAGGAAAATAAGCCTGCAGAGAAGCAACTATTCTCGTTCAGTCTCTTAAGGTTTTGTCACCCTCGCCACTTTCTTCCTCATTACAGTTCGATCGAAATTCAAACATTAACAAACATCCTTGTAAAGGTAATCTGTTACATCCTAGATTTAAAAATCTTTATGACAAAGAAGGCTTGTTGTAAAAACAAAAACGTTTTATCAACACAAATTATAAGGTGCAAGTTCATTTATAATTTCACCAAGCACAATATCGAAAAAAGGTCAAAAAGACTCCTTAAGAAAAACAAAAGTTTCCAGCTGGAAAAATATGCCTCAGTTACTTTGTGTTTGTAATTAAGTTATAAAATAAGCAAACCGTGGGGTGACTGACAACGTAACCTGGTAATATAGGATTTTAAAATAGTTTGCTATTTTATTAATGGATAGCTCGTTCAACAGTCATGTATACTAACTGAGTTAGAAGCAAACTATATAGAAAGTCAGATCATAAAACACATGCGTTGAATCGTGCGCAGTCAGACTTTTAATAGAGATATATTTTCAGAAGGACATATATTTGTTGCTGAGATGCTCAACAGTCACAGAGAATGAGGGAAAGAGAGGGAGCGGTGTCTGTGTGTGTGTGTGTGTGTGTGTGTGTGTGTGTGTGTGAGAGGGGGATACCAAACAATGTTACAAAACTCTTGTACACTGACTATGATAGATATGTGGGCAGATAAGTAGAATACTGAGAATAAATAGCTAATTAGAAATTGTATGGTATAAATTGGAAAATAGACAAATATTTCCGCTATTTAGTTGGATTGTTAATTTAAAACATTGAAAATTTTGCATGTATGCATTCTTGAATATATGCATTTCTGTAGTTATGTATCATTTTGTGTATGTACAAATTCTTGTTTGTACATGCATATATCTATGCATTTGTATACTTTTGTGCTTGCGTCAATATTTTTACACACAAAGCACATAGATTAGGTCTAGCATGTACGATCAACTCTGGTTAAAGCAAGATTCTTGTTGCAATGAGCTATTCGGGATCCAACAGAATATTAAAGGGAACAAATATGCTCAATGGTGCACTTGATCGTTATAATGGAATAGTTACGCACATTTTCTGTATGCCATGTTCCTTACAACATGTCATTACATGGAATTTTTTATTTTACTGGTAATATGTCAGATGCTAGTTTCTAAATATTTGCATTATAAAAATGAGTTTTAAACTTAGGAAAACTACTATGACGTTGTGAGAGTAGTTGTGATCATTATTATTATTGGCTATATATATATTACACATTTTACTTCTGACCCATTCTTCTCCTTTATACATGCTGGTTTGACAACGATAAAACAAGGACGTACTTTCTCTAAATTTGCAGGTATCCTCGTTACAACAACAAATTTGTTGCTATAACAAAGTGAATGGGAATGAATTTGGAATTTGTAACGAGAATTGAATGTATAGTCATAAGACTACTGCATTTAAAGAAAGACCAAGTCAACCATATATGGTATATACGTGCTGTAATGCAACTCAGTAGTAAGGAAAAATGACATTTTCGTCACTTGGAGGT
Source organism: Margaritifera margaritifera (assembly GCA_029931535.1). Taxonomy (NCBI): domain Eukaryota; kingdom Metazoa; phylum Mollusca; class Bivalvia; order Unionida; family Margaritiferidae; genus Margaritifera; species Margaritifera margaritifera. The sequence goes on from JAQPZY010001520.1 coordinate 1,091,745, forward strand.
CGAATTTGCTATCTTGAATTAAGAATAAAAATCATCAATCTCATCCAATAGGCTGATTACTAACAAAAAACTTGTATTCAATACTGGGAGTTAAAATTAAAATGAACTAGTGCGTACAGTTTGATAAATTTAAAATAACAGAATTGCAGATTGACAGGATAGTAGAATGCACAAAGACGAATTCTCGAGCTAAAGTGGATAAATTAGCAATGCATTACAAGAAAGTTCATAGCATTTTAAATACACTACTTTTGTGAATAAAACCCAGCATCACCGTTAGGCAGATTCTTATCAGGTAGAAAACATTAGCTTCAACATTTCCTCAAAGGTCAAAGGTATGGCGGACTCACTTTAATATATATGACCCCAAACATGGGAGATTTTATTTACTCTCTAAAATACACAAAGAAGGAAACCCGGGGAGGCCAATCATTTCCGGAAACAACCATCCCACTGAAGAAAATGTCTAAATTCGTCGATTTTCTCGTTCGACCTTTTGCGTAAAAACTGCCTTTATATATCCAATATACCACGGACTATCCAACAAAACACCACAAACTAACTTTTCAAATAACACTCTCCTCGGCACCATGGATGTATGTTACTTGAACACCAACATCCCACACGAGGAATGTATCACAACCTGCAAGGAAGAATGGGATAGTCGACCTGATATTGAATCGTCCGAACGTCTGAAGGGTATATTTCAAGAAGTTCCTATGGTTGAGTACCGTACACCTAAAAATCTCAAGGACCATCTGGTACGTGCCAAGGTACCTTCAAACAAGACCACATATTCAGACACATACTGCTGCAAAGACAGTTAGTAATTGTAAGTCGGGATAATTTCGACTATTGAGATGTGTTTAATTCAACATCAATACTTTCTTCGTTTTCAGCATTTGTAGTCATTTCCTCTGTGGTTTTTTCGTATACATCTCATGTTTGTAAGAACCATCGGAATTGAAACTTTTTTTATCATGTATGTAGTAGAAGATATGTCGCAAATATTGTATTACCTTTCAGCAAAGGTTTGCAATAAAATGGATAGTTTGCCAGTTCTATTATCAATTCGATTAGTAAAACAATGTCTCTTTTCAGGGAGACCGTCGATTGTAATATATTTCTCCATCTGTAATGGAACAAACTGAGAGAGCGTACCCTTAACACTTTTCCATTCAACTTGTATCATTGCCTTGTCAGTTTCTCTAGTATCTCTTTCTCTTTCAATTTCTTCCTTTCCTTTAAAACATTTTCTGAAAATACCTTTATGTCTTGGATCTCAGTAGATTCTGTTTTCTTATTTCACATTTTATCCCTTTCTATTTGTTGCGCTCATTGCTGATCAAAAAAAAAACACACCATGATTGTTTTCATTGTCAATGATCGCAATGTTCATCAGGTCATAGATATTCTTTAACTTACCAAAGGAAGACAATACTATTTTATCACGTTTTTAAACTTTGCTGGATACCAGTTTTTTCCTGGACAGGCTTTGCAACAGTGCCTATCAGAGTTTTCCTGGACAGGTTTTGCAACAGTGCCTATCAGGGTTTTCCTGGACAGGCTTTGCAACAGTGCCTATCAGGGTTTTCCTGGACAGGCTTTGCAACAGTGCCTATCAGGCTTTTCCTGGACAGGCTTTGCAACAGTGCCTATCAGGGTTTTCCTGGACAGGCTTTGCAACAGTGCCTATCAGGGTTTTCCTGGACAGGCTTTGCAACAGTGCCTATCAGGGTTTTCCTGGACAGGCTTTGCAATAGTGCCAATCAGGTTTTCCTGGACAGGCTTTGCAACAGTGCCTATCAGGGTTGCACTAATACAAGCAAAAGGAAAGAGAAAAGCTCTGTTTGTAACTATAGCTGCAGAAATACACATAACAGTTGAAACTGTTTTCACCCCTGCTTCCACGCAAGTTAAACATTTGTGTCTTTCTTTCTATTTCTCTCTAATACATCTAAAGTGTTCTATCTCTCAGACCAAATCATTTTAAAGTCATTAAACGTTACCTTGTCGTTTTGTGTAACCTAAAATTAAGACCAGTTTTTATTAGAATTGTCACTGTACAACAAGCCTCATCGGAGTACAATGATAGTATATGATATATTGGTGGAACACTTTTCCTTCCATTTATACACAAAAAAGATAGAGTTTACTTTGTGCTGGGAGTACACGTGTAGAGAACGAATTTTGAAGTTGCATATGGAGATGTGGGACGGGAGGCGGCTAATAGTGTTACTCTTGTCCGTCCGTCACACTTTAGTTAAGTTTGACCAAGTCCAAAACATTTCAAAGCCATATTTGATACAAAACAGTAGTACACATGCGCATATGTCCTGCCACCCCCAGCACTTAAAAACAAAATCTCCCTTACAGTATGTGCGTTCGTACCAAACGCATATGCTCTAATCCTGCTAGCTTGGAAAAGAGAATCGGAGAGCTCAAGGGGCATCATATTAGGAGAGGATACAGAAGGAGCTACATTGCGGAGGCTATTAACAAAACTAGACTCCTCGATAGAGGAGCTCTCTGAAATATAAAACAAAGAAAACCAACAAGCGTGTCCCCTTCTTGGTAACTTTCCACCCCGATGTCCCAAACCTACAATAGATCATTCGGAAGCATTTGCACCATACTGAATCGTTCGAACGTCTGCATGGTATATTTCAAGAAGGTCCTATGGTTGCGTACCGTAGACCTAAAAAAAGCAAGAGTAGTATCCTGGGGGTACTGGGGGACAATGGGACATCCTATGTTAAAACACGGAAAAGTTTATAGGGACAAGGGGAATTTAACATGGAGACATGGAGATGGCACTTGAGGGACAAGGGGAATTGAACATGGAGAGGGTAGTTGGGATCATACGAGAAAGATGAACAGGCGTGGGGTACTTGGGGTCATACGAGAAATTAACATGGCGGGGGGCAGTATAGGTACAATGGGAAATTAACATTGGGGCCTCTACAGGTACAATGGGATTTTTAACATGGCGGGGACACTATGGGGTCGTACGAGAAATTAACATGGCGGGGACACTACGGGGTCTTACGGGAATTTTAACATTTTGGGTTGGCACTACGGGGTCGTACGGGAAGTTTAACAGGGTAGGCAATCATTGGAAAATGACCTTCTGCCTAGTGGCTATATATATATAGCCTAGAGTTATATATAAAGCATTACCTATACCTCAGATCATGTTGGAGGTGTCAGTAAATTTGCATATATTGTACCAATGTTATAAATAGCTTTTATCAAGGAACTAACTAATAATAACACTAAAATGGACGTGACTAAAAGTTGTATTAAACTTCGGGAACCGTCACGGACTTTAGTGTTGACTAGAAAAAATCCGGAACATTAGATTATAATGGCCTAGACTAAAAGTAACACTAAAATTCCGAAATTATACCGGACGTTAGCGAAGACTGAAAATAATCCGGAAAAAAAATGGAAAAAATTGGCTGAGACTAAAAGTAACACTAAACTTCCGAAATTGTACCGGACGTTAGCGGAGACTGAAAATAATCCGGAAAAAAAATGGAAAAAATTGGCTGAGACTAAAAAATAGTACTAAAATTTCGTAACTCATTTTAAATTTTTTTGTTATTTTATATACAAACCCAAATAAACCCAAAACCCAAACCCAAACCTAACACACTATCCCAAATGCCTTGTGTGCTGCCTAAAAACCCCAAAAACCTGCTATCAGACGAAAGGGTATGACAAAGGGATGAAATCACGCCAACATACTATCCAACATATACACCATCCATTTTTTTATTTTTAAAATTTTTTTTATCAAAACACACACACCACACAACCATTTTTTTTACTTTTTAAATTTTATTTATATCAAAACACACACCACACTATCCATTTTTTTACTTTTTAATTTTTTTTTTATATCAAAAACAAAACTTACACACACCACAAATATACAATCCATTTTTTTAAAAAAAAATTTATATCAAACACAAACTTACACACACCACACAACCATTTTTTTTTTTTTTTTTTACTTTTTTAAAACTTTTTTTAGATCAAAACACACACCACAAATATACAATCCATTTTTTTTTTAAAATTTTTTTATATCAAACACAAAACTTACACATACCACAAATATACAATCCATTTTTAAAAAAAATTTATATATCAAATTCAAAACTTACACACACCACACAAATCATTTAAATTTTTTTTGTTATTTATTATTTTTTTATATACAAACTCAAATAAACCCAAAACCCAAACCCAAACCTAACATACTATCCCAAATGCCTTGTGTGCTGCCTAAAAACCCCAAAAACCTGCTATCAGACGAAAGGGTATGACAAAGGGATGAAATCACCCCAGCATACTATCCAACATATACACCATCCATTTTTTTATTTTTTAAATTTTTTTTATATCAAAACACACACCACACTATCCATTTTTTTACTTTTAAATTTTTTTTATATCAAAACACACACCACACTATCCATTTTTTTTACTTTTTAAATTTTTTTTATATCAAAACACACACCACACTATCCATTTATTTATTTTTTAAAATTTTTTTATATCAAAACACACACAACCATTTTTTTTACTTTTTAAATTTTTTTTATATTAAAACACACACCACACTATCCATTTTTTTACTTTTTAAATTTTTTTTTTATATCAAACACAAAACTTACACACACCACAAAGTCATTTCTCGATTTTTAAGATATGCTTACTTCCAAACTGTCAGAAGAAAGATTCTGGAGAAAACCTTTCATTGTAGAATCCCGGGAATAGTCTATGACAAAAGAACCTGGATATAAAAACCCACCACCAAAGATACCCACCTTAGGAACCTCACCCTATAAAAGCTCACCATGCCTGATCTGTGGTCTTCACTTGTGAAACGTATTCCGTAGAAGGAAGTCAACGATCGTGTTCAGACCTTAGAGGATTATAAAGACTTGATACAAGAACTGTTTCCATTGAATTTTGGACGCTATGCAGTGTGTGTCTTAGTGACTACCTTTCTTGGATTTCGTTTTCCAGGACATTCGTTGTGGAGTATTTTTGAGGACAAGTGTTTGCCTTGGATTATTTTGGAGGACCCGTGGTTGTTTTGGACTATTTTGATGAACCATCAAAAAAAAAAAAAAAACAACAACATGAGCATTCATGCTTTATCGGTACACGAATGACAAATTATACTCAAAGTGTTGAGAGTGGTGATGAACATCACAAGTGGGGTACCTCCGTGTGAAGAAGACATTAGTCAAAATTTATCTTGCCTTGACACGTTTGAAGAAGTGTGCCTTGTTAGTTGGATGCACCAACAACTTACCGGTTGGAAAGATGTACGTGACTGGAAAAGTGTTGGTTTCGATGTTTGGCTACAAGAAGTACCACAGTTTGCCAAAGATCTGGCCCGTCACCACTAAGTGTCCAAAAGTGAAATGGGAACCTAAGTCACACAAAAAAATGACCTTAGAAACCATCCTGGAAGAAGAACCTGACACAGCAGAGAAAGACCACACCGTTGCCGTCGTCCAAATACAATCCTCTGAGGAACACACCCCCTCCTTACCGTCAGAGACATTTCATTCTTCTACCACCACCACAGAGACCAGAAGAATACTACCACCAGTGCCTGGGCCTTCCATTCCTAGCACACCAGAATGTTGTACATTGACTTGTTTATACAGAACTTTCATTTTTTTAGTGTTAGCCTTAATCTTGTACCTGACCATTTTTTCGGTCTGCATTTTTGTCCTTCATGACTTGTAAAAAAAAATGTTTTTGTTTGTTGTGTTGGTTTGTTTTTTAAAAAAAAATAAATAAACGTGTATGAAACGTATAAAATGTCTTGAGTCTTTTGTCTTCTTCTCAAAAATCTTCCGACCTCAGTCATGGCTACATCATCTTCTGCCTCGTCTGCCTCTTCTGCTTCTGTAGTCAAAGTGATTGACGAAAAGTTAGATCGTCAAAGTTGGAACGCCTTGTATCTGTGCCATCCTTTTAACATGTTGATTGCTGGACCTAGTGGTTCAGGCAAAACCGAATTTGTCAAACGTTTGATCGAACAAAAATCTCATTTGTTCGATCGTCCACCTCAACGTATCGTGTGGTGTTACAAAGAGTGGCAACCGTCTTACACGTTATTGAAAGAAAGTCAAGGAGAAACCATTTCATTTGTAGAAGGCATCCCTCGCGAAGACGATGGGATCGTGTCTGACGTGAGTCAAACACATCTGGTCATCTTTGACGACATGTTAGGAGAAGACGAAGAACAAATTAAACTTTGGTTTACACGAAAAGGACACCATCGTAATGCTAGTATTGTCTACGTTACTCAAAATTTATTTCAACAAAGTAAAGTCCATCGTACCATCAGTCTGAACGCTCATTACGTGGTCTTGTTTAAAAGCCCCAGAGACAAATCTCAAGTACAAGTGTTAGTTAAACAGTTAGGTGCTCCTTGGCTCAATTATGCGTACGACGATGCCGCTCAAACCCCTCACGAGTATTTACTCATCGACTTAAAACCGACCACTCCTGACTATTTGAGATTTCGTGCCCAATTCTTTCACCCTTGGGGTCAAGAAGGTGGTCCTGTCATTTACACGTCCCCTTCAGCCAATTTTTGAAAGAAAAAAAACTATAAAAACAGTCACTACGTCATTTCTGTCTCACACTCTTTCGAGATGACTTCCTTTCAAGCTCATCCTTCAGCTAAATTGATTCGTGCCTTGTATGGTATCAGTCGCGAAAAAAATGCACAAGTCCGTGCTCATTTGTTAGAAGCGAGTCTTAAAGAAGTGTTACGATGGTTTACTTTGACAGCACGTCAATTACTGCAAGGCATCATTCACATCCCTCATCAAACTCAACGTTTTTTTCAAAAACATAAAGCGGCATTGTCACAACTAGCTGATCCTAGAATCGATTCACGGACTAAAAACAAATCATTTTAACTCCTGGTGGAAGCGGTTCTTTAGGAGGGGTTATGATTCGTTCCCTTTTGAAATGGGATCCTAATGCCCAAGCCAAAAAACCCAAATCACCCAAAAAGAAGAAAAGTCCTAAAAAAAAGAAAGCCACAAAGAAAAGTCGTGACAAGAAGAAGAAAACAACACCTACCACTAGCACCCACCGTAAGTTAGGAACTGCTGCAGCCAGGAAAACGTACACCCGCATGACACCACGACAAACAACCGTGACGAGGTCTCCTTCTCCTTCGTCCCCATCATCTTCACCACCCTTCACGATGATGCCTGCCAAAACAGACTTAAGTCCCGTGTTTCCTAATTTGATGCAAAAATGGAAACCTATTTCAAAAGTCACCACTTCGGGACCCTCGACGACATCGGCTGATTTGACCATGGCAGCAGCCACCAACAAAGTACCTTCCCCTAAATCCAAAGTCCAAGAAAGAACTGGTATCTTACAAAGTTTACTGGATTTATCCAAAGAAGAATTGACTCGATTTAGTCCTTTTGAAAACACCTCAACGTCGAGTGAGGCCTGTCATTAAGTTGGTACGTCGTGCAGACAATCAGTGGAGACGTATTCCAGTATAAAATAGAAGGGTGACCTGCCAGAGACTTCAGACTTACTCCTCACCTCTAAGATGGCTCCCAAACGTGCACACCACAACTACCTCCACCAAAAAAAAGAAGAAAAGTAAAACCACCAAAAAAGGACGACTTCCACCTCGTCTAGCCAAACATTGGGATGTCTTGTCTGTCCTAACCAAATCCAATACTCCCATGCGAAAACAACTCATTCAAACAGCTCCTAAAGAAATCATCGATACCGTGTGTGAATGTTGTTTGAACGTGTTGAAAGGAACGGTACCTTTGTCCAAGATACAGAAACAAAAATTAGGGAAACATCGGAACGTTCTTCGTCAAATGGTGAAAAAGAAAATACCTCTTCAACAAAAGAAAAAAATGTTGGTACAACGAGGAGGATTTCTACCTATGTTGATAGGACCGTTGTTAAAAATAGCTGCTCCTTTGTTAGGAACGATTGCTGGACCGCTTTTAGGAGGGGTCATGCGATAACCAAAAAAAGAAGATAAAAAGGACCACCCTTCTCTGAAAAGACCACACCTTTTTGGTACCTTTGAATGAAATGGAAGGACGAAAACTGACTTTAGTACCTTACAAACGATGGATGGAATTTCGTCGTTGGAACGAACAACGGATACCTCATTTACCACCCAATCCTAATCTCAATGCCATGTCTCAGTTACAACAAGAATTACAATCCCTGATGGAACAAAACAATGTGTCCGAAATAGAAAAATCCCAACGGTACGGTCAACTTTTATAACGTCTACAACTCTTTCGTCAAAAAGCGGTCGACGAAACAGCTCCACCCACTCTGAGAGATTTTAAGACGATGATGAAAAGCGAACCTAAAGTGGCTACCACTAAAACAGACACCGGTACAGGGATGACCGTCAAAGAAGAAAAAGAAGAAGAAGAAGAAGAAGAGTTACCAACTCCACCTTTTAAAAAGAAAAAAAAGTTAGCCACACCCAGTGGGATAAAAAAGATGTTGTTTACCCCATTACCCTCAGAAAAGAAAAAGAAAGAAGTGAAGTCAGAAGTCAAAACAGAACCGATGACCCCTGTTCAAACCACATCTTCTTCTTTTACCCCAGTGGCACGTCGGACACGTAAACAATCCAAAAAGATACCTCACGAAGAAAAGAGCATTGGGACTTGGTTGAGTTATTGAGAAAAAAAATCATGGAGAAACTGTTAGCTAGCCTTTATTATAATCCTGGTCATGCTGCTGGTTACGGAGGAGTTCAAAAATTATATCGAGCTGCTAAAAGTAAATTGAAAAGTGTACGTTTACCCCAAGTACGACGATGGTTACAAGAACAATCAACGTACACGTTACACAAACCCATTCGACGTAAATTTTCTAGAAGTACCACTCAAGTGGAAGGCATCGATCATCAATGGCAAGCCGATTTAGCCGACGTCTCTCATTTAGCCACTTACAATCGTGGCCACAAATATTTGTTTTGTGTCATCGACGTGTTTTCCAAATTTGCTTGGGTCGTGCCTTTGACCTCTAAAAGCAGTACCGAATTGGTACGTGCCTTAAAATTGTTCTTGAAACAAAGTGGACGCCAACCTTTACGATGGCAAACTGACAAAGGCACCGAATTTCTAAATCAAGCTTTTCAAAAAGAACTGAAACAAAGACAAATTCATTTTTTTACTACCGAAAATCCTGAAAATAAAGCCAGTATCGTGGAACGATTTCAAAGAACTTTGAAAGAACGCATGTGGAAATATTTTACACATCAACATACTCTCAAGTACATCGACGTGTTACCGCGTTTGGTCAAAGCGTACAATCAATCGTACCATCGTAGCATCGGATGTGCCCCCGAAGAGGTCAGCCCTGAAAACGAAGTGACCGTGTTTGATAAATTATTTGGTTCACCCCAGAAGAAAAAAAGTAGAAGAAAAACCTTGTTGGAGTTAAAGACGGGAGATTGGGTTCGCATCGGAAAAACCAAACGTACTTTTGACAAAGGTTATTTACCCAACTGGACCACCGAATTGTTTCGTGTCACTACCCCCGTCCGTGGTCGTGATCCTCCCGTCTATAAATTGGAAGACATGCACGGTGAAGTTCTCAAAGGAACATTTTACTTGCCTGAGTTACAACGAGTGACCAAAAAAGAAGACACCTTGTACGACATCGAAAGCATTCTCGAACAAAGAACACGCAAAGTAGGTAAACGTCGAGTAGAAGAAGTCAAAGTACGTTGGAAAGGATATCCACCTAGTTTTGATTCTTGGATTGCTGCTTCTCAAGTCGTCGACTATAAAAAGAAAAAGAAGTAACTCAACAACATGCCATTCAACACAGCAGCAACCCAGACTTCAACGACTCCTTCGCAGAGTTCTTCTCTTCAAGAATTACAAAAACAACCGCTTTGGGTGTGGTGCGGAGGACGTGTGCCTAAAAATCAAATCGTCTTTTTCTGCCAAATTTTTGTAGTGTATTGTGTCATCGGAGCAGCTATTGCCAATTTGAGTTTACAACAAGGAGACAAACAATTGTGGACCATTTTACTTAGCAGTTGCATCGGTTATCTTTTACCCAGTCCCTCTTTGTAATTTACGACGGACAACAGCAGCTATAGCAACAACCACGGTAGTTCGACGTACGCCAGTTCACCTTCTTCTTCGTCCAGTCATCACCACAATACCAATTCTCTTTTGGAACCTTTTGAACATCATTCTTCTGTTCACTTGAGTGACTCCTCGGACACCAGAACCACCTTAGAACTATGAATGACCAATTTTATTTAACTTTACCCAGTGACAGTTCCATGGATGTGTTTCCCAACGGCCAAATTACCTCAATCCTTCCAATTGGATCACGACGCTCATTGAGAAGTGGCTTTGGTAGAAATCATTCATCCTACGCAAATCAAGAATGTGTCTGGAAATCAAACCATTTTTGACGTAGCAATCTATAACGAAAAAGTGCAAAAAGAGTTGGACGCTCATGATCCTGAAATTGGGAAAAAAATGAGTTCAAAAACTGACAATACTCCCTACTCGACCTATCGCATGAGAATTCCTGAAGGGTATTATTTTAGTGCTCAACATTTGGTGGAGACGATTGCGGCCGTGTTCGAAGCCCAATTTGGCAAAGCCTTGGAAAAAAAACAAAAATGGGTAGAGATCAAATACCATCCTGTGGCACGCCGTTTCCTCTTGCAATTTTTGAAAGGGCATGAGGGAAAGCCATTCGACGAGAAAGAAGACAAACACTTACACGCGCACGAAAGAAAATTCATGACCATCGGTTTTTCTGCTGGGTTGTTTGATATTTTGGGTGGAAATAAAAAGTATCATGGTGAACGAACAATCCACACCAACACAGATTTCGGAGAGGCTTTTCGCACCCCTATCGAATTGAACGTTGGACTGAATTTAATGTTTGTGTACTCCGATGTGGTGGAGTACAACGTGGTGGGCCACACAGCTGCTCCCTTACTGAGAGTCATTCCTTTCAAAGTGGGTACTGCTGCTGGTGCGTACGAAGAAGGTGGAAACACGTTTCACGTTCACCGTGAATTTGTACATCCTCATTATCTTCCAGTCAGTAAATCGTATTTTGACAGTGTCAACATTAGCATAAAAGGAGATTTGGGACAAGATGTGCCATTCATTGACAAAGGAAAAGTCACGATGAAACTACATTTTCGAAAAAAACAAGTTCTCTAACGAATTGTAACTGACCTAAACAAAAAAATGTATCCAGTGTACCAAGGAGTGACTCGACAACGAGGACATGGTTTAGGAGATATGTTAAAATCAGCATTTCGGACGGTAGCTCCTATTTTGAAACCGATGGTGACTCAAGGATTTCATGCCTTAAAAGATGCTGCTTTGACACAAGGAAAAGAAATTTTGCAAAATGTCCTCATCGACAAACAAAATCCAAAAGAAGCCTTTATGAGAGCAGGCAAAAATGTGTTGATGACCACTGGTAAAGATCTTTTAGGTCTCCAAGAAAATCCTAAATACGCTTCACGCTTCAGACCCTGGCATTACTTCTTCCTCCACTTCACAGCAAGGACAAGGTAGAAAGAGACGACGACGACATCGAAATCCTTTCAAAGTTCATAAAAGAACACACGGCAGTAGTTCCAGAAAGAATAAGAAAAGAAGAAGAACCGTCAGAGAATTAGACGTGTTTGATTATTAACTGTGAAAAAAAAATGATGCACCGAGATTCTTGCGAATGTACCAAGTCAGAACTGGATATGTTTTCTATGCCTCCCACCATGATGACGATGCAAGAATCCCAATGGGTGGAATTTCATCCTGTATCGTCTTTGACGGAATCAGCTCCTATCGAATTTGAAATCAAAGGACAAACAGAAGATTACATCGATCTGAATAACAGTTACTTGTACCTGAAACTTCAAGTACAAAAAAAATGACAACACCCTTCCTGGGGAAGCTGCCCGAGTGGCACCCGTCAATAATTTCATGCATTCCTTGTTCAGCGGAGTAGATTTGTACTTGAATAACAAACTGGTCAGCAGCAGTTTGGATACTTACCCTTACCGTGCTTATTTGGAAAATCTCTTGACGTACGGAAAGGAAGCCAAGAACACTCATCTGGATGCTTCGGTGGTCTGGAAACCTGACACCTCGGAAAAGTTCAACGACACAGAGCTGTCAGTACCGGCGAAGACTTCTGCTAATGATGGTGATCCTATAATTCCAGCAGTCCCTCACAATGTGGGATTTAACGACCGTCGAAAGAAAATCAGACGAAGTTTAGAACTGATGGATCGTTTGCATTTGGACATGTGGTTGCAAGACAAGTATTTGTTGAACGGAGTAGATGTACGCCTGAGACTGAATCGCAGTAGTGCCGCCTTCCATTTGATGGCTCATGCTAACGAGTAGAAAACCAAAATCCAAGATGCCAAACTTTACGTGCGACGTGTAGAAGTCTTACCAAAAGTAGCCAATGACATCAGTCAATCCTTGAGCAGAACCACTGCTAAGTATCCTGTGCGACGAGTGGAAGTGAAAACCTTTACCATAGCCGCTGGACTCCGATCCAAAGTCGAAGATCACATCTTCCAAGGACAGCTCCCCAAACGTTTGCTGATTGCCCTCGTCAGTAATGCAGCCCTCAACGGAGTTCACGATCAGAATCCGTTCGAGTTTAAACACTACAACGTCTCCAAGATAGAAGTCAGTCGAGATGGCAAGACCTTGTGTACCAGACCTTTTGAACCTAACTTTAGCGACGGCCATAAAAATTACTTGCGATCTTACCTGAGCCTGTTTGAAGCCACATGACAGTTAGGTACCAACACCAGCCACGGCATTTCGTACGAGGATTATGCAGGAGGGTATGCCTTGTGGGGATTTGATTTCACTCCTGACCAAGGCAGCGATGAAGGACATTTCCACCCTATAAAATCAGGCCCACTTCGTGTGGAACTTCAGTTTGCAGATCCTCTACCCGACACAGTGAACGTCGTCTTGTATGCAGAATTTGATAATACTCTAGAGATCAACAGTTTGAGAGAAGTGATTCTAGACTATTAGAATAAGAAAAAAAAGATGCAACACGTAGAAGAAGAACCTATGGAAATAGATGAGGAATTTTGTGAGAAGTCACAAACTATCACAAATGATGATGATGACGAAGTCATTCATTCAGAACCTAAAACCGAGTTTACTGGATTTATTTCTCGATGGCCAGAACAAGAAAAACAGTTAGTGTCCTGTTATGCTCAGGAATTGAGTAAAATCATTAACAGTCTAGTCCAAGAACAATGTCATGGATGTCAAATCGATCATCCTAGTCAGATACAACACGACCAATGTATGATGTTGACAGGTGAAGAACAATTGGACAACTATTTGGAAACGGCTTGGTGTCAGAACTCAGACGAAAAAGTGTTGAGACAATGGTATAAAGACTTGGTGAATTCTTCTTTTCCTCCACTTACTCTTCTGGAGATCAGGCGCATCGAAGGGCTCATTCAACAGAGTGCAGAACCTATCCGACGTGAATATTCGTGGAATTACAAGACAGATCAATTCAAGTTTAAAGTCAGGTGTGAATTGGTGACCTATTATTTCCATTGAAGAAAAAAAAAGAAGAAGAAAAAAATGGATCCTAGGGAACTTCATTACTTATTGACTCGCGGTTCCTATACTTCTTCTTGGAATCCTGTGGTGTGTGCTAAAGATGAACTACCTCATCGTAAACCAAAAAACGTTCATGCCTATGTCATCAATACCGACGACAGTGATCTACCAGGAACCCATTGGGTGGCCGTGTACTTTCCCAACACTCACTGTGTGGAATATTTTGATTCTTATGGATTACCTCCTTTGGAAAAAGACATCATCGAGTTTATGAGAAGAAATGCCGTCTCGACTCGATTCAATAATGTGAGACTACAAGGATCCGATTCCATGGTGTGTGGACAATATTGTGTCCATTATCTTCATCAACGCAGTCTTGGATATTCCTTAGAACATTTACTGACTTATTTTGATAGTGACTATGTTAGAAACGATGCTAAAGTTCAACAATGGTTTTGTGAACGTTATGGTTATCTCTTGTCTTTAGCTCACAATCGTAGTGTGCATCAAAATGATGTAGATGTAGAAAGTTTGACATTTACTTTACCTTCCCAACGTTGTCAACCTTGTAAATATGTTCCTGTTTGAAAAAAAATTTATTGTTGAATTGTTAGTTTTTTTATGTTAGAATAGTTATTGTTGAATAAAAACAATGTTATTGTTCTTTGAAAAAAAATGGTGTTGTGTGATTTTTTATTGAATTTTTGAAAAAAAAAATAATTATGTTCTCTCTCTTTCTATCGATCTAAAATTGGGAGGAAAGAAATAGACTACAGCACCAACAGCAACAGCAGCAAAGACAACAACAACAACTTTTGCAGTCCATCAAATAAATTTTTTTTTAAAAAAATGGATTGTATATTTGTGGTGTGTGTTTTGATATACAAAATTTAAAAAGTAAAAAAAATGGTTGTGTGTTTTGATATAAACAAAATTTAAAAAATAAAAAAATGGTTGTGTAGTGTGTGTAAGTTTTGTGTTTGATATATAAAAAAAAATTTAAAAAGTAAAAAAAATGGATAGTGTGGTGTGTGTTTTGATATAAAAAAAATTTAAAAAGTAAAAAAAATAGATAGTGTGGTGTGTGTTTTGATATAAAAAAGATTTAAAAAATAAAAAAATGGATGGTGTATATGTTGGATAGTATGTTGGCGTGATTTCATCCCTTTGTCATACCCTTTCGTCTGATAGCAGGTTTTTGGGGTTTTTAGGCAGCACACAAGGCATTTGGGATAGTGTGTTAGGTTTGGGTTTGGGTTTTGGGTTTATTTGAGTTTGTATATAAAAAAATATAAAATAACAAACAAAAGTTAAATGATTTGTGTGGTGTGTGTAAGTTTTGAATTTGATATATAAATTTTTTTTTAAAAATGGATTGTATATTTGTGGTATGTGTAAGTTTTGTGTTTGATATAAAAAATTAAAATAAAAAAAAAATGGATTGTGTATTTGTGGTGTGTGTTTTGATATAAAAAAATTTTAAAAAAGTAAAAAAAAAAAAAAAATGGTTGTGTGGTGTGTGTAAGTTTGTGTTTGATATAAAAAAAATTTTAAAAAATGGATTGTATATTTGTGGTGTGTGTAAGTTTTGTGTTTGATATAAAAAAAATTTAAAAAGTAAAAAAATGGATAGTGTGGTGTGTGTTTTGATATAAATAAAATTTAAAAAGTAAAAAAAATGGTTGTGTGGTGTGTGTGTTTTGATAAAAAAAAATTTAAAAATAAAAAAAAGGATGGTGTATATGTTGGATAGTATGTTGGCGTGATTTCATCCCTTTGTCATACCCTTTCGTCTGATAGCAGGTTTTTGGGGTTTTTAGGCAGCACACAAGGCATTTGGGATAGTGTGTTAGGTTTGGGTTTGGGTTTTGGGTTTATTTGGGTTTGTATATAAAATAACAAAAAAATTTAAAATGAGTTACGAAATTTTAGTACTATTTTTTAGTCTCAGCCAATTTTTTCCATTTTTTTTCCGGATTATTTTCAGTCTCCGCTAACGTCCGGTACAATTTCGGAATTTTAGTGTTACTTTTAGTCTCAGCCAATTTTTTCCATTTTTTTTCCGGATTATTTTCAGTCTTCGCCAACGTCCGGTATAATTTCGGAATTTTAGTGTTACTTTTAGTCTAGGCCATTATAATCTAATGTTCCGGATTTTTTCTAGTCAACGCTAAAGTCCGTGACGGTTCCCGAAGTTTAATACAACTTTTAGTCACGTCCATTTTAGTGTTATTATGAGTTAGTTCCTTGATAAAAGCTATTTATAACATAGGTACAATATATGCAAATTTACTGACACCTCCAACATGATCTGAGGTATAGGTAATGCTTTATATATAACTCTAGGCTATATAGATATAGCCACTAGGCAGAAGGTCATTTTCCAATGATTGCCTACCCTGTTAAACTTCCCGTACAACCCCGTAGTGCCAACCCAAAATGTTAAAATTCCCGTAAGACCCCGTAGTGTCCCCGCCATGTTAATTTCTCGTACGACCCCATAGTGTCCCCGCCATGTTAAAAATCCCATTGTACCTGTAGAGGCCCCAATGTTAATTTCCCATTGTACCTATACTGCCCCCCGCCATGTTAATTTCTCGTATGACCCCAAGTACCCCACGCCTGTTCATCTTTCTCGTATGACCCCAACTACCCTCTCCATGTTCAATTCCCCTTGTCCCTCAAGTGCCATCTCCATGTCTCCATGTTAAATTCCCCTTGTCCCTATAAACTTTTCCGTGTTTTAACATAGGATGTCCCATTGTCCCCAAGTACCCCCAGGATACTACTAGCAAGGACCATCTGGTACGTGCAAATGTAACTTCAAACAAGACCACATATTCAGGCACATACCGCTACAAAGACAAGCGTTCCCTAATTTGCAAACATATGACTGAGACAGAATCTTTTAGAAGTTTGACAACATGAATTAGCTATACAATCAAGCAGAAGTTAGGATGTCGAGCTAAGAATACAACCTATCTTGTGACACGCAAGATCTGTGCCACTAAATATGCTGGCGAAACCGTTGGTTTCAGAAAGCGAATGAATAATCACAAAAGCCACATTCGCAACAAAATCAACGCGAAAGTCGCAAACCACTACAAATCGACTCGACATTCAGTCTAGTCCCTCGAGATGCTACCGATTGAATCAAACTTGGGGTGGACCGACATAGAATGCACAAGTAAGGAACGATACTGGATACTACAGTTGAAAACTCATTGGGAGTTCGGCCTAGTTGAAAAACTCTAACCTTCCCGTTGCAGTCTTATCAAAATTACAGCCAGTCATCCGTTTTTCACCCGTTCGCAATTTTCGCGATAATATTTACCCAAGTAATTACATTTATTATTTCTATTATTGTATTGTCATCATCATTATTATTATTATTATTATTATTATTATTATTATTATTATTATTATTATTATAGTTCTTGTCCATTATCCCGCTACACAATTCTCTTGACATCTTTCCTTTAGAACCTTCATGCATAACTCTAGAGGGATATAATTTTTTTAGCAAATCTTGTAGATGGTGTTGATTTTTCGTCACTCTGTGTTTCCGTCCTTTGTTCACAACCTGGAATTAGGTCACAACATGTTTGTACTCTATGTGATAGGCACAATAACCAGCTCGATTATAATTGTTACGCAACTTTTTATTCTTATATATCGTTTTGTAAATTCCCCCTAGTGATTCTAACATGTAGGATTCCAGAATGTTTGTTACATTTGTATTTAGTGTTTGTTTTGTATATGTAAGCTGTTTATTACCCCGACAAAGCGCTCGCTTAGATCAGAACGTTGCGAAACTATTGTGAATGTGTGCCGTTATCAATTTGTGTGTCTATATATATATATATATATATATACACGTATATAACGAATGCCTTTACCACCGACTTTGTAGCATCATATTTTGGTGATGTGTTCATGGTTGAGATGGTATAGGAGTTGGTGCTTACAAGCACGGCGATGGGTGCAGTAACTCGCGGATCCGGGTTCGAATTTCCGAAGAGTACGAATTAAAATTCTCTAACCTGTATGAAAATATTATTTATTCGTATTAAATATTCTGTTAATGTTATCAAGCATTTTCCTGTAAAATCCAGGGATATCACTTTTAGTTCTGTTTGGTGTATATTTGTAATTCTCTCTCTCTCTCTCTCTCTCTCTCTCTCTCTATATATATATATATATATATATATATATATATATATATATATATATAATTGTTGAAACATGCTTTATGAGAGTGAAAATGCTGTATATATCACTGCCAGCTATATGACTGCCTGGATTTGAATCGCCATATCTATTTAACAGCTGCAAATGCATGGTGTTAATGTATCTCGCACAGTCTTATATGATGGAGCTATTACTGGTTCAGGTGCAACAGGTTTTTTCTCAAAGTTCAGTATCAGTGTATGATTGTGAAAACTCTATCGTCTTATAGATCAAATGAATCATTTGACTGGTATATCTTTTCTTCCCTTGAGGATATCGCATCATTAATCTTTACAGCCTCAACATTCCCAACATAAAATATTTCGCGCTACCCTTTTATTTCTATATGTAGAGCCTTCCCCCTGGAACATAAGCTATCCAACAAATCCTTTACAAATCTATATCCTTCTCCAAGTTGATTTACACACGCATATCGAGTGACAGTTTGTAGTTTCTAATTCAGTACACTGATTTAATTCTATTGTGACATATCGTTTTCAATACTGGAGACCTCCGAGTCATACATTTTATTTACAGTATTTAAGTAATTCATAGTGCTTAAATATGGAGTCACTTTGCCAACTAAAAATCTCGTGTTGTCCTTGCAAGACAGGACAACCTTCCGCATCCTTGTATTGTAGACTTGATGGTCAAGCGAGCCAATGAAACATTTTTCCTGGCACATGTCCTCGTTAGTAAAAAATATCAATGCTTGTACAAATGTCTTCTAATATTTTGCTCACAACGTATTTATGTGTGCCCCTTTTAGTGTTGTTTTAACAAGTGTCATTACGGTATGCGTATAATTGTTGCATCAATCATACAAACCCCATGATTGGGATACTGTTCAACTCACATGCAAAACCTCCCATATATTTCTTATTGATCTGTGGTATACCAAACTGTTTATTCTTTGGTAGTCACTGGTAGAATATGACATGATATTATTTTTCATGTCCCCATAAAAAGTTTCAGTCTCCACATCTACTCATAGAGAGTCCGTGTCGGTCATGTTTAAAGTGATTCTTTCTTCATAACTTGACTTAATTAAACTTTTTACCTGTGTTAAAGATTTTCACATTAATACCTTTCCTCAAATGGTCAATCAGTTTGCCAAGCACAGCTTTATTTTATGAACCTGAAGAAATCTTTTTCGAAGTTGTGTGGTGTCTTTTGACTTAAAGAAGTATTCAATTCTATGCATTCCTTCAATAAAGCTTTCTGATTGAAAATAATCTTCGTCAATTTAAGGCCCATCTCGAGAAAACAAAGTGAGATTCCTGTACTGCATAACGTATTTTGTTTGGTCCTTCAAGGTACACATTAACTTGGGAACGGTTGCCTTGCTAGCCTTCCCAGTTTTGATGAAATGCTTCTGAATACGTGGGCAGTCATATTTATCTAGGATACATTTTGTCTCTCTTTTTTTCTGGGGGGAAGTGGATAGTCTTTAAGATAATGATCAAGGTGTATTGATATTTCCATAAACATCTTCATTGTCATCTTGAATGCTTATCAAATTTTCAGGGACTCATGCTATATCATTTTCGTTTCTTTGCGTTATGTTCCTCTGAGCTGGGTTTTGATTTTTATTCTAAATGTCAATATTACAGATTGTTGCGCTACTTTGCCCGAGTTTATGCCTTGTTTGATCTGGGATTCAATCTGATTGAAAACTATCCTGATCTTTGTCTTCAAACAAACTTGTAGTTTTTGATAGTCTGTCCCAAAGTTGTCTTCGTCCAAACCTTGATTTCTTTAATCTTTATACTTTGCCGCTTCCTGATGTTATATATGATGTTTTTATACTTAACATTTGTTTATGATTGTAAGTTGTATGGTTATTTGAATATACATATTTAACTTTTGTTCATGCATGTAAGTTGTGACATGTGTCAGGCAGGCCAGTATTTTCATAGGCATTTCGCAATTAGACTTTTGTGACATATGTCAGGCAGGCTAGTATTTTTCCATTAGAATTCTTTATATTCTGATGTGACATAGGTCATGTAAGCATTTGCATTTATATACAGATTTTGGTAATCAAATTCATTCCTGTTCAAGAATTCCGGTTCTAAAGATCAGTCGGTAAGGAATCTATTTTACAGTTGTGTTGTTGAAATCAGATATAATTTGACAGGAACTATTTATTTAACATATTCATTGGAATTACTAAAGTGCTCATTGACGTTTGGATCAATACATGATTTTGCGATTATGTGAACTCATTCAAATACATTCTGGACTACATCTTTGTGGTATATCAGAACATTCAAGGCTATTGGAATTCATTCAGAACATTCAATTATTTTGGACTTGTGATTAGGACACTTAGTATTATTTGGAATTTACCTCACAAATTGTAAGTGTCTTTTAAATTTTCACTTTAATTGTCTGGAAATAAATTGCTTGTTGATTTTACATACATCGTTTGTTTCACTTTCTTTCTGTTACATATTTTTAAGACCTAGAGTCGTAACACTGATACGCACTATCATTTGTTGTTGTTTATTTTTCCGCTCTTGCTTTAAAAAATGTTTCAACTGCATTTTTTGTTTTTGTTTTATCATTTCTGTATAACTCTTTGAGGCTATTATATTTTGTCTTTTTCTGTGCTAACAATTTTGCTGCTCCTGTAAAGCTTTTTGCTTATAAGTTTCAATTTAAGCAAATAAATTTTGCTACTTTTTAATCAATCCCTTCTTTCTCAACCTTCAAGTGTTTTGGGCCCACCTATCTCGATGTCAAATCTTTGGAGTAATCTGTGGGGCTTTTCACAATTCCAGAACTGTTTCGATTAGATTTCTCACGATGGTAAATGTTTACCTTAGTTGTTTAACTTATGGTTTGAAAAACGGAACATCCTTGATCCTTCCATATATTGACCTTGTTGTGAATTCTGGAGTGCTGAAATTTTACCGTACATCCTTGACGTTAGGCGCTGGCTTTTCTGTCAATTCTGGTGTGATAACAGAAGGTGTATTATAACTACTATGCGCATTGTGCATTGGTTATTAACATTGGTTTGTTTCAAAGTTGATTTTATTCACTTTACTGTGTTACGTAATTATGTATCATTTTGTGTTTAAATAATGGTATAGTTTTATGATCTCTGCATAATAGTCGAACATCTGTCGTCTTCCAGAAAGTACATATACGGTATTTCAATGTGACTCGTACATTGGCCTTGGGAAATATTGTCGGTTAAACATGAATCATGTCACGTGACCTAGCGCATGAGAATTTGTTGAACTTTTGACCTAGATTCTATACTCAATTAGAAGTCGATACTTTGTTGACTGGTAATAGCGTCAGTGCACAGGTATTTTAGCGGTGTCACGAATAACCAAGTTTCTGATTGGTTCGGAGAAGGTTGTTTTCTAGAAGGATTAAATTGTTTTTTAAGTCGCAATACAGTTTAAATTGGTTTTCCTTATTCTGTTCTGCGCAGTCAGAAGATATATAATAAGATGTATTGCTGTGGTTGGTATTCTAGCATAATTTGTCAGCCTGAGAGGTCATAAACGAGATTGGTTCATTTTGTGTGGATATTCTGCTTCAGTGATATTATTATTATTATACAGTACATTTAAGATTTAGTACTGTTACTTCAACTTTAAGAATTATTCAGCTCCGTGGAATTATCGGAAACATTTCTAGAACTTGTGTGATATTCCATATTCACAAGGACTATTTGGAATTGATAACACTTGGATATAACCGATTCTTGTTAGTACATCAGTACAGTGAAGGTTTCATTCGGAACCTACTTCATTCGGAATATTTGGATTAACTTCCGGATCAGTGAACTTTAGAACAATTTAGGACTTTTAAGGATATTCTATACTGTAAGTTATTTTTAATTCTTTCACTTTGATTGTTTGTTGAAATATTTTAATATTTTAGGAAATTAAGTATTTGTATTTTAAATCTTGAAAGCTTGTTTAAGTCTATTCTTTTCTTACATTACCCCTAGTCGTAACAACTGACATTGAATTTTCAATATTGTAATCGTGAGATGAGAAGCATGTACCACGCGAAGACGCACGTGGAAGCAAATCATAAAGATAAGATGATTGAGATTTAAACCTGCAGTAGGAACATGAATGACGTGAAAGAGAATATAAAATAGATTTAGAGAAAGCAATAAACTTTTTGACAGAAACACATTTATAATAAAAATATGAAAACATTTAGCAAAGTTTTAATATTTTGCGGCATGTTGGTTTTGTATCTTGCCTTGTTTGTAATTTAACCTTTATTTGTCTGATATCTTTCAATAAATCTTTAAATCTGTTTTAGATTACTAGTATCTGAATTAATTTCACTTTCTCTTTGAAGACAATTGGAAAGTATATTTAGATATTTTAGGTGTGTTTTAAAGGTTCGTTGTAAATAATATTGTTTAGATTGTTATGTATTTAAGTTAGTCTTAGAACTTAGTTGAGAGGTTTATTTTAGCTATATTTATTTTGACCTTTGTATGCGTTTGAGTTAATATCAATAGATCTTTAAAAAGAATATATCATAATCTATTGACTTTTACATATAACTTGTTAACTTAAATAAATGTCTTAAAAGATAAGTTTTAATTTAATTCAGTTCAAGTTGTTTGAACTAATAAACAGCTGAAACCTTTGCACAACAAGTCTGAAATTTTGCGATAAATATAAAATAAGTTTTTGGTCGGGTCTCGTGCATCCTAAATAGAAAACAAGGAGATATTTGTACGTGATATTTCCGAGCTGCAGATGGACTGATGTGCTGGTATAAGGTCACGATCTCGGAAACATATCCTCCAGAATGAAGTGTCTTTGACTCCCAGACATCGTCCAATCTTTTGTAGAGTCTCTCTGGACCTTCCATTGCATAATCTTACAAAAAAGACCGCTTTGTCAGAAATATGATACCGACTTAGCAGAGCCAAAACAGAAGCACATAGTATTTTATGTATTTTTTCCGTATCTGTATCTTCCAATACAATCTAACTAAATAAAGAAAATTGTTGATAATTGAATGGCAGGGCGTTATTTTATATGTCAGAATGTTTATTAAGTATAAAATGTGATGCCTTCTGTAATAAAATTAGTTATGTGTGTTCCCCTTGAACGAGTTGTGTCTATTTGCTTAAACACCCCGACATCGAGAACAACTTTAACACGATCGGATCGTCATCATAATTGTCATCACCCCCACAACAACAACTACCACCACCACAATCATTACCATCATCATCATCATCAGTAGCAGCAGCAACAGTATCTATAATATGAATTTTCGATGTAGATGTAATTCTCATAATTTAAATGTTTGTGCTTGTGTCTAATTCCCCTATCGTGATTTCTTTCCTGCTGCTCTAAAGAAGAGGGATTAAAAATGCGAATAATAAATGGAATATGTTTTCAAGTGTATATATTAATAATCAGACAAATGAAAGTTTCATTGTAAAATACAAAAATTTACCAACATAAAGCTTTTCCTTTAAAAATAGGTACAAGACAAATACGCAGATGTGCTGGATATCCCTGAAAACTAGAGGATAAAGGGAAAATCAGAGCAAAATCTGAAATTATGCCTCTGCCTTTCCTGTACACAAAAGTTTCAATTATGTAAATCCGATTGCTTCCACTGAAAAAGGCGTGGGTTTGCTAGAGGAGGTGGGTGTGTTGGTACCTAGTGGTAACGCAATTAGAACTTAGGAAAGTGCTTTTACTACCTTTTCACATCAGAATCCTAGTTTATGGTTGCATCTTTAGTTGTTATTCTTCCTGCTGCTATTATCATTATATAAGTAGCAGCACCAACATCGGGTGTAGTAGTATCTCTTAGTATTTATTATTATTAGTGTTGCTGCTCTTGCAGTAGTTGTTGTTGCTGCTGGTGATGATGATGATGATGTCCTGAATTGCTTTATATTACAATATGTTCATAGAGAAGTAGGTGATGAGAATAATTCCCAAAGTTCATGTAAGAGGTAACGAAAGCAAACTGTAATGTTATGCTATTCAAAACAAAATCCAATGTTTATATTAATTGCTTGATTTTAATCACCATCATCATCATCATCATCATTCTTTTCATTCTCATTGTCATCTTCACAATCACTGGAGAATCTGAATGAGACGAAAAAGAAGAAGAAAAAAAAAAACATAATAATGATGATGATGATGATGATACATTTTCTTTTCTTTCTTTTTCTTGTTTTCCATCCATTAAGAATCGATATAAGTTTCTATACTAAATTTTAAATTGCTAGAAACACTATTCATTTATTGATTTTGAAATAAAAAGAGAATAAATCACAAGTTATGACACTGATCACAATATGCGACACTTGTGGGGTTTTTTTTCTTTCTTTTGGGGTATGCTTTTGTGGTATAAAAATATGTAAGTGTTATGAACGAAAATCTGCATGAAACAAAAGACATAACTAAGCATTTTTGTTTTACAAGTCTTAAGTGTGTTCTTGGGCATTTGATTCAACAGGCGGAATAAAGGTATAGGTGTTATTTGACGCTATGAACGGATTATAGAAAAATCCAATGCCATAGAGCAATATTTTATACCCAGATGTGTGTCCAAAATAAAATCCGTAGATTCATTTTAAGACCATGACACATAGTCTCTTTTGACAACGTTTACAACTGGCTTATCAAACCCATTTGTTCATGCACACTTCATAGCTACAAAACACAGTTAAACAACTTTAAAGTTTCAAAAAGCAAATATTATTTCATTCTACTGGAATCTCGATATTTAATAAGGACCAATGTTAAATAGTTATAATTGGCAACAGTATTTAATAAGTGCGTCACAGCTTTTCAACATTAAATTGAAGAGATGAATCGTAGTTACATTACTTCTCCTCTTATTCACTTCTTATATATAACATGAAGATTGACAAGAATCGAATCGTGATATCAAATGGCAGGAAATAATCAATTGTACTATTTGTGGCCAAACAGATCTATGAGAACCCGGATTGCTGCCGTAATATTTGTTCCAGATCCTGGAAATCATTTTTTAAAAATTTGCCATTGAAAACAAAAAGAAAAAAAAATATGAACATCAGGAGTCTGGAGTCTTAAACATTCGTAATCAGCACGCTCTATCCCTATAATAAGCATTATCATTTAGATATGGTGAAATTATTCCCATTTACGATGGAAGCAGGCGCTCCGCATCATATTTTCTGTTTATGATAATGTTGCATATTATCTTTTGAGTTAAATTTCCAACTTTTCATTTTCACATATCTCTCCTCTTTTCTCTTCTTAACTTATCTTGTGTGTATGGTGTGCGAGAGAGAGAGAGAGAGAGAGAGAGAGAGAGAGAGAGAGAGAGAGAGATTTTCTTATTTGTTTTGGGACGAGCAAACATTTACATAAAATTCCCATAAGATATATTAGATCAAATTATGAATAATCTAGCATGATAACGTTTCCTTCATGAATGGATATATGTATGTTTGAAGTGATAGATTGGAGAATTAGAGATACAACAACTCAGTTGTTTAAAATATATACACCTAGATTTAACTTGATCGTTTAACAAATACATTTTCCCTTATTGAAAAATGCTTATGAAAAGACAGAACACAGAATGCTTGATATACTCTGCAATTAAACATAAAATAGCCTATTTATAAAGCTCATATAACGTTAGAAAATCAGTTTAATAAAAAAATTTCCTATGCCCATTATAGCATTTCTCCTTATAATGGTAAATTTAATATTCCATGTTTTAAAACTTTCAAGAGTAAAGTTCTTCAATATAAGCACGTGAAGTAGTTTCTAAATTATCTCTATTTATTACATGATCAAAAGCATATTTTAAAACGGTATATCTATATTTTAGCATTGATTTTAAATACATCATTGCATTCCATTCATACACAGGAGCATTAAAACAAGAACAAACTCCATATATATTTCTTGTTTCACGTAGTTTCTATGTGTCATTTAATATGAATGTAAAATGGTATGCTAGTTTTTTGCAGTGGTAAACAATTTTGGCAGAATGTTTGTGAAAGACATCACCCTATCCTTCAAAAGCCATGATAGTTTAAGGTTAAAAGACTATAATATTCCTATTCATAGATCTGTAGTTACCTGGATCGGTAAGAACAAACAGGATTGAGCAAGGCATAGAGACTTACAACTTGAGAAAGATGAGGTCTGGGGCAGGTAAGGCTCAAGATACTGGTACTGACGCCGTACAGTTTCGGGTGTATGGAAGTAAGTTTAATATACTAGTTGACCTCTAGATACTACCATATCGCAATCCATTCTACCATTGCGTTCTTCCACAGTATCTAAGATTTAAATAACACTTCCAAAAGCACCTGAAGTGGTAGGAGGTGGAAACCAGTATTGCAAACCGGAAAACGTATGTTTGCAGTACGATGCAATTGGTTCCGAAACGATTGCAGATTCGGTTAACAAATAATACAAAAATGGAGTTGCTATCGTCCTCTTGCAGATAAAATGAAATTAAAAGCTGTATATACTTTGAAACATAACAGAAGAAACCAACCTTTAACGCGTTTCTAGTTCATGAAAAAGTGATAGTATCATATGTACACGTTGACTTCAATGATGGAGGCGATGCGCACCCTTGTTTATATGGCATGCTCACGTGTCCTTAATGTAATATGTTTATGTTGTCAAGCAAACGTTACTTGTCATCATAAGCGTTCAATACTACTTTATTCATTGTGATGCTATGCAGCTCATGATTCTATAGTCATATAAAAATTTTCTCTTGATAAGGTTTCTTTAGACTTAATAAAATATTTAGTTCATGTCGAATTTTAAATAATTTATGATCACACATTTCTTGCATATTCTTTTCTCTTTGTAATACGTCTCGAATAAATACAGTTTTGACGTGACTCACATCACTCTCTAAATGGAACGCCATTTAACCCATCCTCGAAAATTCCAAGAACATTTTTATTCATTTGTGGGATACCAAATATGTTGTGCTTTGGATAGTCACTAGTGTCGTTAAATGTGATGTTCTCTTTCATGTCACGGTATTGGTTCTCAGTTTCGACATTAATGAATACAGAACCCTTATCAGTCACGAGAAGTCTTATTCTTTTCCCTTATTAGTTTTTTAACTTTTTGAAAATAGAATTGGCACATCAAGCTTTTGGGTAGCTCTAACAATAAAAACAAACATTAAATTAGCTTGTTTAATTTAATATTCTTGATTTTTAATCTGACTACCACAAATTTATCGTCAATAATTGTTTTCCCTGCAAATGATATTTATTATATTTTTATATTTTTACATTTGAAAACAAAACAAACAAAAACAATCACATGTATGGTTTTTAACTCGTCTTGCTCTCAAATTCTCCCTCTGTTTACCAAATGCTCTGTTATATATCACTTTGTTCAAGCCTTTCTCGAAATTGTGGGTAGCATATTGTCTTAGTTAAGTATTGAGCTGTATGCAAGGTTTTAACCACTGTTACTGTTAAATGTTTATTTACTTTGTTTAAACGTAAAGGTGTACGTTTCTTTAGTGAACGGCATACTTGCTTTCATTTATGAATGTGCATAGCAACTTTGATAAGTCCATTTTGTACCCTTGCAATAATTTATCAATTGCTTTTGCGAAGAATATAGCTAAACTTCCATTGGAATTAATTCATCTGGAGCAAGGGTGTAGTCAGTATTATATATCATGGTATCTACCAGCTTCTTTACCCTAACCCACCCTATTTAAATGTATCTTAATGTCAATACTTAGTCACTAAATCTTAACCGTTTCAAAATACAAGCAATACCCTGCCACTTAACTCTATCCCATCTCCCAAATATCAATGCCATTATTTCGTCGATATTCGGGTGAAGAGGATAATGATTACATGCCCAGCATACCCGGCGAACTCGGGAAAGAAACTGTATAGACCATACCAGGCCATCTCAGAAAAATAGACCACAGAACATATAGAGCCACACAAAATACACGACCACTTGGTTGCATTAGGAAAATACAACCAACTGTGATAAAATACCATTTATTCGCACGCCAATAAATTTATCTAAGCGAAAACGATATATATCTTTCTCTCTCTCTCTCTCTCTCTCTCTCTCTCTCTCTCTCTCTCTCTCTCTCTCTCTATATATATATATATATATATGCATGCATGCATCCATGTATGTATGTATGTATGTATGTATGGTATGTATGTATGTATGTATGTATGTATGTATGTATACAAACACCACAGCAGATCATTCAAAAGTGATGCGCAAACGTGATTTCTTCACATTGAAGTGCACCAGAATTATAGCTCCAACATTATTGGATTAAATGTGACCCCTGCGGCATAGGGTAGTCGCTTTAAACAGAAGTTAGCAAATCAACGCTACATTGTATTGAATCATACCTACCCGACACTGATGAGTATAATATTTATCATCTGATTCATAACAATTAAAATTTATTTCGTCCCTTTAAGTACGATTCCAATTGAGATCTACTCATCAATGGAACGGGGTGGGAAAAGTCAGAGGAAACTACCACTGAAAAGTACATGGATGCCATTTCTTAGTACATATTCCTTCTGCTTGTGGCGATTCTAAATGTAAATACGCGCATCGAATTTCATGACTGTATACACAAAAGTGTATGCGATTACTATGATCTACTTTTTCCGATAGTTGGTTTGGTTTAAACATAGTTTTATTGCAAACTATGCAATTTTGATCGGCTGAAAAGTTCTCGCAACTTATTATCACCTTTTCAATACAAAACATTTAAGTTCGCTGGCACATGTACAGCATCAATTTAAACAAATCAATATTATAATGGCGATACTGAAGTGGGATACTAGGATAAAAAGAAAGAGAAATAAGGTAGAAAAGAAAAGAATGTAGATCATATGTCATGGATACAGGAAAACCTCCAAACATTGATGGGATCGAACCGTTTAATAGGGTTAATACATTTTTTGTATTGCAGAACGTATAATGTGATTTTACTCTTTAGTTAGTACGGTATTTCCTCTTAATAATAAATCTAAATTTAGATTCAGTTGGCATAGTTCAGTTAGCAATGTACATCTTTTATTAAAATATGTCACAAATAAACAATATTCATTAGTTTCTGCACCTTCTGAACATGCTCAGACGGGAATGTCGCTTGAGCCTATTCTATAGAGATTCGGTCGTAGGGAGCTGCAATTATTTCTCAGCTTGTCGTGTATAATTGATAATTTTCTATCACCATGCCAAAAGTTGTTTAATTCCCCTGACGACGTGATCTGACGTTTATTCTCTGAAAGATAATTTACACAAATTGACATGGATGGTATAAATGAGTTTCTATAAGGAGCATGTCTGCATGAGACTGAAGCAATGACACACCTATTACGCAGTTGATATCGGCTTATCTAATTTCCATAAATGTCAATAAATTGGTGTAAATATAGTGGCGCATCACCTTTTATAATCCTATGGAAAGTTGATAGTTTTTACTGGTTCTCTTTTCACTATAGAGAAAAAATCTGTTTCAAAATATAAACATAATATTCTCGCAGATCAAGAAGAACCCAATGATAATGCGGAAAGCTTCAAGTCGTTCACTTTAATCGAATTCTGCTCGCTATATCCCTCTCTGACTACACTGGCATATTCCAATAAGAGTCTTATGTAAGTTCAAGTACAATTTTGAAAAAGTTGTTTTGGACTATTTAAACTGTAATGCTCTTAACGATGATATTTTTTTTCTATTTGGCTATGTCTTCACACTGTTCGATCCCGCTAACATCTTTTTGAATCGTCAAACCAAAGGGTATATAATAATTAGCAAAGTGTAAGCTTTGCCATCTAAAATAGTTCAGGTGTTTGTATATATGAACCTTTCAAGAACGATATTACTTCCGTTTTAGTAGTATTCAATATTATAAACCACTGTTTTGACAGATGATTTAGTTTTTCCAAATCATGGTTAACCCCTTATTCAATGTCAGCTTTGTAAGGCAATGAATAATATAATGATGAGTCATCCGCAAAAAGTCGAGTAAAATAATTCATTGATTCAGTAATATTATTTACATAACCTAAGAATAATAATAAAGGGCCTAATACTGAACCTTGGGCTACTGCTGCATGTATTTCTCTAACAGTAGTTGACGAATTTTGAATAATAACTTTTGCTCAAGATCAAAAAGATAACTTTTAAACCAGACAAGTAGATCATTATTTATTCCATGTTCCCCAAATTTGAGAACAATTACTTAATTCCACACTCTGTCAAATGCCTTTGATATTCACAGCATACCATACAACTATCTTCCGTTCTTTCTCTTGCTAGATGTAGAGTACGGCAAATATCCGTCAATTTTTTAACTGAAGATTTTCGAAATAGATATTTTATTAACGTGAAAAAAGTTATCAACATAGTTATTATATACACTTCTTTAAAAACCGATTTCCAATGCAGCGTATGAGTGGAAATAAGTTGGATACCAGATTTGCATCACCTGGTACAACATTAATTAATTTCTGTGAACTAGGAAAGTCTACTCCTCTTGAGATCAATTGCACAAGTAGCAAAGGACTCTAATCAAAAACTGAGAAACAGGATTCAACATCTTATATCTAATGGCCATATTGATATTTGGATTATTTATAGCATCCAAGACGTCCTGTGGATTTAGTAGCCTGAGGAGTTATACAATTTTGGCAACCAGTGGCCTCGCTTTTTCTTATAAAAGTTTTGAGACCACTGGCCTCGGGTTTCTTAGTAAAACTTTGGTGACTGGTGACCCAGGTTTCTTAGTAAATGGTGGCGATCAGTGGCCTCGTTTTTATTTTAGTAAAATTGTGGCAACCAGTGGTCTCGCTTTTTAGCAAACATTTTGATACTAGTTGCCAACGGATTTTTAGTACAATTTTCACTACCTGTTGCTTTATCTTCTTTGAGTAAAATTTTAGGGCCCAAAATTGCCCAAAAGTTCATACATATTACGTAAACGTATTTTGTAAAAATGGATGAAAAGTGATTTTTTAAAACTTTTTTTTAAATATAAATCTAACAAATAGTGAGAAGAATACTCTAAGAGTCTAAAAATAGCTCATAAATGTAACAAAGAGTCTAAAAATAGCTCATAAATGTAACAATTTTAATACAAATCCATTTTTCACAAATGTATTTATGATGAAAGTTTTGAAGATGACTTAAAAATTCAAAAAATTGGGTAAAAAAAAAATTCAAAACAAAAAACTCAGGTAGCTGGTCCCGGACGAAGTCTTTACATGCTACTAACTTACATGGTTTATAATATTACTTCATACTTGTAAAGGGTAGTTTTTTAATGACTTTACACATTTGGTCGCAGGATATTTTAAAATAGAGTGCTAAGCTATAGAATTACATCAGAGCGTTCATTTACCTACTGTATTCCTCAGTCGCCATAGGTATGATCAAAATTAATTTAAGCTCAAAGGAATGAGTAATCATTTATTATCTAAACTACAAGCACAGTAACCAAAGAGTTTATTGATCTAATGTCATGAATGAATAATACATGGCCTCAAATCCTTGGTTGTTCATGAAAGACTTTCCATATAATTCACCAGTTTCAGAGCTACTACATGTTGACTAAAGTTGCCACCTAGAAAGTACATACTTGATGTATGATAATAAGGATCTGTTAGTACATGAAATACATTATATCCATATATTACGTTAATCAGCTTAGTATTTTGAATGCATTTGGGTTCTGTATTGTTATTGTTTGTTCAAACTTCTCTTTCTGTAATGTATCTATATGTGTGTATATAAGAAGTGTTTCGTGACAAAAGGAATCTGACATATATGCAACAATGTGCCAATTTAACACGTGAAAGCTGTGACACTGTTAAAAATAGAAAGTATTACATCATAAAATTAGGAAATTATTGAATAAAATCCTATATCTTTCTCTCTCTCTCTCTCTCTCAATATATATATATATATATATATATATATATATATATATATATATATATATATACATATGCATGCATGCATCCATGTATGTATGTATGTATGTATGTATGTATGTATGTATGCATGTATGTATGTATGTATGTATGTATGTATGTATGTATGTATGTATGTATGTATGTATGTATGTAAAACACCACAGCAGATCATTCAAAAGGGATGCGCAAACGAGATTTCTTCACATTGAAGTGCACCAGAATTATAGCTCCAACATTATTGGATTAAATGTGACCCCTGCGGCATAGGGTAGTCGCTTTAAACAGAAGTTAGCAAATCAACGCTACATTGTATTGAATCATACCTACCCGACACTGATGAGTATAATATTTATCATCTGATTCATAACAATTAAAATTTATTTCGTTTCTTTAAGTACGGGTCCATTTGAGATCTACTCATCAATGGAACGGGGTGGGAAAAGTCAGAGGAAACTCCCACTAAAAAGTACATGGATGCCATTTCTAAGTACATATTCCTTCTGCTTGTGGCGATTCTAAATGTAAGTACACGCATCGAATTTCATGACTGTATACACAAAAGTGTATGCGATTACTATGATCTACTTTTTCCGATAGTTGGTTTGGTTTAAACATAGTTTTATTGCAAACTATGCAATTTTGATCGGCTGAAAAGTTCTCGCAACTTATTATCACCTTTTCAATACAAAACATTTAAGTTCGCTGGCACATGTACAGCATCAATTTAAATAAATAAATATTATAATTGTGATACTGAAATGGGATACTAGGATAAAAAGAAAGAGAAATAAGATAGAAAAGAAAAGAATGTAGATCATATGTCATGGATACAGGAAAACCTCCAAACATTGATGGGATCGAACCGTTTAATAGGGTTAATACATTTTTTGTATTGCAGAACGTATAATGTGATTTTACTCTTTAGTTAGTACGGTATTTCCTCTTAATAATAAATCTAAATTTAGATTCAGTTGGCATAGTTCAATTAGCAACGTACATCTTTTATTAAAATATGTCACAAATAAACAATATTCATTAGTTTCTGCACCTTCTGAACATGCTCAGACGGGAATGTCGCTTGAGCCTATTCTATAGAGATTCGGTCGTAGGGAGCTGCAATTATTTCTCAGCTTGTCGTGTATAATTGATAATTTTCTATCACCATGCCAAAAGTTGTTTAATTCCCCTAACGACGTGATCTGACGTGTATTCTCTGAAAGATAATTTACACAAATTGACATGGATGGTATAAATGAGTTTCTATAAGGAGCATGTCTGCATGAGACTGAAGCAATGACACACCTATTACGCAGTGGATATCAGCTTATCTGATTTACATAAATGTCAATAAATTGGTGTAAATATAGTGGCGCATCACCTTTTATAATCCTATGGAAAGTTAATAGTTTTTACTGGTTCTCTTTTCACTATAGAGAAAAAATCTGTTTCAAAATATAAACTTAATTTTCTCGCAGATCAAGAAGAACCAATGATAATGCGGACAGCTACAAGTCGTACATTTTAGTCGAATTCTCCTCGCTATATCCGTCCCTGACTACACTGGCATATTACAATAAGGGTCTTATGTAAGTTTAAGTACAATTTTGAAAAAGTTGTTTTGGACTATTTAAACTGTAATGCTCTTAACGATGATATTTTTTATTTTTTTATTTTCTATTAGGCTATGTTCGATCCCGCTAACATCTTTTTGAATCGTCAAACCAAAGGGTATATAATAATTAGCAAAGTGTAAGCTTTGCCATCTAAAATAGTTCAGGTGTTTGTATATATGAACCTTTCAAGAACAATATTACTTCCGTTTTAGTAGTATTCAATATTATAAACCACTGTTTTGACCGATGATTTAGTTTTTCCAAATCATGGTTAACCCCTTATTCAATGTCAGCTTTGTAAGGACAATTAATAATATAATGATGAGTCATCCGCAAAAAGTCGGGTAAGAGAATTCATTGATTCAGCAATATTATTTACATAACCTAAGAATAATAATAAAGGGCCTAATACTGAACCTTGGGCTACTGCTGCATGTATTTCTCTAACAGTAGTTGACGAATTTTGAATAATAACTTTTGCTCAAGATCAAAAAGATAACTTTTAAACCAGACAAGTAGATCATTATTTATTCCATGTTCCCCAAATTTGAGAACAATTACTTAATTCCACACTCTGTCAAATGCCTTTGATAGGTCACTGCATACCATACAACTATAATCCTTTCTTTCTCTTGCTAGATGTAGAGTACGGAAAATCTCCGTCAATTTTTTAACTGAAGATTTTAGAAATAGATATTTTATTAACGTGAAAGAAGTTATCAACATAGTTATTATATACACTCCTTGAAAAATCGATTTCCAATGCAGCGTATGAGTGGAAATAAGTTGGATACCAGATTTGCATCACCTGGTACAACATTAATTAATTTCTGTGAACTAGGAAAGTTTACTCCTCTTGAGATCAATTGCACAAGTAGCAAAGGACTCTAATCAAAAACTGAGAAACAGGATTCAACATCTTATATCTAATGGCCATATTGATATTTGGATTATTTATAGCATCCAGGACGTCCTGTGGATTTAGTAGACTGAGGAGTTATACAATTTTGGCAACCAGTGGCCTCGCTTTTTCTTATAAAAGTTTTGAGACCACTGGCCTCGGGTTTCTTAGTAAAACTTTGGTGACTGGTGGCCCAGGTTTCTTAGTAAATTGTGGCGATCAGTGGCCTCGTTTTTATTTTAGTAAAATTGTGGCAACCAGTGGTCTCGCTTTTTAGCAAACATTTTGATACTAGTTGCCAACGGATTTTTAGTACAATTTTCACTACCTGTTGCTTTATCTTCTTTGAGTAAAATTTTAGGGCCCAAAATTGCCCAAAAGTTCATACATATTACGTAAACGTATTTTGTAAAAATGAATGAAAAGTGATTTTAAAAACTTTTTAAAAATATAAATCTAACAAATAGTGAGAAGAATAATCTAAGAGTCTAAAAATAGCTCATAAATGTAACAAAGAGTCTCAAAATAGCTCATAAAAATATATTTAACAACTTTAATACAAATCCATTTTTCACAAATGTATTTATGATGAAAGTTTTGAAGATGACTTAAAAATTAAAAAAATTGGGTAAAAAAAAAAAAAAATCAGGTAGCTGGTCCCGGACGAAGGCTTTACATACTACTAACTACCACGGTTTATAATATTACTTCATACTTTTAAAGGCAAGTTTTTTAATGGCTTTACCCATTTTGTCGCAGGGTATTTTAAAATGGAGTGCTAAGCTTTAGAATTGCATCAGAGCTTTCGTTTACTCACAGCATTCCTCAGTCGCCATATGTATGATCAAAATTAATATAAGTTCAAAGGAATGAGTAGTCTTTTTTTATCTAAACTACAAGCACAGTAACCAAGGAGTTATTTGATCTAATGTCATGAAGGGAATAATACATGGCCTAAAATCCTTGGTTGTTCATGAAAGACTTTCCATATAATTCACCAGTTTAAGAGCTACTACATTTTGACTAACGTTGCAACCTAGAAAGTACATACTTGATGCATGATAATAAGGATCTGTTAGTACATGAA
This sequence comes from Margaritifera margaritifera, assembly GCA_029931535.1. NCBI lineage: Eukaryota > Metazoa > Mollusca > Bivalvia > Unionida > Margaritiferidae > Margaritifera > Margaritifera margaritifera. The sequence continues at coordinate 1,127,225 of JAQPZY010001520.1, forward strand.
ATACATTATATCACGTTAATCAGTTTAGTATTTTTTGAATGCATTTGGGTTCTGTATCGTTATTGTTTGTTCAAACTTCTCTTTCTGTAATGTCTCTATATGTGTATATACACCGCAGGTCAAGAAGTGTTTCGTGACAAAAGGAACCTGACATATATGCAACATTAACACATGAAAGCTGTGACACTGTTAAAAATAGAAAGTATTACATCATAAAATTAGGAAATTATTGGATAAAATACTTTCGCATATTCAACCAGTCTTGTTACTTTTAATTTTTGCACGACGTTCACTATTATGAAGTGCCTAAATGCGTGTGACTCAACATACTTTCTGTAATAAATGTTGCTGTGATACTTATAACCACGTTGTTTAATCTTCTGCGTACCTTAAACAGTTAGAATGTGATCAATAATCTTCGAGTGTAGTGTAAATAACACTGGTCTTTATTTGCTCTTGGTTGATAAAATACCAATTATGTGAAATGTACTTTGAACTAGCAGCAACAGTTATGCTAACATCAAACATGCTGCTTATAGTTTCAAAGCAACAGGAGAGAGAGAGAGAGAGAGAGAGAGAGAGAGAGAGAGAGAGAGAGAGAGAAAGTGAGAGAGAGAGAGAGAGAAAGTGAGAGAGAGATTTTCCTATCCGATAAGTGTTTGTTTCTTTTGGTCAAGCACACAAAAGTTATTACCAAATATGTGTTATATGTCCAAATGAAACTTACAACATGACAAAATAGAGAACAATGCAGTTAAGCAATATATGTGAATAAGCAGTATCAGTCAACATTTTCATATATATAGTGAAATCAATGCTTGACGTAAAAATAAAATAATTACAAGAATTCTCATCAATAATTGTGGGATATATTTTCATGTAAAAATATTATCTCATAAACTCCTTTCCCGTACATTATGACTGTTATCTAATATGACATTAAATACTGCTGTAATGAGTTCTTGGAAAAGATTGCATATGACTGAATTTTAACATCCCCACAGTTGTTGTTGTATAGAGTTTGATAAACATAAGATATACATCGTTCTGTGTCATGTTAAGATAGTATATCAAACGTTCTAACCACAATGCACAATCTCATATCTCCAGGTGTCTGACCGAATGTAAACGGTATTTGCTAAATTGAAGACCTTGACATCTACCAGTGTCACAAAGGTATTGATTTTTTTTTCAAATTACGCCGGTTATAACTATGTTTGTGCAAATTACCGTAAATATCAAGCCTTCTGTACATTAAGGTTCAAGATAAAATGTCATTAGTTTATGAGGCAGTTTTAGTCTGATGTGACAAGGCTATTTGAAATTAATCATAATTTCGAAATGTGAATAGGTACATTAAGAGCATTTTTACAAATGTATTGTATTCATGCAATAATTAGTCTAAATGTTTGAGTTATCTCTCTTTGTCTCTCCATCTGTATATTGAAAACAGGCGTGTGCTAATATTGGATGCAGACATGATACAATGAACATATTGTCCCTTCACAATCGGATACGATAGTCATTTGCTCGCATTTATTAATCAGTATTATGGTTTTAATCAAAATACCAAGTCATTATATAATGAGCACAATCATTGTAGACTGTCTTGCAGTGCCTTATTGTATTATAAGTTAATCGACATTGAGCTATGACAAATTACCGGTCTTTATCGTTAGTGAATAATGTTAACTTGACCTTAAATTTTACAAAAGTTTCATCAATTGCATTAATTTTAAAAGGCGATTTGTAACAAAATGAATTGCGCGCAAAAATGACTATGTTTGTTATGGGTGTTAAATTTTATTAAGTTTATTTCTGTTGGTATGGTATTTCTTGAGTCTTTATATATATGTTCATTGTGACAGGTATACATGTTGGTTGGTTGGTTTGTGGGTTTAACGCCATTTTTCAGCACACGATAGGCTATTTATGGCGGCCAATATATTTATATATATTGGTGGAGGAAGAATCCGGGAAGAACCACTTACCCACGGGAAGCTACTGTCAAGCTTTTGTACATACCCACGTTGGCCGAGCTGAGACTCGAACTCATGCGGACAGAGGTGAGATGTCAGTGAGCTCTTAGACCACTAGGCCACCCGGGCCCCCCAGGTGTAAGTGTAAATGTATAATTGAATAATGGATTTATATTACATAAGTGATAATTCAGAGCTCAAATGTCAACACCTTCAGTTTACATAAACACGTAAAAATATAAATTGACTACTAAATTGAATAATGGGTGTTGTAGGTGATGTTTAATTATAACATTATTCTTTGACAGCAAGAATGAGAAATGAATCTTAGGTTAAGTCATTGCCATGTCGCAGTGCAATAATGACGAGAGCAGCTGATATGTTTGATTATGAACGACTATGTATAAACGACACATGGGTCCGATAGCGGAGGGCTAATTAGACAGACAGACATTATGATTAATCTCTGGCCAATAGCTGGTCGCGACTGACTTACCATCTTGAGAAGCTACGTCAGTCGTGAGTTGCCAACAGGGAAGAGAATCTGTAATTTTGAATCATCATTTAAACCTTAATGAATAAGGAATAGCTCTGTGTTGCTTTGTTACAGATTTCATTTGTCTATATTTTTCTCACAGTATCTTCACATTATGTTAGTGCTTTATCAAGGAACAATGAGAAACAAAATTATATTTTTTTGTAAATAAATTTTCGTGCATGTAAGCAAAATGAATATTATAGAAACATTTGGTAGCAATCTGTGTAGTTTGATTTAAATTTATATTTAACTATCTATCTCCATAATTTATTAATGTGGAGAATTCATCTATTTTTTCTACTCAAAAGAAAAATAAACATCTGTCTAAGCATATTATTACAAACTGTTGTAAAGATCATTTACAGTTGATAAGCCGATCTTAGCTGGTGAGATCTTAAATTCAGATATTGAAAAGATTTATGAATGGTAGTAACGTTTAATCTGAATAAGACTGAATCAATGCTATTATCACGACAACGGAACTATAACGACCATCCTCTATTATACATGACCGCAACAAACATACAAGATGTTACTCAGCACAAACGTGGGCTTTATCTTAGGGTCACATGGCACGTGTATGTTATATTTAGTTCTAATGAAGCATGGGAGGAATTACACTGTTTACAATTCTAACTAGAGAGATTGTCATGGAAAACGTGTACAAATCTTCTATCTTACCACATTTTGATTACGGTTACAACATTTGGGAAAATTGTACAATGCAGTAGAAAAACCTCCTTGAAAATTAATGTAAAGAAGATGAGAATAATAACAGGTTCAACCAATAGCGTATCCCTTGTATTATGAAACAAAGTGGGAAAGCCTAAACTCTTGCCGTTACAAGCATACATTGATTTAGTTATGGAACATTTATCACGGATTAGCTCCTGTATATCTTCAAGATGTTATTCGACCTCTAAGTATAGGTCATGAAATCTACTCTACTCTATCAGAAAACGTCATTCACCTCCAACGTGTATGGTAACATTACTCAGATATTCGTTTTTTCACCACTATGATTCGAACATGAAACTCTTATGATGTACAAGGAAGAAAAAATCTTTCATCACTTAATTTCAAAGCCAACCAGAATCCAGCGATAAAAAGAAATTACTCCTTGCCTCTATTACCTTGGTAATACAATTTTACAGATCATGCCTGATAAGATAAGCAAAAAACAAAGCGCAGAATTGTAATTTAGGACTTATATTCGAATCATGTATCTAACCACATGTATTGTTCCTATGATTAAACATAGACGGTAAACACTTTCTTTTAGACTGTCCAAAATAGTCTGATCTGAGTGATCATATCTTATGCACATGATCTTTTGCTCTCTCTGTCGAAACTTTACTATTTAGCAACCAGATGTTCTCTATATAAAATAGCACGCAGATATTCTATGTGTAAACATTTCAATAGGATGACTAAAATATGTATGTAGTCCATAAAACTCAGAACAGTTTGCAGCATCTTCATTTATTTTATTTTTGTTACTTTTTTGTTTTTCAGTAGCAAATGCTATTGTTGAATCTACCTAGTATATACTTATACTTGCATATATATTTATTGCTTTTTTTACTTTTTCTTTGTAGCCACTTGTATAGGCTACCAGATCTGTGTTATTGTATTTAATTTGTGTGTTGTGTGAACAGTGCTCTAATAAGCTCACGCTTACTAATCAATGACCAAAATCATATGTTTGAACTTGCATTGGACAAACATTTCTGAAATACATATGGTGTAAACAAAGTTCATTTGACAGTGAGTAGCATTGAGCACAACATCTTCCGGTCCACAGCGAATAGAATCAGCGGGGAAAAAGTTATGGATTAATCATGTACGAGCTGAAATTAATTTGGAAATTCCACAGACGGTATAACATTGATCGCAGTCCTCGGCAGTTTTATATTTTTACCTTTACAAACCTTTTCTATCTTTTTTGTAATAAACATTGTGCAGGACCATGGAGATAGAAACATTCACATTCGGTCTCAGGTTATGTTAAGACACTTATTTAAGCTTTAGGATTACATCCAACAAGTTCATTCGCCCAGCGCAATATCTGCCTAAATTAAAGTTGTAATACGTTGGATTTTAATTGTATCTTGACACACCATACGAAGCTCAGAGGAGTTAGTAATAATTGTATGCTAGAAAGAGGCCATGGATTTTCAACAATCCGGAATGACTCAACTGAAAATTAATCACCTGTGAGGGTCATGAACCACTATGATAACGGAGATACTACATAACCTAAAAACACATTTTATATACTTTACCTATTTTTGAAGTCACGAATTTACATCAGTGTAGCTGCCTGGAGAGCAAATATGTGATTTCTGTGTGGCAATAAAGGTTTGATAAGTAAATAACATGCAAGAAAGCAGTAAATTAAAGTTATCATTCTTTGCATTATTTACATATTAAACATGCCATGTAATCACTTTGTTTCATTTGGTCTTCAAATCTCTCTCTCTCTCTCTCTCTCATGGGTTTATATGTGTGTATATACACTGCATGTTATGAAGTGTTTTGAGGCTAAAGCAACACTTGCATGCATACAACAATGTATCAGTCAATCATATAATATAACATTTTAGACATGTGCTACTGTTTCAAAAGGACAAGTCTCATAATCATACACGTGAGAAACTGCGAGAAAAAAAAATGTATACCTACTTCAGAAATCTTCTCTTTGGAACTGTTGCGCAAAGTTTACCGTCATAAAATACCTAAATGCGTACCACTCAATATATTTGCTGTAAAGAGTGTTGCTACGATACATGTAAGCACATTTGTTACTCATTCGGGTACCTTAGACATAGCTTTCTTATTAGGAGTTTTGCGTGTGTTGTAAATAACAACCGTCCTTTTTGTTCTTGTTTGATATAATGCCAACATATGTGGTAATTACTTTTAACTGGCTCGAGAAGTTATGCAAGCGTAGAATATGCTGATTATATTCACAAAGTAGTACTACTAGAAGTAGTAGTAGAGAGAGAGTGAAAGAGAAAAATATATGTATTGTCTTATAGGACCTTTCTTTTTGTGCCAATCACATAATAATAATTACCAACTATGTGTAGAAGAAACTAGAAGTATGATGTAATATAGACTACAACAATTGAACAATATATGTGAAGAAAACAAAATATCAATTTAAAAATTTCGATATTTATAGTGATATCAGTGTATGAAATAGAAAGTGGCAAGACTGGCCTTTAGTAACTGGAGCAAAGGTTGTCGTGTAAATAATTCTCTGACAACACTTTTGGATGTATACTCTAACACTGTGACTGTTATAAAAAAATCAAGCTGAATAGTAGTTTAATGAAACATGGGAAATTATTGGAAATGTTTGAAAAGCCCAAACGTGTGTTGGTGTATACGTTTGATAAATACCTGTTGGGTATTATACGATATTGTGCCGTGTATGTTTGACATAAGTATAAACATTATAACCGTGCTCTATAGTCTATTGTCAAAGGGTGTAAGAATGAACTTTGATACATATTTGCATCATGTAAACCCTAGGGTGTGACTCTTACATTTATTTGATTATGATTAAGTTCGTGCAAATTATTGAACATTCCAGGGCCCTTTGGTCACCACGGATGAGTCAGATAAAATGATACCAGTTTATGATAAGATCTGGGTCTTCTGTGACAAGTCAAGCTTATAAGGTATATAATTATATATAAATAAGGTCATAATATGTACAGTTTCCAAACATTTGAAGAAAGCATGCCATTCTAGTTATAATTAGCCTAAGCATTTAATTTGTTATACGCTTCTCCGGGTAACAATATTCTGAATTGCATGGAAAAAGAAACTAATTGGGTTCAATAAAGGTTTGTTGTCACAGAATGTCTTCACACGACGGATATGTAATACAACCAAATTTCTGACGCGTATGGTATATTTATAGCCCTTTTCACGCGAGTTAGGAATCACCTGCAGACTTTACATGTATTGCGTTTTCATAAACTAAGACAAAATATTTACTATACCAAATGCAATATTATCAGCGTATTTGTGTACAGATAGCAAAGAGCAAGATACGGAAATAGCAGTCACATTTTATTGTTACAGGTCAAGATTAAATCAAAAGGACAACCCGGCGAGATTTCTAAAATGTTTCGTCCTTCATACCCTTCAAACAAAATTGTAGGATAAGGGAGGAAATTAGCGTATTTTGCATCAAACGTTTAAATTGAAACAAATATCGCATTTTGACTGTACATAAAGAATGGGTTGATATAGCTTGGAATCAGGACAATAAGAAGCAAGAGTTATTAAGAGTCTTTTGCTCAAAATATAAAATTGCTGGTATAATTCAACACATACATTATTTTAGATATTGTCCTTTTTTTCGTCAAGCTTTTTCCTTATTATTCCTGTTTTTACGGGTAGATTAGTTCCAAGATGTCCCCAGTGTTTCTAAATATTACATGTACATTGTACATTTGAGAAATAATTACATTATATACACTAATCTGTATTTAGACCTAAAACACAGCATCGTTTTTGAAAACAAAAGCATTGTATTTAACTTTATGTGAGATATGAGTGGTGTGTTTGGCAAGTGATCTTCCCCTCTTCTTAAGAGCTCAATTTACAAGCGTGTATTTAATTCTAAGGTAAGCCAAGTTTATACTGATGTGTGTGGTACGCTGAATTGTGTTGATAAAATAGCCGTTTCTCGATGGCATGGAACAGGTGCTAAAATCATACAAAAAGTTCAAATATTTCACTCTGTCGACAGGTCGCTGTAAACATCTCAGATTACCTCAGCATGCTGATACCGTACGCTTACTAGCACCATAATCAAACAAATGCAAGACATGATGAACATATTTATGTCGGAAGTAATTTCCTCTGGTTTATTTGCATGGAACAAATGGAGACAAAAGGTTTTGATTTGGACGCAGATTTTAAAATTGGCAGCTACAATGGGGGCAAAAAATTGCACAAAACTCCATGTTTCATTTTTGCTGTTTTTTTGTTTGCAAACCCGTGACTGCGTGGCACGACTGTCTTTGCAAAGTGTTTGCAGATTAAATTTTCTTTAATATGACTGATTATTGTAAAGTCGCATTTTTATATAGGACTCGGACTAACCTCGGACTAGCAATTATTAATTAACCATGATAGCAGTCACGAAGTGAGCAAACATTGGATACCGTACATAATTCTTCAAGATCTGACCATTGTCTGTAATATCAGCGTTTTTAATTTGTCACGACCTTCATA